>CM052703.1:94232200-94242333 GCA_028551405.1 Uromys caudimaculatus | reverse complement strand
TCTCTCTCTCTCTCTCTCTCTCTCTCTCTCTCTCTCTCTCTCTCTCTCTCTCTCTCTCTCTCTCTCTCTCTCTCTCTCTCTCTCTCCCCACATCTCTTGCTTGCCTGGAATTCACCAACAACTTCAAAATGGCTTGCCTGGGAATCAACCTGCTTCTACTTCCTAAGCATTGGGGTTACAAGCAGATGCTACTATGCCCAGTTTTGTGTGTGTGTTTAAATGTGACTTCTGGGGCCTCCAGGGATGGCTCAGAGGTTTAAGAGCAAGAACTGCTGTTGCAAAACACTGGAGCTCAGTCCCCAGCACCCACGCCCAACAGCTCATGCAGCTTCTTGTAACTCCAGTTGCAGGAGTTCTAATGCCTTTGGCTTCCTTGGGCACCTGCACACACGCACATGTGTGTACACACACACACACACACACACACACACACACACACACACTTCATCTAGATGCTATATATGAGAAATGATCATATGATATTTGCCTATCTGAATCTGGCTTATTTCACTTAACAGTGATCTACAATTACATCCAGTTTTCTGTGAGTGTCACCATTGACTATTCTTTACAGCTGAATAAATGTCACGGTGTATATGTATTTTGTGGTCTTTATCAATTCATGTGTAGATCGGCATCTAGGCTAGTTCCATTTCCTGGCTGCTGAGAATGCATGTCTGCATGTCAGCAAGCATGAATGGGCACATTTCTCTGTGATATTCTGACTTAGAGTCCTCTGGGTAAGTCCTCAGGGCCGTCATAACTGCATCATGTTAGTTCATTTCCCTAGTTTTTTGAGGACCCTTCACTCTCATTCCCACAGTGGCTATACCATTTACATCCTGACTGGCAGCAGATAAGCAACCCTCTTTCCCCACATCCTCACCTCCATCCTCTGCTATTTGTTTTCCTAATGATTGCCTAAGATAGGACTACTCTTGATGGCAGGGATCCTACCGTATCTTAGTGTCCCTGCCCCCTCAGACTTCTTAGAGAGATCACTGGCCTGAACTGCTCAATGCAAAATGATATTCAGTGATAGAGGTGTGTAATAATTGGCCACCCCAACAACAGTGTGAGTCAGACAAACCCTAATCAGGCTGCAAATAACCCAGGAATGGAGACTCTGGGCCTTTGAGAGGTCAAGCAGGAAGGGCAACACTGGAGTGACATTTATTAGATAATAAATATAGATGGAATTTGCTGCTATGGACAAGGAAAAGTTCGCTGTGAAATGCGGAGAAACACATGGGTACTTCAGAGATAGAGGAACGTCATTACAAAGGCAGATGGGCAAGAAGGGTTATAGGCACAGGCAGAAGCA
The DNA here is from genome assembly GCA_028551405.1 of Uromys caudimaculatus. Lineage (NCBI taxonomy): Eukaryota > Metazoa > Chordata > Mammalia > Rodentia > Muridae > Uromys > Uromys caudimaculatus. Next base: position 94,241,009 of record CM052703.1, on the reverse strand, counting down.
GACCAGGGTCACAGACCCCACAGGCCCAGCAACATTTGTTACACAAGAATGTCCATGGCATGCTTGCTCCCTGGGGAGGCCGGGCACCCAGCCATTTTATTCCAAAGGGCAGCTTTCATGTGACTTCCCATACACTGGAAATAGAAATGACAGCTCTGGAGTGCTCTGGGGTAAGAAGCCAACCAAATAAGCAGGAAAAGTTTGACCTTTGATGCCCCTGGATGTCATCTGGATGAACACTGTAGCTATGCACCAGAGCCTGCACCAAGCTCTGTGGATAAAGGTGACCAAAGGAGCAGGTGTGTCCTCCAGGAAGTCTCCCCCTCAGGGGCCCAAGGACACACCTGGAAGCCATTAGCAGCAGCTCCGGCACCAGGTGAGAAGGCATGCTGGGAACATGTGGCGGTCTCCCCACTCACTGGCAGTGGTGCCTGAGGACACCTTGTCTCAGAGTGGCTCCAGTGTCATTTTCCCAGTTCCAGTCAGAAATGGAGAGCACAGTGCAGGCCCGAGCTCCCACTCATTGAATCATTGGTGGTCCCTCCACAGTTCTTCCCATACCTTTGATACCTTCCCAGTGACATTCCTCTTTAGGACACTTTCCTTGGTTGCTCTTTCTCAGCTTAGGCTCAGAGCTTCTGTGAGCCAGCCTGACCTATTACTCTTCCTGTGAACCCATGGTCCTTTGCAATCGGCAGCTTTGCCTGGGTACACAGCCCTCCTCTACTCAGCTGAACCAGTTCCATTGCACTGTAGCTGGAGCCCTTCCCCAGTGGTCAGGGTGAGCGTGTGTCTCAGTACTCTTTGATACTGCTGATCTTTGTTCCCGTGACTCACAACTATACTTCTTGCATCACGGTAGCTCATGATAGGTCTTCTTCTAACTTCCCTGCCTCGTGTTGGTCACCACTCACCAAGATGCTCTATTGCTTGCTTACTCTAGTGAGTCTAGGTTCCCTGATTCTCTTGTTGTGTTCCACAGTAATAGAGAAAGTGGTTACCCCCAGGTAAGGTTTGATTGGCTTCCTCTTTCCTCCATGGAATGTCCCTGGTGATCTCGCTGTGATCATGGTACCATGGAAGGCTGTGAATGGGTAGGAAGACCTTGAACTTTGACCCAAAGATTGATTCTTGTTGCCCTGCATATTTCTGGGCTTAGGACAGACAGCTCCAGATGACAGGTGGGTGGCAGGGAGCAGACAAGGAGCTCCCTGTGGGGGTAACTTCTTCTTCCTCTAGTCTTCAGAATCCCCATGATACAGGGAGATGAGCAGCTCTCCCCATTCTTAGCACAGGCCCTGGGCTGCTTTAGCTCGTCACAGTCAATGTCCCAGCACTGCTTCTCAGAGGGCAGGGGAAGGAAAAGGGGCCAATTGGAAGCTCAGAAAAGGAAAGGCTAAAAAGGAGCCCACAATGGGCACTAATCAGCCTCTGTGAGAAAGGGAAAGGAGGTCAGAGGGCCGAGGATCCTTTGGGAAGAAAGCACTTAGCAGGCAAAGCTCAGTTGCTCCTCCCCCTTCACACTGTCGGGCACAGGCCTTGGCCCCCGTGCCCACCTGATGTGGGATTCTGGGTTCCACAACCACCCACAGACCCTGGGGGATCTTCTTCAGAGGAGGCAGCTGGCTGAAGGGAAGAGGGAGGGCAGGCCATCTTCTCTGTGCATGCATTCACTGTGTGTGCTCGCCACAACGCTCGGAGAACAATACATGTGATCAAATTCACGTCCCTCGGTGCCTCTAAAACGTAGAGTATGCCCGGGCTTTTTAAACTCAGAGATGGCCACTCAGATGAAGAGGTTGATTCAAGACCAAGGAGTTTGCAAGGTGCCCAGCAGAGGGGAGGTGGGCTCAGGCTTGCCGCCTGCTCTCAGTGCTGAGATAAGAACACCTGGAGGGCAGAACTGTGGCCTTGGCACCCTAGTATCCCCAGTGACCACTCTAGGAAGGGTAAGGTGCATGGTGAGTGCTGAGAAGAACTGCTGAGCTTTGTGGGCAGAAGACACCGAGCCAGGAAAGGACAGAAAGAGGGAACAGATGGGGAAATGGTGGATGTGCTCAGAGGGAGAGGGGAGATCTTTCCGGCCACCCCCATGCCATACAGTGGATTCTAGGAGCCTGCATCAGTGCCTGAGCATAGCTATTGCCCAGATCCAGGGCAGGAAGGTGGGGCTGGGAAGGTGAATATGGAATACATAGATCATTTGTCTTCCTCTCTTTACCAATCCTCATCTTCCCAGATGGTTAAATTGAAGCAGAAAACCAAACCAAATAAAGAATGTTTACCCCTTGCCAGAGCCAAACTTCCCCAGCCAGAGCTGAGCATATCATCATCAGGCCGCACTCACAACTGAGCTGTGATTCAGGTTGGGTGATGGCCACCGGGGAGCAGAGGGTACACTGGGCTCCAGGAAGGGCTCTGTGGTCACCATGTCTCTCCACATAGGCTGGATCTTCTGGCAGAGAAAAATGTCCATTTCAAAGACGTAAGGCGTAGGTAATCAGACTCTCAGCTGCTCCTGCCTGTAGGCACTATGGAGTAGCAATGGGGGAATAAGGCAGACATGTTGAGGGCAGGCTGGTGAAAAGAGCTGGTTTAATCTTCACGAACACCACGGGCTGGGGACGTAGCTCAGCAGGTGGACTGTTGGCCTTGCATTCGCAAAGCCTTGGGACTCTATTTTCTAGCTCTTCAGAAATGGAGCATGGTACTATATGCCTGTCATCCCAGCAGTCAGGGTGTAGAGTCAGGAAGATCAGGAATTCGGAGTCTTGGTGGACTATCTAGTGAATTCAACACCAGCCTCAGATACATGAGACCCAAAACAAATAAAACAAAAATCAAACCAACACTACCCTGAAAGGTGTCAACCCTGTTTAAGGACAAGAAAACTAACTCAAGTTGTAGGGCACTCTTGTAATCCCAGCACACTATAGGCAAAGGCAGGGTCATGTTGAGTTCGAAGCCCCCCAGGGCTATATTATAAGACTCTGTCTACAAGTCAAAATAAGCTGAGACAACATGAAGACAAAGAAATGGAGGTAGAGAGATGCCACGGAGGTTCAGGGGGGCTGAGATCCCACCGCCAGGCTATTGACTCAGGCGTCTTCATCCTTATGATCACCCCAAAGTCTCAGCAAGAAGCCCGGCTCTCCACACCCACTGGCAATTAGGGGCCCCTTGGTATTGTGAAAAATGCCAGTGAAGTGTGTCTGATTAGACTCATCAGCGCCCAGCGTGGGACACGTGTGCACTTAAGATGGATCGCCATCGCCCCTGGCTGAGCTGTTGCGTAGGGGTTTCTAATCACAAATTACTCCTGCTGGACTCCATTAAGCTTCCTCCTGTGCTGGCTTTTTGTGTTCTCAATAATCATACAAAAATCTGAGAGCTGTGGTCAGCTAAGTTTATTTTCTAGGTCTTAAAAATAGGCAGCCAAGCTTTTATTAAGACACAGTATTGTCAAGTGAATGCCTGATGCAGTGTTATTAATACAAGGTAGTAACTACTTGAATTTCACCATTTCCCAAGTACAGTGACTCAGAGCAGAACAGACATTTATCACCCTCTCAAAGATCACGTTCATTTCAAAGGTGGATTTTCCAGTTGGGTAGTGATGGCGCACACCTTTCATCCCAGCACTCAAAAGGCAGAGGCAGGCAGATCTCTGAGTTTGAGGCCAGCCTGGTCTACAGAGTGAGTTCCGGTACAGTCAGGGCTACACAGAGAAATCACATCTTGAAAAATCAAAACCAAAAAACAAACAATAGCAACAACAAAAAAAATCCTGTGGGAGCAGGAGTTCACTCCTGTTTTAACTTGCTTCCAGCCAAAGGCTGCCAATTGTAGGCAAGTAGTATGTGTTGACAGCAACCTTTCTGGATGTGGCTCTTCACTGATCACTGAAAAGTCTTCAGATTTAGTACTATTAACAAAGACTGCAGAAAAATGAGGCATAAACTGGGCATAGTGGCGTGTGCTTATGATCTTGGTACTTGGGAAGTGGAGCCCGGAAGATTGAGATTGGGCTGGGTCAGAGGGCTCACTGAGGAAGCTCACTTGGGCAAGCGTGAGGAGAGGAGTTCGAACCCTCAGCACCATGTAAAAGCTGAGCATGGCTATGCATGCTTAGCACCAGTGTTGGGGAGTGGAGATGGGTGGATACCTGAGGCTCATTGTTGAGCCAGCCTAGCCAAAAGAGGAAACGAGGCTCAGCTAGAGACCCTGTCTCAAGAGAACAAATGGGGGAGTGATAGAGAAAGACATCACATGAATACACAGGAGTGCACACACAGGCACATGCATATGCATGTGTACACATGCACACACATGCATGTACCACACTAGATGCAGGCATGCATCTCCTCTCCATGAAATTTAAGGCTGCTTTTGGCAAGATTGGAGTTAGGGGCTAACCTGGACTGCAAAACACCCTATCTTCAAAAGACAAACAAACAAACAAACAAAAAACAATCAAGCTAGCATCTCCTCTTGAACCTTTGCAAAAGACCTTTGTATCTCAGACACGGTCCTTCGATAGGCATTGTTTGCTGGACCAAACAGTGATGTATGGGGCTACCTTCCCACTTGGACAGTGTCAAGAGCCAGACAGTTAGACCGAGGACCAGTGATGCAGAGCCTCATGCCCTCTTACTCAATCAGATGCATTTTGAGGGATTTGGATAAGGTCAAATGAAGCACACCCATCAGGCCTGTGGGTGGGGTAGTGGTGATACTGGATGGAAGCACAGACTTTCAAAGTGGTCCATAGGGAATGACCATAGGCTCAAAGGCATGGTGGTAAATTTCAAATTTCCATTAGGACTCAAGGCTGGGGTGAGGAGACAAGAAGGAAGCACCGTTCTCAATAGCTTGCTTAATTGTGAAAACCCTAAGCAAAGCAAGAGCTGGATGGAGCTTATATCAGAATTCAGGTTCTGCAAGGTGTGGTGCTCCACACCTTTAACCCTGGCACTTTCACAGAGGCAGGTGGATCTCTGTGAGTTCAAGGCCAGCTGGAGTGTCATAGTGAGACCTCCCCTTTTTTGTGAGACCCTCTTTTTGTTGTTGTTGGTGGTGGTGATGGTGGTGGTGTGTATGTTTGTGTTCTTAAATCCAGGTTCATTTTATTTTTGGGTAGATTTTTCATTAGTTCATGGAAAGTTCTGGACATAGGAAACAGCACTCAATACAGTTTGTTGGAAAATAAAACAAAAAAGCATGTGTCAGTGCTACAATTCCTGAATGAGTAGAAAGAGCCTCCTCTGGCTTCTTTTCTGGCCTGTCCTTGAGCCAAGCTTGGGATGCTCACATGGAAACTTCAAGCCCTGGGCTAAGCTGAACTCCTGTGCTGAGAGGTGGTCCGACCCCATACAGCAAGAGATGAATGTGACAGAGCATGCGGCGGGGGGGGGGGGTGATCGGAGGGTGGCACAGGACACTGTAGGGACCCAGAGGAAGCCAGGGTTTCAGGGACTCGAAACCTGATTAAGAAGTAGTTCCGGGCTTGAGCACCCGGGTCCGTGGGCTTGGCTGGGAGTCCAGGCAGGCAGAGTAGACCAGTACTGACACCTCACCTCTGCCCCCCCCAAGCCTTCACACGGTGTTCAGGGGCACTGAGGCTCACTGCAAAGCCCCAGGAGGAGCAGACCTTGAGAAGAGGCTTGCCAGGCTCTCCTCCCCTTTTGTCCCCTTCTCATAAACGGGAGATGATAGCAGGGGTGGGTGGGAGTCCTGGAAGGCCCTTGGGAATCAGTGGGGTTGAGCCCTTTGGTGCAGTTGGTGGCCTCAGGGCTTTGGCTCGGAACACTTTTGCTTTGTGACTCTCCTGCTGAGTCCTGCAGCTGCTCCTGCAGGTGCAATGGGCTGGGGACTCTTGTTCAGGGGCAGGGGATGTTTGAGGAGCAGATGTCCTAGGAGCCATTTGGAACAAAAAAAGAGACCAGCCCAAACTTTGGGGCCACAAGGGAGAAAAGGTGAAGCACACATACAAAGGTTTCTAAGGAGGCCCAGTGGGTTGGAAACTGGAAAGAGGCAGTATGTGTGTGCATGTGTGTGCAGTTGTTGACGTATACCCTGCTCAGACAAAGGCCTTCTTAAAGATGTTGACCTTGGCCAACAGGATGTACAAACTTGTAATCTCAGCACTGGAGAGGGGGCAGGAGGATCAGGTGCCCAAAACCATCCTGGTCTACACATCAGGTTCAAGGCCAGCCTTGGCTACATAAGACCCTGATCCTCCCAACTTACCCCTCCCCCCAAAGAAGTTGACCTTTATCCCAGAGGTCAGAAAGAACTGAGAACTTTTTGGCTGAGAGTTTATTGCCTTTTGTCAAGACACTTTCACGGCTTGATAGAAGGAGCAAGGTGCAAGACAAACTCAAAGCCTGGAAGAGTACGGGAGAATGAAAGACAGGGATGCAGAGAAGTGGGGGAGGGGCACTGGGGGATGCAGAGAAGTGGGTGAGGGGTGCTGGGGATGGGAGACTGATTGCATACACGGAGTCAGAGCCTGCGGCCTTGGATCTTGGTTGGTGAATGGCAGGACATTTGTGGAGAAACAAGGTGAGGTATCTGGTGAATAGGAAGGGTGGGCTTACCTTGGTACTGATGACGTAAGGCGTGCTGGGTAACCTGACAATCATTAAGACCCTGACAATTGAGATGTGAACTTTTGGAAAAGCTGCCACAGGAACAAGTCCATTTCTTGCCCCAGAAGACACCCGAGTCCAAGTTTCTTTTGGTGAGAATGAGTGCTGGAAACGAATCCAAGACCCTCATACTAGGCAAGTACTCTACCACTGAGCTATACCCTCAGCTTGCTAGAGGAGTTGCCTATATTCATTAGATATCCTTTGGGGGCCTGCCCATGTCTGGAGTCTAGGTAATCTGAGTCACCCACCCCTAGGAAGTAGCAGAAGCATCCTTTCCAACTATTCCTGAGTCCAGGCTTGGTCCCTGGCTCTATGCAGCCTCCTCCTCCTCCTCCTGCAGAGAGGGTTCTGGAGGCTGCTGACCTCAGCAGGATACTCGCCCCACCCAGCCTCTCCAGCCCTGTGCCTGCCACCCAAGTGTAGATGCTGGACCAGAGCTTAGCAGAAGCTGCTGAGGTGGTGCTGGCATGGACTGCTAAGCTGGCTGGCTGCCTCCCCAGCCTCCTCAACCCCAGCCTTGGCCTGGGCCTTCCTCCTCCCAGTAGCCCCACTCCACTGCATCTCTCTCTGCAGCCTTAGGGCATTCAGTGACCCAGCCTGGAGAATCTTGGGGCACACCGAATTGGGGGTGCATCTGGAAGGAGGAGGAAAGGGAGTTGGGGAAGAGGCAAAAGAGACATAGAATGTCCTTATTGGGCTGCAAGACCTCCAGGTTAGTCAGCTTTTTAGATTTGCTGAGGAAATACACCAAGGCACAGAGAGGGGGAAGCAAACTGCTAGAGGATACACAGCACTCAAAGAAGACTCCTTGTACTTTGGAAGGAGTGGAAAGGAAAAGGGTCCTGAGGATGCCATGAGAGGGAGTAGAGAGGCTTGGGGTCTGGTTTGGGAAGTCCAACCTGCTTGATAATAGACTTTTCTGTACGTACCAGGCCTCCTACCATTGAAGAGTCCTGCCTTCTTCCATCTGATTAGGACATCTGTAGGATAGGGAATAGTTTTCCCATTAGCCTAGGGTCCTGGGAGGCTGCAGGTCAGCCCCAATCTCTATCATCTGTCTATCTGAGTAAATGGACTTGCAGAACAGAGTAAATGGGCGGCAAGGGGGTGGGGCTTACAACTCAGATAAGAGAGGCACAGAAGAGCCTCAGAAGGGCCCAGATTCCACAATGGACCAGCCCTGCTTCACTTGGAGAAGGAGGTTAAGCCTTAAAGCCTGGGAAATGGGAGATAAAGACAGCAGAGAGGAGGCCAGCCCCTCCTTAGAGCTGGAATCCTCCCAGCGCAGAGCAGGCTGATAACATAGACATCCGTAGGAGATGTGGGAGCTCTGGGCTGTTCCCACCCAGGCTCAGTGCCCGGCCTGAGATAGGGATGGTTACTAGGATGACTGAGGCTGCATCAGCTCTGCCGCTGGCCCACAGCTCAGAGCTACCAGGCTGCCCAGAAAACTCCCAGTTGCCTTTGCATCCTGAGGACTGCTCTGGCAGTGCAGAGAACCAAGCTCTTGTTAATTTTATTGTTATGTGGTTTTTGCTTTCTTTCTTTCCTTCTTTTTTTTCTTTTTTTGAGACAGGATCTCATTATGTAGCTCTGGATGGTTTGCAACTTGCTATGCAAACCAGGCTAGCTTCAAATTCACAGTAATCCCCCTGCCTCTGCTCTCCAAGTGCTGGGACGAAAGGCCTGTGCTACTATATACTTGTTTTCTAAATATATGATTTTTTAAAGAGTGTGTTCACTATGGAAAACTTGAAAAAATGGAATTAGAAGGCATACTCCACAGGCTTGTTTTTAAAATATATGTTTCTTTTTTTTGAGTGTGTTCACCATGGAAAACTTGAAAAATAGAATTAGAAGACTATAGAATCACATTTGTTTGGCCAATTTCCTTCTAGTCTTTTTCTCTAGTCATCATTATCTCTTAATTGTGCGAATGCTGCTGTTTTTAAACTGTTTGGCTTTGTTTTCTACACTTTTTGTTTCAAACAGAGAAAGTACAGAAAGATAAAACAAAACAAAGGAAAATATTACCCTCTGTTTCATTATCCCCTCAATCAGCATGCAAAAGCACTGGGATAGTTCCATGAACAGTTTTCTGTGTTTCACACCCTCCCCTCCCCTCCTTTCCCCTCCCCTCCTTCCCCCCCCCCCCC
>CM052703.1:94155841-94232100 GCA_028551405.1 Uromys caudimaculatus | reverse complement strand
CCTGCCTCCCTGCTCCACTGAGCTAGCCTGAAGAGAAGGTTTCAGAGAAGGCAGGCCAAAGGGGGAAAAAAAAAGACTCGGGAGTAAAATTGAGTTTGGGGATGAGGCAGTATGTCCCTGCAGCAGCTTCTGGGTGGACTCGTTAAACTCAGGCTTGTAGGCCTCAGTTGATTCATCCCAGGATCCAAACGGCCAGAAACAGCCCCCATCCTTGCTTGCTGGGCATCTCAGGCATTTGGCTAAGGGCTTCAGTCAGGCCCAGCCAATGGGAGCTACAGAAGCACCAGTCTCGCTTAGAGTTTGTTAACTGGACTTAACCCGCTCTATAAGGGATAATGTTTGTTTACCCTTTTTAAAGCTCCTGGGGTCAAACTCTAATCAGACTCATCTCTGTTCACTTCATATCCCTGATTCTAGTATGCTGTCTGTGCCCAAAAAGCTGTGACTGATCTGAGACACGGGGATCCCTGCCTTGGTCTTATCTTGACACACCACCCAAGTCAGACCTGAACCCAGCAAGGTTTCCTGCTTCATCTTCCCCTTTCCTGCCTCACTTGAGGCTCCATCCACCAGACATTGTTTCCTCCACCCAAAGCCCTATCTCCATCAGGTCAGCCTGGTTATCTCTCACTAATCCATCCTTCCTCTACAGCTTGGTGAGCTTGTTCACTGCCTCTTCTGGAGAACCTTCCAGAACTGGCTCCAGAGACTTCCTGACTTGTTGCTTGCTCTGTGCTCTACCCATAAAAAACTCCATTACACCACTTGACACAGAAGGTTCCAGAACAGGGTGCCTGCTTCTCTGTCCACCCTAAGCCACAGAGACGGAAGGTGAAGCTGGAGAGGTCACAGGGCTTTGATATATGGCTAAAGGGAGAAGCACATGTAGATGGCTAGGTGAGGGGTCCTGAAGGCTGAGATACCCTCATTTGGGGACAAGACAATGACCTTTCAATTTGGTTGATCCCAGAAGGAAGATGGAGGTGGGTGTGGATTCACCACTCCCCTTCCCCTGGGCTTCTCCCATCTATCTGTATTGTTTCTCAAGTGCATAAGTCCCCCCAGTGAAGGCATGGTATCTGAGGTCCCCACCCCTCCCCTCAAGTGCCAAGCCCAAACCTCAATCCCCTGTTATGTAAGTGAATTATCCTCTGCCCCTAACCAGAGCCAGCCAGATCTCCTTCTAATTGATTTAATCTCCTCATACAGAGAGCGAGGCCAGGGTTGAAGAGATGGTGCTGATCAGGAGCCAACACGTCAGTGATGTGGGCACACTCATTACAGGGAAACTGGGTCATGGATTGGCTCTTCGTGGCTCTGATCCTCCTCTCTAGCCATTTGGGGTGCACGAAAGGGCATTTCCAGTGACTCCTCCTTCCTCAAGTCCCAGGCTTCCATGGAAAGAAGCTGCGAATCCCATAAGACACTTGTCTGCCTCTCAGATCTCCTCCAGTCCCGACAGAAATTCCCTGCATTCTACTCTGAGCACAGGATACAGAGAAACCTAATTTGTTGAGGAATGAAGAGATGAACAGATGATTAATTTAGTGGGTGCGGGAAGCGGGGGGAGACCTTAATTTACCTTCTGCAGTGAGTGCTTCTGAACTCTGCAGCTTCCTTGAAAGAGGATGTTCAGACCTGCTTGGATGCCCTCAGGGACGGGAAGTTCACCTCTAGGACAATCCTTCTCTCTGTGGGAACACCACTGGGTGAAGCCGTTCTTCATACGGGGCAGAGACATCAGTCTTGGGCTTCTCTTTGGAATCAGCTCTGCCTCTGAGGACACAGGGCATACCCCATGGGTTCTAGGACAGCCAGAGCCTGGGACAAGGTTATTGCCTCTCCCGAGTTTGTTCCCCTCTGGGATGAACACTCCTGGCTTGTTCATCAGCTCTCTAGTTGGTAGTCTTTCTCAATTACTCCCTCCTGTCTCTCCCATGTGCATAAGCTATGGGTGTCACAACAGACTCCAGGGCAGTGTGAACAACAGTTCGGGGCATGGCAGGACCATCTGTCTTTTTTTTTTTTTTTTTTTTTTAAATCTCATTATTACATTCCCATTGATACAGCCTGAGACCATTGGTACCTGAGCACTTTCCACTCCTGACTCAGCAAAGCAGAGTCAGAAACTTCCATCATCATTCTGGAACTACCAAAGGAAAGTCTCCAGGAAAAAGACCTCTGTGGGCTGTCAAAATGGCTCAGTGGGAAAAGGTGATTGCTACCAAGCCTGACTACCTGAGTTTTATTCCCAGGACCCACATGGTAGAAGGAAAGAACCAACTCTCAGTGCTGTGGCATGCAGGTGTACAATTTTACACACACACACACACACACACACACACACACACACACACACACACGCTAAATTTGATAAAATGACCTTTGTGATATTAAATATATCTATATGTTTTTTTCTATATAGGACTCTCCACCTACTCTGACATCTATCTCCTTGTATAGTAATGTGATTATATATCTACTTACTCCTCCAACTATATATAACTCTATCTATTTAACGATGTCCTAGTTAGGTTTCTGTTATTGTGATAAAACACTGACCAAACCCAAGTTGGGGGAGGAAGGGCTTATTTGGCTTATAAACTCCATCTCTGAGGGAAGACAGGGCAGGAACTCAAGGCAGGAGGGGAGGTAGGAAGCATGGAGGGGTGCTTCTTTCTGGCTTGCTCTCCATGACTTGTTCAGCTTGCTTTTTTTGCCACCTAGGACCACCAGCCCAAGATAGAAGAACCTATACTAGGCTGGGTTCTTTCACATCAATTATTAATCAAAGAAAGGCCCTCACAGACTTTCCCACAGGCTCCCTTGATAGAGGCAATTCCTTAACTAAGGCTTCTTATTTCTAGGTTATTGTCTAGGTTTGTGCCAAGTTAACAAAACCCAACCGGCACAGCAGCCTTTCCATCTGCTGTCTGCACGCCCTTCTCTACATTTATCCACAGACTCACCCAAATGTCAGTCATCTTCCCACCCAGCCATCTACCACTCAGTCTACTTTCAACCCATTTTCCATCTCGTCCAGTTATCTACCTATCTATTCACCCACAAATCTATTCAAATAGATTTGTCAGTCGTCCAATCTACATGCTTATCTCTTTAGTGCCTCTACTTTCCAGTGTCCTAAGTATTCACCATCCATCTACCTACTGATCCATCTGTCATGCACCCATCCATTATCTTATGTGCCCACACATTGCCTTCTGTTCACCTATCCACTGCCCACACATTATCTATCCACTAATCATCTATCTATCCACCCATCATCAATCTATCCACCCATCATCAATCTATCCATACTTTATTTGTCTATCCATTCTCCTTCTGTCCTGTACTGACTGAGATCCCACTACATGCCAAGTATTGTGCTGAGGATTTAGAGGATTTCAAAGTTGAATAAAAGGCATTCTCTCTCTCTCTCTCTCTCTCTCTCTCTCTCTCTCTCTCTCTCCCTCTCTCTCTCACAGTGGGTAGAAGCAGATGATGGAAATGGTACTGAATAGTAAAACAGAAACAAAAGGCTTTGGAGAGTCAGAGGAGGAAGTACCAACAGGATGAGGCTATGGACGTCTTCCTGGCAGAAGACGTTTGGTTTTGGCCTTGACAGGACAGAAGTTTAGATGCTTAGGTGCATTGAGTATAATTCCAAGCAGAAGAGACACATGGAAGATGTGGTCCTTAGAGAATGTGAGGCATGTATCATTCTTTCTATGCCTGTCAGTCAAGGAGCTGGGCACAGTACAGACACCTAAACTGTATTTGAAGATTGGCTTATACCTTCTCCCATTTTTTTCTGATGGGGAATCCTGATGCTTGATTAGGATAATTATTTTTGTAGAGGTTTCTACAGTGCGATGAGAAATGGCTGGCTTGATAGAGCTTTCCTAGTATGCTTGAAGCCCTGGCTCTGGTCCTCAGCACTGTATAAACAGGGTGCAGTGATGCCTATCTGTAGTCCAGCATGCTGGAGGTGGAGGCAGGAGAATCAGAAGTTCAAGGTCACTTTTGTTTACAAAATCAGTTTGTAAGCTAGCCTGGGATAAATGAGACCCTGCATAAAACAGTGAAAAGCTAGCCTGGGATATATGAGACCCTGAATAAAACAGAGAGAGAAGAAAATAAAGAGGGAGAGGGAGAGAAATTGGGAGGGAGGCATAGAAGAAGAAAAGGAGGAGGAGGAGGAGGAGGAGGAGGAGGAGGAGGAGGAGGAGGAGAAGGAGAAGGAGGAGGAGGAGGAGGAGGAGGAGGAGGAGGAGGAGGAGGAGGGAAAACTCTACACTCTACAGTTGCCTCTCTGGATGGCCTTGGCAAATTTCAACACTTCTGGGTTGATATGCACCTAAGGTTGAAAGTCTGAACTTCAGGTAAGCATTTTTTCTCAATCTGAATGACTTGTGGGGTACTCTGTTGTTCTCTTTAGAGACATTGGCATTTCCATACATCTTAAATGTTGCTATCTTTTGCCAACACCAATTAATAAAATCTTACCTGTCTTCAACTTTCTAAGCTTCCATTCCCTGGCAAGGAAGTCTGTGGTGCAGATAAAGGAATGAATTCTGTCCATGAGAAATTCTGTTGGGGTAGAAAGCAGCCAGAAGCCATGAATTCAAGTCCAGTTTTGCTGTGAGCATCTGTGTGACCTTGGACAAGCCCTTTTCCTTCTATTTTAAAGGCTTCCTCTCATAGCATCTTAGTATAGCATTGATCATAGCATCAAATGTAGCATTTTATGTTGTCTAGTCTGTGTCTTCTTCCTGCCAATATAAGATCAGGCTCAAAGAGGCACATGACTAGCCCTAGCTGGATTTGTGATAAAGTCAGGGCCAAACCCTAATTTTCAGACCTGTTTAGGGGCACCTTTATCCAATCACCCCATTCCAGTCTCTGTATGCAGCTTCTGTATATCTTCAGGCAAGCTTCCTCTTCCACCTGCACCGCCCAGGAAGAACCCAGTGAACCTTTCAAGTGTCCTGGCTGTGTGCTACTGATCCATCCTGGGAGGGGGCTGGGCGGCAGCGTTTGAGAGCAAGTATTCCCAGCCTAACGGAGTTAATTATGTTCATCAGGAAGGGAGAGGAGAAAGGAACAAGGCGCTCTGGTTATCTACTGGGCTTTAATCAAATTGAGGAATGAGGAAATCCATCACCCACAGGCGGAGGGAGTTGGAGAGCTCTGCTTCCTCTGGTTCGGAGGCCTGTAATGGGTTGGGCGCTGTCCAACGTGCTGACATCTCACTCTCTCCGAGTTCCTGGGAGGAGTCAGGAGAGGACTACCCAGCTTCTAGAAAAGAGGGTGCAGAATAGACCCTAGAGAGGGTCTAAAGGTGCTGAGTTCCCATACCACTTCCTAAATCTTCAGTTAAAAAATTATGTCTGTTTGCTTTAAGAAAAACACCCCTTCTTGTGTCCAGTCCTGGGCTGAGATGGAAGGAATTGTAGAGTTTGGAAGAGCCCTAGATTTCCTGCTGTCAATTAGACTTCTGGTGCAGTCTGAGGTGGAGACACAGCCCTTGACCTTGGGGACTTCCTTATCTTAAAGGGACCCACGCTTTCTAATTTTATGCAGTCCTCAACAAAAGAGACACAACTTGCCTTTGACAATGTATTGAACTGGGGGAAGAACCGTTGACTACAGTGAAAGGATTCAACCATTCACTATAGTTCAGCCATAACATAAGGGAGTTGCAACTGCGTCTATCTGGAGCCTCCATTCTGATAGGAAGATAAGTTCCCAACCTAGCTGAGGACTGAGAGAGAAATCTCATTTATAGACAGGGAGACAGAACAGACAGATAAATGTCCTGCGTGCACAGCAACTAATCAAAGAGGATGGAGCTTCACACTCCTAGATCTGGTTATGGTGCTAAGTCCTCTTGTTCTCTTTAGTCCCATTTGGAATAACAAGCTATAAGCTTGTTTTCAGTGAAGGCTCTTGTCTAACAAGCCATCCAGGACGAAGGGAGTGAAGTACCCATCTGGCCAAATATGATGCAACAGCAGAGTGGGGATGGGGGCAGGGATTGGGGAGACCATTGCTTGGTTGGGAAAGAGAGCTGAGGCTGGGGTGGAGGTGACAGGGTGGGTGGTGGGGAGAGCAGCTCAGCCTGTGTCCAGGCTGCCAAAACCCAGCATCTGGAGCAATTCCCTCTAGTGTCTGGAACTGACGAGAGGCACTTTAATGAATCGTTAAAGCTAGAGGCTATTAAATCAAAAAATCACAGGCTTCTCAGCTTTTCGAGTCCCAGTCACAGCAGGCTAAGGTATTAAAATCCATAGCATCTCGGAGGGAAGAATTGGGGCATTTTAAAATCACAGAACTGCAGAGTGTTAGAGCCATCATGAAAAAAATAATACTAGAGAATCTTAAAGTGTAAGAGTTTCAGCGCCAAAAGAAGAAACCACTCGGTTTATTGAACCTCACCCGCTTTCAACTTTACATACTTGGTGCTGGGAGCGTGTTATTCTGCTTAACTCCCATAAACCCTAAGTCACTCACTTCTGTCTCTACTCCATGCCAGACTTCTGACAAAGCTTTGTATAGCTTCCTTGACAGGGGAGTCATTACCTCTGGGTACAGCTCTAGCCATTGCCCAAGGGCTACTGGAGAGATTCCCCGTACGTAAGCTGCGCCCTCTGTCTCCCTGTAGCATCTCCACACTGGCCCAGCTCGCGTCCTCTGATCCACACTGAGCAAATCTAATCCCCACTCCCATGACAGCTGTTGGGATGGTTAAAGGCAGCCTTTATTTCTCTCCTCTCTGCTAGGCTAAGCGGGGTTGTTCATCATCTAGCTACAAATGGGACAACAAATCAAATGATATCTGGGCTGGAAAGTCCCTCAGAGGTCACCTTGACCATGGCTGTCCTTTTACTGCTAGGAAGCCTAGTGTGTATGGTTGGGAGCCTCGAGTTTCAGGGAGGCAAACCTGGATCTGAGATCCAGATATCTGCCATGAACTTGCTGTGCAACACCGGGTCTCAGCCTCTAGTCTCCTTGTCCCTGCGATAAAGAGAGCAATGGGAGCTAAGAGCTGCTGGGAGGATGAGCAGGGTAATGCAAGGGGAGCTCTTAGCAGAGTGCTTGGCACACAGCAGGCAGTCGATAGATATTAGCTATAATTATTGGAGGCCCAGTGGGGGTAGGGGCTTACTCAGGATTGCACAGCATCTCAGACGCAGAGCTGGGGTTAGACCAAGGATTTCTGTCTCCCAGTCCAGGGCTCTTCACCACCCCACTCCTCTCTCTCTATCTGCCTCAGAAAAAGAAAACCCCAGAGGGAGGCAGGATCAGTTAGAATGAGTGAGAGAACCTGCACCACAGAAGCATGTTTATCTAACAAGGAGCCCAGAGGGAAGTGGTCCTGGGCTTGACCTGTGGTTGAACCACCTCTCTGATGACTTAGGCTTTCCCCCTTCTGACCTGTGTGGGAGTTCCCACCTCCTATGAACACAAGTGCCTGATGTGGCATCAACCAAAGGAAGAATATGGTAGTAAGGAAGGTAAAGAAGGTGGTCTCCTATCCAACCCAATCTCTCATTCAGGAACACAGACTTCCCACCAGACCATCCTTTCATCTTGTCCATCAAAGTGAGTCACGTGACCTCTCACTCTGACAGAGAGGAAGGCATGTTCCCTGAGGACCTGGGTCATCCCCATGCCGGAGCACCTTGCTACTGAACCAAAGAGGAGGAGACTGATGGTGGGCTAGTGTGTCAGTCACTTTCCTCATCACCTTGACCAAGGACCTGAGAAGAAGCAACTAAGGAGAGAAGAGCATTTGTTTGACTCACAGTTTAAAGGGATCCAGTCCGCTACAGTGGGGAAGACATGGAGGCAGAAGTGGCTCATAGCTGTGGCAGGAGATTAAAAAGTCTACATCATACCAGCTGTCAAGAAGCAGAGAAATCCATGTGTAACTGGAGCTGGGCTCTAAAGCTCAAGGCTCGGCCTCCAGTGGCCCACCTCCTCCAGGAAGTCCCACTTCTCACAAATTCCACAGGCTCCTTAAAACAGTGCCACCATACGAGACCAAGTGTTCAAACACAGGAGCTGTGTGTGGGAAAGCTTTTCACACCCAAGCCATGGCAGGTAGCAATGGGCCTGCCATGCTCACCTGACTTCCCTCAGGACTGCTCTTTACTTTACCTGTGCTGGGAAGTATCCCCATTCGTACCCCTTCATTTAAAGTTTCTTTCTTACTGCAACTGAGTGTTGTCTAATTAGAGAGCGTTTCCCATTGCTCTGCTTTCTCCTTTCTCATGGTCCAATCTTGTCCTCTCAGCCTACCTGTGACAACTGTGAGAGTAACAGGAATGTCTAAGGAATAAGCACCTACTGTGTGCCATCTGTCATTCTAGGCACATGGGTGACACCTTTCAAATGATCCCAGCAGCACACACACCTCCTGGTAGTCCTATATTTTTGTATTCTCCTCCTACATTGAAGTGGGATAGTCAAAAGAGTATGGCAAAGGCCGTAGTGTGTCACCTCCTGAGCACCAAGGCTTTGATAGCGCACAGTCTCATTCGTACCAGGGGAAGCTTACATGACTGACATGGGGTGAGCAGTCTCAGGAAAGAGGGCCATGTACAAAGAACAGAAGCCTTTAGCCAACTGCTGGGTTTAAAATGAATCTTCCAGCTTCAGTGGAGTCTGTTTGTCTGTCTGTTTGTTTGTTTGTCTTATGTGCACATGTACGTGGGCACACACTTGCCATAGCTCATACATACAGAGGTCAGAGGACAAGTTGCCAGAAAAATTCCTCTCCTTCCACCACGTGAGCCCCAGGGATGCAATTGATGTCATTAGGTGTGGCAGCAAGTGACTTTATCCACTGAGCAACTTTGCTGACTTTATTTATTTATTTATTTATTTATTTATTTATTTATTTATTTATTTATTTATGTCTCACTATGTAGCTCTGGCTAGCCTGGAGCTGTGTAAACCAGGCTTGTAGAGATCCTCCTGCCTCTGTCTCCTAAGAGCTGCTCTCGAAGATGTGTGGTACCAACACCTGTCCTCTATATTTATTTTTGAGGAAGGGTCTGTCTCTGTAGCCTCTCTCTGACTTGTGGCAGTCTTCCTGGCTTTGCTTCCTGATGGCTGAGATTACAGGAATGCATTATTGAGCCTTGACGGACTATGGCCCTGGCAGATACTTGCCTACAGTTTCAGTGAGGGCCCTGAGCTGCAGCTCACTAATCTTGACGTCCAAACACTGTATAAGATAAAAAGTACTTGTTGCTCTAAGCTGATAAATTTTGGGGCCATTCGTTACTCAGTAACAGATTAAAGCAATGTGCTGCTACAATTCAGTATTCCCTCCCCAATTGTTTTGTTGATTGGAGCTTATTATTCACAAAGGGAGGAGGAAAGCAAGTCACAGCTGTATGTGGTAGCTTTACTCATCTAGTAAGTGACAGAGCTGTGAGGTGCTCTCCAAAGCCAAGAGGGTACCTGGTTGTGTTTTCTCATCTCCAGTACGAAAGTGGGAGAAGAAATGGGGACATAAAAAACAAAACAAATAAACTCCAAACAACAACAAAAACCTCAACTCTATTTGATGTGGTTTTTTCTCCTCTGCCTTTCCCACCCCACTTACTCTGTGTGTGGTGATTCAGAAACATACATGGGGATTTAAAAATGGGGTGCCTGGGTTCTTGAATGACCTGGGACAAACCCCTCCACTTCCTTTCTTTCATACCTTTTGGGTTATTTTTATTTATATGTAAGTGCCCAAGGAGGCCACAAGAGGGCGTCAGATTTCCTGGAACTGGACTTACAGGCAGTTGTGAGCCACTCAGCATGTGCGCTGGGCACAGAACTTGGGTCCTCTGGAAGAGTAGCAAGCATTCTCAACTTCTTAACTTCTGATCTCTCTCTCTCTCTCTCTCTCTCTCTCTCTCTCTCTCTCTCTCTCTCTCTCTCTCTCTCTCTCTCTCTCTCCTCCCTCCATCCCTCCCATCGTCCGTCCCTCCCTCCCTCCCTCCGTCCCTGGGTCCCTCCGTCCCCTCTCCCCCTTTCTGTTTCTCTCTCTCTCTCCACACATGTGAATATAAAATCCAGAGAACAACCTGAAGTTTTCTTTCTTTGCTTGCTTGCATATTTGGAGACAGGGTCTCATCTAGGCTCAGGCTGGCCACAAAGTCTCCATAGCAGAGAGAACGATCTTGAACTTCGGATCCTGCCTTTACCTTCGACGTGCACGGATAAACAGGCTGTGTAATGGTGCACAGTTTGACGAATCGATGCCCTCCCAGGGCCTCAGTTCCTTTAACTATTCCATGAAAAGAACGACCCATACCTACCCTCCTTTCTACAAAATGTGCAGTGTTGTGGACAGGGAAGGTTTGTTTTGAGGACGAAGAACCCCAACTTAAGTCTCGGAGCCCAGCCCAGCTCCCTCCATGTCCAGACTCAGGGGACAACGAGCATGAGAGACCGAGGGCCCTGACCCACTTTTTCAGCCTCTGCCCCTCATCGTGCCCTTTTAGGTCGTGCTGAGCGTTCAAAACGAGTGGAAATTTCCTCAGCCTGTCAGGAGCTTTCTCCCGACCTTCCCCTTATCTCTGCAGCTTCTTCCGCCCAGCACCCGTCCGGCTCTACCTAGTCCCTGCTCATCTTTCAAAACCCAGCCTGACTGTCCCACTTCTAGAGCGCTGCTTCTGACATGGCTCGAGGCCTTCTCCTGGTTGCCGCTCTAGCCTCTTGCCTGAGCTCTGGACCTTAGCTTCTCCCCCCTAAAGCCCCATGGTGCAGCCCCCAGCCCTTTCTAAAATACACATTGTGTTTTTCTCTGCTTAAAATAACCAGTCAATGGAATAATCCATCAATCAATGTTTCAAGGGCTCCTCCCTGCCCTCCAGGAAGGCATCCAAAGCCTTCTGATTGCTCTGTACCCATGGTGCCCTCGGATGCTCTCCTGAGAGCAGTCTACGTTGGACACGTGGCTGTGTCCCCAGATGCCCGTGGGATAATTTGGTTGGGTGGGTGGGTGATTTGGGTAACTGAATGGGGCCGAAGGGTGCTTAAGCCATCACACGGTTCTGCTTGGCCCCAGAACTGTTATTTCCCACAGTAGACCCATTTTATAGCCAAAAGGGAGGCAGAAGGGAAGGGCAGCTCTGAAGGGAGAAGAAAATCAATAAAAATGTAAATCTGGAGGCGAAAAGCTGTCCCAAGCTGGCTGTGGGGAGAGATAAGACTGGGCCAGCTGAACCCTCTCTGACAGCCCGGAAGAGATTAGAAATCAAGGGAGCTGCAGCCAGGGCAGAGCCCCGGGTGAGCCTTGTCTGTCCCCTCCCGCTCTCTGCTCCAGGTGCTTAGTAAATCTTTTCAGACAGAAGGGAAGGAAACGACAAATCATCAGGTGCTGAGCCTGTGAGCTCAGTGTTGCCACAATTTTCTCCACAATCGTGGGAGATGAGACAGGGTGAATCTACCTGCCTTATAGGTAAGGAGCCGGAGCAGAGGGGTGTGGTCAGGGTCACACTGGGCAGACTCCATGTATTCTAAACTTAAGTCTTAATTCTGAACTTAAGTCTGATGTCTCTGCTGTTCCAATATAAAAGGCTTCAAAGACCTAAGATATTGGCCTCTTAGGAAGATTATATGCGCTTTGGAGGGCTCTCTACCTCCGAAGTCTCACACACACACACACACACACACACACACACACACACACACACACAGAGCTGAGTATCTTTGTATGTGTGTGAGGAAATGAGTGGAGTTGAATTTAAATTTTTTGGATTTTAAGACAAGCTTTTGCTATGTAGCCCTCAAACTCACCATCCTCCTGCTGTTGTCTCCCAAGTGATAGGACTATCTGGCTTGGTTTATAACTTTATTTAAATGGTGTCTATGTCTTTAATGAAGCAACTTTCCCAACTTGCCCTTCATTGTCTTGTCATAGTGCTTGCTGGAAGCAGTGGCGTTCGAGCGGGCCTTGATAGAAGACAGGACTTAATGAAGAGGGGTGGAGAGGCAAGACAAGGCAGGCAGCTGGCTGTACGGGGAAATGCATGGTGAGCATGCAGTGTGCTGACCCTGGCTCCTGGAGCCAGCTCCCAAGGGGCGTCTGCCGGCCCCGGAGCTTTCCAGCTTCTCCAACAAAAGGAACGGAAGGCCAGACACTGAGATGCTATTTCTGGTGCCTGTCCCGTCTGCCGCTGCTCTTCACCAGTGGTGATGCAGGGTAGAGACAGTGGCTGGCAGACACAGATGCTCATGGCTCTCATTGACAGGAGACTAGGTGTGTTTATGTGTTTATTTGATTTTCTGTGCATGAGTTTGTGGGTGTGCATGTGTATACATGTGTGTGGATTTGTATGCATGTCTGTGTACCTGCATGTGTGTGTATATGGTCATGGGAACATGTGAGTACACATTTTTGTGTGTGCCAGTTATACATAGTGCCTGCATGTGTGCATGAATGTGCATGAATGTGTATGTATGCATTTTACTCTAAATGTGAGCTGGTGTGTGCATGAGCGTGTGTAAATGTGTTTGTATGTATATACAAGATTATGTGTTTGCAAGCGTGCATGTGAGCGTATGGAGTATTTGAATACGTGTGTGTGAGAATGTGTAGCCTCTGGATATGTTCATGTTTGTATTTTGTGAGTGTGTGCATGTGTGTGGGACTCTGTGTCTGACATATATGAATATGCAAATGTGCATGTGAGCATATGCACACATGATCATGTAAATTGTTATGTGTGCATGTAAGTGGATGCAAAGGCACTTGTATGAGTTTTTATGTGACTGTGCATGCATACATGTTTGTATGTATGTGCATTTGGCTATATGCATGTGTTAGGGGTATGTATCTGCATGTATAAATGTGTATGCATGTATTTGTGAGATTGTACATGTCTGTACCATGTGTATGCGGGCATATGTTTATACTTGTGTGTTTGTGTGTTTGCATTTTCTCTCACAGTCTAGAGAAACTTTTCTTATCCTCTTTGCTCTACTCTTGCCATGTGGCTGTGCGTCTCTCTTGCAGGGTTGCTAAGCCTCTTCACCTGACCAGCCAGAAGGGCTCACTCACAGACAAGGCTTGGTTTCCAGCTCTCAGCTTCCCCAAGAGTCAGGTCCCAGAGTGGAATAAGGCCTTGTCTCCTCTCTCAGTTCCCTGACAGTCCAGCTCCCACTGCGGTGGATGCTTGGCAGGCCTCTGGGCCTCTCTGTTGGGCCCCATTTTGGCCCTGGTTTGGGCCTTGAGGACAAACCAGAGCCTGGGTCGAGTTTCTGCGGCCTTGTGGGAGAGCCTAAGCCTGGCTCGAGTTTTGAGACCTGTCTCAGTCACTTCCATATTCAGCCTGCACTCAATATTCTATACTTGTTTTTCATAAAGAGAACTCGTGAGATGTGTGTTAGCTTCGTTTTCCACAACTCTGGATCCAGCTCTGGCCCCACCATTGAGTGTGTGAGTGTGTGTGCATGTGTGTATACATATATAGTCATATATGAATTATTATAGTCCCAAGCAAGTCACAGCCCTGTGACTGTGTTCCATTTTTGAAACCATTACTAGAGGAAATAAGCCAGTCAAAGGAAAAATTAGACCAGAATATAAAGGCAGAAGACAATGCCAGAGTGAATTAACCCAGTGAGGCTGAAGTCTAAATAACTAGAAGCGGTGAGACTGACGCAAACCTCTAATGCAGTTTATAAGAATAAATTCTTGTTGTGGAAGAGGCATTATGCAGAGACAAATTTAATAATAAGCTGTATGTATACGGCCAGGCTATTCCTGTTCAACCTGGGAAGCAGAGAACAGACAGAATGAACCCTGCTAACAGACTTGTCTTGGTGAAAGTGACTTCAAAATCTTGGCACTGATTGATATAGGCTCAGGCACTGGTTAAATACTCAACTGTAGGACAGACGGCAACCAGGCTCTTCTTGTCCTCCTCTTCTTCTCCTCTTTCCTTCTCTCTATAATTTTTTAGGTTTTTTGCGACATTCTCATGTAGTCCATAGTGAACTCAAACTCACTATGGAGTTGAGACTCACACTGAACTTCTGATCTAGTCTCTAAATGCTAGGTCACAGATGTGTGCCACCATACCTGGCAGGAAAGAGAGCTGTCCCTACTGGGGACAAGGTAGCTAAGAGCTGGCACACAGGTAGGGAGGCTGCTGGTAGCTCTTCACCTCCCTTCATGGCCACACAGGCAGAGTATGTAGTGTTAACAGGCCAGGCTGGGAGCAGATCAGGGCTTTCTCTTCTTGGAAACAAGTAGGCCAGATAAGACTGGCCAGAAAGCAGGACAAGGCCTGACTTGGAAAAGAATTGGGGGTTCCAGGGATCTGATCCAAGAATGCTGCCCCATAGTTCACTGTGCAGAGCTTGGCCTTGCTCTTCTCTGCCCTGAGACCTCACATTGGTCCAGAGACCTCAGAGAACCAGAGGCCATCCCTGACTTGGCTATGACAGTATCCGGTATTAGCTACAAGGCCCCAGGGAAATACACTAGGACTCTATCCCCCAAAGCTACAGTGACTTTGATGGTCCCTGGTCAAATGTGTGCGAACCTGACAATACACATTTAGTAGGAGCAGGTCTGAATATACAGTGGTCTCTGAAGTTACAAGGCCTCTAAAGGAAAGGATAAGCCTCCCTTTCCATCTGTGGCTTCCTGACGACAAAAGCTGCGACATACTGAATCAAAGAGCCCCTCTCCCACTCCAGCGAAGGTCCCGCCCACACACTTCAATCAAATACGGTGTCCTGCTCCCTCCTGCATTTGGAGATCTCCTTAATTTCCTCTCTGGACTCTGCCTCCAGGGGGCGCCAAATAGACACTACTTGAAGGCCGCCTGGGCTTGGGGGGGAGGTCTGTACCTGCCTTTACTGCTCAGATGTGCACAGCTGGAGCCTGAGAGCTGGAAAGCCCTCAGACTTAAGCATGGAGAGGGTCTTCACAGGTGGCAGAGCTGGGCTGAGGGGGCTCTGTGTGGAGTGCAGCACGGTCTAGTCGGCCTAACTCCCTGCCCTAGAATCAGGGGAGAGAGATGCTGTACAGCTCCTCCCCAACACTAAAGCTTGGCTCCAGGTTGGCCCATCTGGCTGAGGGGTGTAGGGGGGAATGGGGATGACCCTCTTGCTTGAGAGATGGCCAACACAGTGACTCCTTGGTTCCAAAGAGCAAGCAAAGCCAGAAGTTTGTTCAAAGTCACTTCACAATTTAGTAGAGGACCTGGCATTGGACTGTGGTGCTTCTGACACCCGTGGGTGCTGCTTTGTCCATCGTTGGCATAGGGCTCAGAAGATGCTTGGCTGTGGCTGCCACTCCTGGTCAGGGTGGGGCTGGGACTGTCAATCTCCTGGAATTCTTAGGTTTCTTCTCTGGTCCTGATGCTTATAGCTGTTGTATATCTGTGCTCTTTACAATGGCCTTGGTGCTGGCCTCTCTGCTCTGCTGCCTCAAGATGGCCAAAACTAAGGCAAAGCACACCAGGGATCCACTTTTGAAGAAGAACTGGAGACCTATGAATCTGAGGGAAGAACAAGAAACCTTGAACTCAGAAGCCCAGGCCTCAGGTACTGGTTAGCCTCAGGGTGGGGATGGTAGAGTCAGTTGATAGGGTCACAACTTTGCACTGAGGCTTGGAGAGGGAGGAAGCTCTGCAGGGACCCTGGGTGTGTGTGGGAGAGACTAAACATACCTCTTACTCTGTCACTGACAGATGGATGACCCAGGCTTGCCCTGCACATCCTATCTGAAAGCAGGGCTCCCCTCTCCTACTTATCTTCTGAAAGCCCGTGTTTGGCTTTTCCTGTGCAGAGAAGCTTACCTAGACAGTCCCAGACTGCAGGAACTTTGTCCTGTGGCTCAGAGGCAGAGGCAACCACTCCCCGGCTGGCCCTAGTCTTGTTACCAGTTCGTCCACACCCACCCAGTTGAGGTTATCCTTGTCTGCCTTTGTTCTCCTTTGAGCTCTCTGTTGTACAGCTTGGAAGACTGAGCCCCAGGGGAGGGGTGAGGGCTCTCTGCTGTCTGATAGCTTAGAGGAGAGATATCGCTCTGACATTTATAATAGCCTGGGGCCTCTTACTTTAGCTGCCATGTTCCTTATAGGGGAGCTATCCAGTGTAGAAGCTTATGTGGGAGAAATCCCAGCACTTAAAATGCTGAGGTGGGAGGATTGTCATGAGTTCAAGGCCAGCCTGGCTGCTCTAGTGAGTTTGAGATCAGCCCAGGGAATAAAATGAAGTCGTGACTCAAAAAAAAAAAAAAAAAAAAAAAAAAATCCAGGGTTTAGTTACACATGCCTGTAACCCCTATGCTTGGGAGGCAGAGGCAGGAAGGTTGGGAATTCAAGGCCGGCGTCAGCTATGTAGTGAGTTCCAGACCAGCTAGATGAGAGCTCTCTAGAGGCAACCTCTGGCTTGCAGGATGGCCGTGCCCTGCCATGGACTTCCCACCCTGGTGCTTACCGGTTTCGGAGCAGGTCATGGTCATAGTAGCGGCAGACAGCTTGCCGTCCACAGGTCAGGGCCCAGTGCACACAGGTGGTATCAATGGCGCTGCCGTGGATTACAGGGCTGGGCATCCAGGCTGGGGAAGGAGAGGTTCAGGGGATAGCAGAGGATCACCAGTCCCCACCCTCAGCACATGCAAACCACAAGGGTGCTGGGTCTCTTGGAGGGAGCCTCCATCACGGCTCGGTGTGGCCAAGGCACACCACCTCCAAACGCAGGGCTAGGTCTTGTTACCCCACCCACTTGGGAGTTCTAAGGTCCCACTCATGCCTGTGTACCCCAGGTCCGGCACACAGAAAATGTCTGGACGCCCATCACCACCACCACCACGGAGGTTCCTGGGCAAGCAGTTTACCCAGCACTCTCAGAAGCATGAACTGCATCCCAACTGCCAGGGTCTTATCTTCTTTTTTCACACCTCTGCCAGGAAAGATGTGGTCGTGTAAGGATGGACTGAGAGACTCAGCCCCAGCACCAAGCAGCAGCAGGGTCTCAGTCGGTGGGTTCTACCCTCCATGCCAATTTCCTCCCAGGCTGAAGGTCAGGAGGGTAGGGAAGGCTCAGAGCCTACATCTGTCATTCCACAGCCTACAGAGCCCAGTTTCCTGCATCCTAGACCCACATACTGACTACCAGGGTTGCAGACACGGTCCGCCCAGCCCCACATCCTGTAACCCAATGAATTCTCCAGTTCTTACACTTGGAGAGACCTGACACTGGGACAGGCACGTACCAGGTCCAGTTTCCCCAGCACTGTAACACTGTGACCAGGGACATTTAGCAGCAACTGGCTTCTGAACAGTGCCCATGGCTGGCACTTAGGGAGTGTTCCCTGTAAGTCAGTTCTGCACTCAGCTCACTTCACCCCTGGGAGGTGGGCATGTCACCAGCCCTATTCTGCAGATAAGAGGACTGGCAAGTGTGAGGACTCAAGTCACTATAACTTGCACGCTCAACTCCCTGCAGGCATCTGCTGCTCCTACATTCTCCCTCATGTCAGCCTGATTTATGGATCTCCATCTTCTAACTTCTAATATTTTCTTTCTTCCTTTCTCTTTTGGTTTTTCTTTTCTTTCTTTCTTTCCTTTTTCTTTTCTTGTTTATTTTTTTATTTTTATTTTATTTTTTTTGAGGCAGGTCTTTCTGTGTAGTCCTGGCTGTCTTGGGGACCTAGGACACTTGAGTGACCTCATTCCTTCACCTCTTTCCTTGAATGTCCCATCCTGGCTGTGGGTAGGGGCTCCTTGACACCCACCCACCCTGCCTGCTCCGCTGTCACCTCAGGATAAGCATGAAGGAAGGCGTGTGGGTGACGCTGGCCACTGCTGCCCCCAGGCTGATCAGGAGAATGAAGGGCAGCACCAGGCGGCTGCAGGCCGACTCACAGGAACCTGCAGGAATGGGGCCATTCCCTGCCACACAGCTGCAGTTGGTGTAGAAGACCTGGGGTGAGGAGAAGGAGAAGAGCCTTGAGGAGCCTCCAAGGGTAGTAGCCAGCCAAGGGCCTAGCCTGGGAAGCTCCCAAGTTTCTACAGCCAGTGGGGCAGAGCTGCCTGGAGTCTCAGACTCTGACCATTGGTTGATCTGTGATCATTTGAGTCAAATAAGGTGCCTAGAGGCAGACTGGCTGTGCTCAGATAGGGCCACAGCTGTGAGGCAGCCACTGTCCCTGGGCCAGTACTGGTGTGTTTGATGGCAGCCTGCAGAACTTCCAGCCAGGGATCAACTAATAGGTGGTCTGACTACCACCGCCCTTTGGAACCTGACATGAGTAAGTCCAAGCCATCAAGCCGGGCTTTTTTTCCCCTTTCCTATTGTTCAAAGTGTGTGTGTGTGTGTGTGTGTGTGTGTGTGTGTGTGTGTGTATGTGTGTGTGTGCGCCTGCATATGTGAATGAAGGTATACACAGAGACCAGAAGAGTGTGTCAGATCTCTGAAGCAGAGTTACAGGTGGTTGCAAGCTGCTGGCCATGGATGCTGGGAACTGAACTCAAGTCCCCTGCAAGAGCAATACACTCTTGAACGTTGAGCCATCTTTGCAGCACCAGGTCAGACCTGGACAGATGGACCACAGTTACAGAAGCCTCAGCCAGCTGTGCAGGGATTGGTCTATCTCAAAGGTGGTCTGCTGGCTAGGGTACCTAGAGTGACCTGGGCCTCTCACTTCTTACTACAGAAAAAAAAAATCCCTGATAAATCTGAGATGGACTGAGAAACCCAGGGTGGCTGCCTGGAAGGATTTAAGCTCAGTGGCTACTGGGATGAGCAAGCAGAAGTTCCCATTGCCAGGGTGCATGGGAAAGACTTTTGAGGTAAAGTGTTTAGGAGATAGAATTAATGAAAGAAGAAAGATAGACGGCAGATGGAGGGGCCACTGGGGCTCGGATCTCTGGGTATCCAAGATGTCTACCTATTGCCATGCAGAGCTGCTAGGTATGACCAGGCTGTACTGACAGAATCACAAGCCCTCACAGCGCTTCCCATGACAAACAAGTGGCCTTCAGGCCTCAGTCACATCCCAGCAGCCCACTGGGCCGCAGACACCCTGGAGTCAGGCTGTGGAGAAACATGCCAAAGCAGAGGACTGGCAGGTAGCTCCAACACTGATCCTTTGCTTGGAAGGACAGCTGGGATGAACACCAAGGCTGGACACTGCTTTCGAGAGCCCTCCCCAAGCTTCTCTCATAGGCGGCAAGGTCCATGGTGGGGAGTTCTCACAGACGTCTCCAGTCTTCCCCTCAGGGCTGACTCTGCCCTATAAGCCTGAGATCCAGTCATGTCTACCTTCCCCTATCTTTACTCTGTCACCTACCTGAGTGCATGGGCCAGTCCATGCCCAGCCCAGGGTTTCGTGATGAACCAAGGAGGTACATGTGCCAAGAGACCATCAATCCCGGGCTGGAAAGAATCCCTGAGCGCTGACCCTCCTCTAAGTCTGCATCCAGTGCTGGTTGGGCTTGGGACCAGAGACCTGGATTCTAGTCTCAGCTCTGGTATAAGACCCTGGGCACTACTTGGTCTTTCCCAGGCCTTCATTTTTAATCTGTACAATGGGCATAATAAAAGCGAGTGCTTAATATCTCATAGGAACTGTGGCTCTTTGCTTCCTTGTTAGTAAACTCACCCAGTAAACCATTCACTACAGGACCTGGGTTTTAGTAAGACTACACACAATGTGTGTTCTTAAAAATCTCTTCATCTGCTGTTGTCCTGCCTAGAAAGCCCCCCCATCCCAAGCCCTTATTTGCCTGGAAGATCTGTCACAGATGGTGCTTCTTTTGGAGCCTTCTGGGACCCTCCCACATGGGCTGTGTCCCCCTCCATTCTTGTATGTACTGACAGGCATCACTTCTGCCCATCTGTAGCCTGGAACTCCTGTGGGTCATTTCCTTTAGCAGGCCAGCAGTTGGGAACTCTGGCTCACCTCCCTGAGTCCTAGCTGGCATTGAAGCACATTGACAGAATGGTGCTCTGCACCTGCCAAAGCAGAGGAACAAGGCAGCGACAGAGGGAAGAGTGAGCGAGAGGTTCAGAGTGACAGGCAGCACGTGGAGGAGGGGTAGGGTTTGGAGGTGGAGGGAGCATGGGAGGTTGGCCTTACCTGGCTTTTGCCCAGAGCCTCCTGGACCACACGACCTGTGCAGCCTGCATGGCAGGGTGTGGTGTACTCCACATAAGCACTGGTATCACAAACAGGGTTAAAGTCATCTGATTGGCAGGAGCAGGGCTCTGAGCAGCCAGGAAACAGGCTTGGCCCTGGCTGGGCACTAGACAGAGAGGAGGCAAATGTGTTTGGCTGGGCTCTCTTTTCTCAGGCCCCTGGCTCCAACTCTGAGAGGAGTGGCCAGTGATTTCAGCCACAGCTGGTCCCTGAGGGAGACCCGCTGATGCTGATGCTCCCGGAACTTTGTAATGGGGGAGTGAGGGGTCTGGGCCAGAGGCTGTGGAGTGCCTTTCCAACCCTGGATTCTACAAGTCTGGGAGCGTCTGCAAATACTCTTGTATTTGGATGGAACACAAGAGAAATCCCTCCCAGAAGTGAGGGTCAGATGAAGGGGCCACTCTTTCTTTTAGCTGAATTGTTACTTTGTGTCAGCAAAGTACAGCTGTGGTGCGGTGCTGGCAAGCAGACGGACCAGCTGTGGGGCCTCTAACCTATGCCTTCCTCCCTCTGGAACCTTAATTTCTCTGTAATCTGGGCTGGGGCTCCCTTCTCACTGTCACTTTCCTGAAGTCTCACGACCTCTGTGGTCACTCTCCTGTCCTGCTCACCATGTCAAGTGCCCCCACCAGAGGACCTGCCCCAGGATCCCAGGGGTGCTCGTGCCCTAGCTAGAGAACTAAGGGTGGGTAGGAACTGGAGCTGGAAGAGAGACTGAGTCTAAAGGGGTGAGCACCCTGGGTTGGGGGCAAGAAGATGACTTTGGGACATAGGCTGTGACCTGGCTTCATGCCAGGAGGAAACAGCACCCTTGCCAGGAGACACTGGATCATCAGTAAAGTGGGTCTAGAGACAGAACAGATTATAGAGCTCTCACGGAGACTCAGTGGGACACAAGAGTGAACTGGAACTCAGAACTCATCGATTATAAGATCTTCGGTGAGAATATGGGTGAGATGCGATGTCACAGCTGAGGGAAAAGGGGAGAAAGGAGACACAGGCAGGCGGGATGGCTTGAGACCAGTTGAGTGAACTAGGGGAAAGTCCTTATTCCTGTACAACTAGTGTCATGGATACCTGCCCAGAGCCAGGGTCTCTTACACGCCCAGCAGGCTCAAAGCTCCCCCCCCACCCCACCCCGTGTGTTTCATAAAGTCTCCACGCAATCTCTGTAACGGGTTCTATGACTGCCCTATTGCTTAAAATCCCCACTGACTTCACTTGAAACATCATTTCTCAGGCTTCCTGAGGGCCCATGGGGCGCGTCCTACACACGGGAGGCCCTACTCCAGACAGCCTGGCTGTGGGAAAGGAGAGGGAAAGGAGAAGGAATGGGGCCAAGGGATGAGGGTGGGGCTCTAGTGTCTTGGCCCTGAGCTGAGTCCTCCGCAGTCACGGGTAAGAGCCCAGGTGAGGGAACCTGGCACTTGAGTGGGGGAGGCTGTGCCAAGGGGGAATTCTAGCTGAGTGCTGGGCCAAACAAAGCTTAGTACATTTTCCAGTTAAAATGAGGTCATTGTGGTAGGAGGCAGGGTTTCTTAACTTCTTCTGCCTCCTTGAGGACTGCCCAGCTCCGTGTTCACTCGCTTTCTCCAAGGCATGGAGCCTGTCCTTTCTTGGGAAGACCTAACCTCAGCTGGGAGCGAAAGCCTTCCTCAGGCTATGCTGGCTCCTGCCTCCTGTGCGTGGCCTCCTTTCCACTTCTGCGGGCCCACAGGTCTCAGCCTCTCTGGAAATCCCATCCTACAGCGGGCTGTACCCTGACTCAACCTCTAGCCCTTCCCAGGCCTCCTGTCCTTGATGTTCCACCCATGCCTCTTCTGTGGCATTTGGTGCCTTCCAGCGACCACTGCTTGCTTGTACCTGGGCCCAGGAAGGGACTTGCATAGGGCTTTGTAGGCACTGGGAGGAGACAATGCCCCGGGCGGGTGAGAGAGGTGGGGGCTCACTGACCTACCCTCACCACGCGCCTTCCCATGCGCATGCCCACTCACCTCAGGTCCTGCGTGATGCCTGCAATATGATGGGTAGAGCAGCCAATGAAGAAGAGTGGCAAACTGAGCAGCAGACACAACAGCGAGCCGAGCAGGCAGAGGGCACTGCACTGTGTGGGGCTCAGGTGGAGACGCTTGACTAAGACACCTCCCACCACGATGCCCACAATGGCCAGGGGGATAGTGAGGCAGCCGAGGAGTAGGTTGGCAAAGGAGGCTGTGATGGAAAACTGGCGTTCCAGGAATTTAGGCAGGAAGGTGGCCATGCCCGCCACCATGGATGAGGTGCACACCTGGGACAGGACTATCAGCAAGAAGATGGGGTGGCGCAGCGTCCGCAGCAGCACCCTAGGGAAGACTGTCGGGACAAGCAGGAAGGAGGTCAGCCAGCTACAGCACCCATGTCTGTCCACCCGCCCCTCCTGTTCCGTTCTCTCTCTTCCATTCCATTTAATTCTAGCGCGTCCCATGCTATCGCATTACGTTTGACTCCTTTCCGTCCTGCTCCAGTTCTGAAATCCTCCTCATGTCTTTCAGTTCATGGAGTTACGTGGGAGTTTATTTAACGAGTTTATTTCTGTTCAGGTCTGTTGGAGTCGAGTCTATTTCCCACCATCTCATTTGGGTCTATTTCATTCACTCCATCTCACTTCAGATTTTTTCCCGTTTCTATTGGATTGTTTTCCCTCCCTCTAGTCCCTCCAGGTCCTTTCCATCTTGTCCTGCTCCTTCTGTGCCAGCCTGGGCTTGGGTCCTCCCTTCCTTGTCCTTAACTCAGATGCCCACTGCTGTCCTGACACCTCATGGCTAGTGTGTGTTTCCTGGTACAGTGAGAGCACTGTACCTAGCCAATTGCACACTTTATTCATTTAGTCCTTTGATTGCCAGCTCACCCCCATTTTATTTCAGAGTAGTAATTTTTACAGTATCAGTTGCTTTATCTCTAGAGCCCAGGGCACACTAGTCATTTTGTAAAAACGTTGTAAATGCTGTTTAATGAATGAGGACCAGATCAAATGTCCAAATGCCTGGGGCAGAAGAATCTCAGGTCTCCAGAGAAAATGAACCCCGGGCAGCCACAGACCAGGAGGCTTCCTGGACATAGGGACAGAGCTAGGAGCTAGAGAATGAGGGGACTTGGAGAGGAATTCCTGATGGGGTGTGGGCAGGAGAGCAGGCTGGAGACAGGCAGTGGTCATGACTGTTCTGGAGTTGGGGATCTTCCCAGGCTCTGGGTAGATCCTGAATCCTACCTCAGTGCCTCCTTCAGGCTGCTGTCCCTGAAAGTGCTAAACCTTTGAGCTCAGAATAGTAGGTAAGTCCCTCCCCTCCTGGGTTCAGTGGCCTGGTGTGTAGGGTGTGCCCAGGAATGGCTGAGGACACTTTCTGCTCTGACATACAGGGTTCACCAACGCTAGATAGACGGTGTGGGGAAGAAGGAAGAGAAACCAGGATGTGCTAGTGAGGAGAGACAGCCACGGAGGTCAGGCGAGAGAGAGCCTTCCATCCCTGTCAGACCAAAGCCCGCATCCCTGAGCATAGTCAGACTAGCTTGGTAGCTATCCTCAAGGTCTGGGCCTATTTCCTTCAGAGCCAGAAAATAAAGTCAGCCCAGGAGGGGTGAGTAGGGCCTATAGCCATGGAATGCCTCCTTCCAGTCCCAAGTCCTTTGCTTCCAGACCATCTATTCAGCTAGCATTTGGAATGAGTTAGGTGGCCCTAGACCTCACTCCAGGTAGCTGCTGCTGCCCTGTCCCTCTGTCCCTCCCTCTTTCTCTCTCTCCAACCTCCTTCTTGTCTCCTCCCCCCTCCCTCCATGCATTGCCCAGGGTATCTGAAGCTCCATATGAACTGGTCTTTTATATTACTTGGTCTTCATTGCAAAGAGGGACAGGGTGGGGGGCAGGGACACACCCAGGCTTGTCCTGAGAGGCCAGGGTAAGGCCAGGCTCTCTTCACTTCCAGCACAGAACCCATCTCCCTCTGCCACTCCCATTCGGATGCTGTTCTTTCTGGCAGCCTGACTCCAGAGGGCTCCTCTCTCCATCCTGCTCATTCTGCTGTACTCATCACTACAGTGGCCTGTGAGCACATCCCCCACTTCTCAGCAGCTACAGCCTTCTCCATAGGGATGGGAAATTCCTGGAGGGCAAGGCCATGCCTTTCCCTTAGCTACCTGAAGGGGAATTCCAGGGCCTGTCTCCTGCTCAGGTTCAGCCTCTTCTTAACACAGGGCTTCCCTCGCTCAGCACAAGGTCTCCCCATCAGACAATGGACCTTCCTCAACTCAGGGACTGTCTCCCTCCACAGCCTTGCCCAGCTCAGAGGCCAGGCATTGGCTTTTTAAACAGGACAAGTGTGCCCTCATGTCACAGGCCTGTCCTAACTCCTGAACCATGTCGCTCTCACCAAATGTTGGTCTGGTCTCTTTCATCAAATAGCTTCCCCCTCCATTTGCAGACTTTGAGACTCCTCCATCAGGTAAGAACCTCCTCTGGCAGGGATTGTCTTCCCCAAGAGTTTCTTCTTCACCCCGCCTCCCTCCATGATTACAGATGCTCAGAGTCAGGTCCTTGTAGAGCTTTGCTGACCAGAGACCAAGTTGGCTAGCCAGGCAGAAGGCTACAGAAGCTGATATACATCTACAGAGATGAGCTGGCCCAGCCCACCAGCTCTAGGATGCAATTTGCACAACCAGCGCCAGCTGCTCCCCGAGCAGGAGGCAGGGTGGGGATTGATATAATGCTTTAGAGTGCTGAGGCCTTCCAGCCACGGGGGTGGGGGTGGGGGTGTGTGGGGGTGTGACCTGAGGTCAGCAGTGCAGGCCACTGCCTCTAGGCCCAGACCCACAGAATTTAGACATTCCCTTCTCCTGGGAATGCTGGGAAATTGGGGGGCTAGATTATAGATACCCCAACATCAAATCTTAGAAAACTGTGGAAAAATTTGGATCCAATTCTTTTTGTTACACACGTGAAGATGAAGGGTAAAGGATCCCTTTGGGTAATACCTTTGTAAATGGTATTAAGTAGCAGATCCACTTACTGTTCAAACATGAACAAGAACTAAACAGTAAGTGCAATCATAGGAAAAAACGATGCCTTATAGATAGGCAGCTTTTAAAATTATAGACAGGTGCTGTCTGTGTGTGCCTCATCCTACTCAACAGTCATGCTAATCCTTGAGAAAGGCAAAGCAAATATTACCAACTCAATCCTTTTACGAGGAAACTCAGGTTAGAGACAGAAAATAACTTCCCAAGACTGTACGATGACCAGTGCCTGGCAGGCTTTACAGCAGGGCCGTTTGACTTGCCTAGGTACAGCCAGTACTCAATCAATGCCCACAGGATCGAATTCTTCAGAAAATGCTGCCTAGTCCCACTGTGGACTCCCGTAACTGACTGATTAATTTCCTTGTGTCAGGATCAAGGTAGCGTGAAGTTTCTGTCAGTGAGTCTATTTCTTACTGTACTGAGAAACTGTCCTGGGAAACCAAGGCCCACAGAGAAGCCAGGACCAAGAACCACAAAGGCCCCGGCTTTCTCCTCATGCCACAGCCTGGAGATTTCATAAGAATCTACTCAGAGCTTCCTGCTTGCAGGCTTAGAGGAAAGTGGGACACAAGCTTTGTCCTTCAGGAGTTCTCTGCTAATGGCAGAGGATGGGTAAAGACAGGTAGAGCTCAGACAAAAGCTCCAAGGATGCTGACAGCCCAGAGGAAGGAGGGATCCGGAGGGATCCAGGCACAAAAGAACAGAAAGGCTCTAGGATATGATCGAGTGGGACAAGAAAGATGGTGATGAACACCAGTACCCCTGAGGAGAGGGGTCTATGACCAACCTTACCAGGGATGTCTGAGCTCACGAGAGGCCTGCAGAGGCAGACAAAGTAATAAAGAAAAGCTTTAAAGGACTGCATTCTGGGTAATCTCAAAGGCACCTCTGGTTTCCTCCCTCCATTTTCATCTGGGCTCACTTACCTTTGATAAACTGGACCACAGTCAAGTCTGGGGCGATCTGGGCCAATCCATCCTGTTTCTTTAAAGGCTCGTGTTGGGAGGAGAGCTCCTCACCCTGGGAAGACATATAGCCAGGCCCAGTCAGCAGGATGCAAGAGATCCTGTTCAGACATGGCAGTGGGACAGACAGAGGAGTTCTAGGGTAAGCTGTGGCACCTCATCAGGAGCATAGACTGCTGCTATTCCACTGGTTCTTGGCCCTCCGGGTACTCAAGAGCATTTAAAGACCGAATGAAACTCTTGTGATTAAACTCTAACATGGTGCCATTCACATGCTCTGACCTCAGGCCGTAATTAAACAGGATGTTGGTGACAATTATTATCATAGATACAGCTATCGTCAGTCCTGTCATCTCTGCATTTCAGCATTATCTCACAACGGGCTAGATGACCAACTTATTCATGATGATATTATTGTAATATTATCATTGCCTCTGTCCTAGCCACAGGATGGCTCTGTTATTATCATTGTTACTTGTATCTTTGGAATCATGGCCAACATTGTGATTATAATATCATCATCCTTATCTTTAATATAATCATCCTTTTCAATGTCACCAACCTCATCTGTATCACCAAAAGGCTAATGTCACCAAAAGGGACATCAACTCACAGTCCTACCACCACTGCAGTCACCAATAGTACTTCCATTGCTGATATCAGTATCACTGACACTATGTGATGACTAATCTTGGTTATCAACTTGACACACCTGGGAATTTCAACTGAAGAAATGTCTCCATCTTACTGGCCTATGGGCATGTCTGTGGGTCATTTTTTTGATTGCTAATTGATGTAGGAGGGCCCAGCCCACCGTGGGCGGAACTATCCCTAGGCAAGTGAGCCGGGGCTACATAAGAAAGTAGTTGAACATGAGCCTGGAAGCAAGCCCCATGAATAGAATTCTTCCATGATATCACTTCAGGAAGTTTTCCTGTTGGAACTGAGCTCTTTGAGTTTTCTGCTCTGACTTCCCTCGAGGATGGACTGTGACCCTTTTCTTTCCAAGTTGCTTTTGTTTGAGGTGTTTATCACAGCAACGGGAAAGTGAATTGGAGCAGATCACCAAAGTTATTGATCTACCACCGCTATCATCCATCATCAATATCACCATCACCTTTAGCAGCATCTTTGCCACTCTTATTATCCAACATGATAAGCACTGTATGGAGCCTGTAGCCGTCTGATGTCATTACATTTTTCTATGCAGCCTGAGGTCAGAATGTAAGCAGCCAAGAACTTCAGGGGAAAAGACTTTGGACCATTTTAAGGATTAGCTGATTCTCTGAAACTATGTGGGCAGAGGGAGTATGCTTCTCAGTGGTTGCTAAAGACACCTCTTTCTCAACTCATTTATCTTCCTTTTGAGACAGGGTCTTACCTTGTGTACCAGACTGACCTCCTGCTCTGTTTACGAGTGCTAAGATCATAGGCGTGAGCCACTGTGCCCAGCTTCCCATCTCAGTTTCCAAGAGACTAAAGTTTTCTTTCCTCATTTCAGAACCCCACATAGCACCTCTGTCACAGAGCCCTTGTCCAAGCCCCCCGGTCTTGCTCCCCGCACTGGCTGCCAAAGCCTGACCTGTGTCGGCAGGCAATTCATTCAGATATTAATCCAGGCTGGCCATCTCCCTTGGATTTTGCCTTTCCAGCTCCTTACATTATAGCTGGGCACAGCTTTGGGTTTCCTGGCCTGGGGTGGGGTGGTGATAGGGCAGAAAGCACTAATGGGGAAAGAACAGAAATGAGACTGTGGCAGGAAATGAGTATGAGGCAGGCAGCAAGCAGCCTTTAGCTTCTGTCAGTAGCAGGGAGCCGTGTACCTCAGAGATCTGTCACAAAGAGCCAGGCTTCCCAAACTCCCGGCCATACCAGGATGCCTCTGTTTCAAGCATGCCAAGGGGAACCATATGGGCCCTAGAGACCAGGGTTGGTGGGTGCTTTGCCTTGTAGGTAGAGCTGGGGCCTCTGATGCAGTGTATATCAGGATTTGTTTTACCTTGGAGGGGGAGCCCTAAGAAAGAGTAAGGTAGACTTCTGGAATTATTTGGGAGACTGGGAATTCAGAATATAAATTAAATAGATTTTTATAGAAATGAAATAAAATATCTATTTTGCAAACTCATAAGTCTGAGTCAAAACTTTTTCTGGGTCTGTCTTGTTCACTGCTGTACAGGGTTCTGTAGAAGCAGGCATTGTGTTTATCTCATTCTCTGAGCTGCAGCACTCATTATAGGAGCATGAAGAAAAATCATATCTGATAAATCTCTACTGAAGGAAGAGCTGGAGATGGCTCTGACCTGCTACTGCAGCTGACACCAAGCTCTTGGAAGAAAAACAAGAGCAGCAAGAGGAGATGTCACAGCAGGAGACAGCCATCAGACCAGGACGGTTCAGAGTCAGGCAGTGAATTATGGAGCTCCCCAGGGGGTAGGAGAACAGAGTCAGAGGCCAGAAGATGAGGGGCCTCAGATGTGTGGGTTCAGGACTGCACATGTGTGAGCTTGTGCTATTCTCCTCAGGACCTGCAAAGAGCAGCCGGTGGGGAGTGCTGTGCTTCTTCACATGTGAGCAGAATACTCTGAGGGTGGGCATCACACAGCTAGAAGTGGTACAACTGAGGCCCAAGGGTTTGCGTTATTTGCATTCACAGTTATCTGGAGTCAGAGTGGCCTTTGGGCTACAGGTTTGACATGCCTGCAAAAGCCACCTTATCTAATGCAGCAGCCACCAGTCACATGTTGTGACTAAGCACTTAAAATATGGCTAGTCCAACTAAAATATGTCACAGTGTAATAATAAACATTTACATTATTATATCCTCAAATTAGATTTTTTGGGGGGGGGGTCCAGGCTTACTGAAGGTGACCTCCAACTCCTTTTAAAATTTCTCAGACAGAATCTCACTGTGTAGCTCAGGCTGGCCTAGAGCTTATCATTCTTTAAACTCATGGTTATCCTCCTGCCTCAACTGCCAGAGAGCTGAGATTACAGGCATGAGCTACCGCATACAGCTGACTCCAAACTGCTAATCCTCCTGCCTCTCAGTGCTGGGATTTCAAGCCTGTGTGTGACATTATTCCCAGTCTAAATTTATCATTACAATAAATTCAATTGACTTTTGAGTGTAGCTACTAGAGATTTAGCATCACACGCATGACTCAGCTGATACCTCTTTTGGACATGCTGTCATAGACCAAGGCACCTATTCTTTCTTCACCCTGACCACGGTGGCCAGGCTAAGGGCCTGGACAGTTGAGGGAAAGAAGGTAGCTGTAGAAGAAGGTAGGAGACGCTGGATGTCACAGATAGACAGACTGACAACTTCCTCACATTTCTCGCCAGGGAGAGGCAGGCTTACCCTTGAGAGCAAGCAGAATCTGGTGAGCTTCAAGTCCAGGTCACAGTGTGACCTGCCCCTTGCATGCATGTCATGTTTGGTGTACTTTCACATTTGCCCTGGCATCTCAGTTCAGGTGCTGTCGGACTGCACTCGATGGTCAGGGGACAACACTGGGTGGGAAATGCTTCCATGGTAGAGCAGGCCATTACACTCAGGTTTCTTTGTACCCTGGCACATGTTGTGAAAATGAACATGGGGTTTGGGGACAGGAGAGGAGAAGCAGACTGCAGGGGTTGGCGGGGGGGGGGGGAGGGGTGCCAGGAGAGGAGTGCGGCTGGGAAGGAAAGGATGGAGCAGGGTACAGCATGACCTGAGGCATGGAGGTGGACAGAGCTAGCATCAGGGACAGACTGAGGGCGCTACTGCAACCTGACTACAGCCGGTACTCCCTGGGGAAGCAACTGGGGACAAGTGACAGACTGTGGCCAGACCTTGGTGGCCTATGGCCAGATGGAGGGATGGAGACTTCATTCTGGGTGTCAA
The DNA here is from genome assembly GCA_028551405.1 of Uromys caudimaculatus. Taxonomy (NCBI): domain Eukaryota; kingdom Metazoa; phylum Chordata; class Mammalia; order Rodentia; family Muridae; genus Uromys; species Uromys caudimaculatus. The sequence goes on along the minus strand of CM052703.1, from coordinate 94,202,027 downwards.
GAGCCCTCACTGCCCTAGGTTCCTATGCCCCAATTTGTTTCTATCTTTTGACCCTCATCTGTTTTGGGGACCGCTGACTAATAGTGGGTTCCTCAGGCAGGAAGCTATGTGCTGCTCAAAGCAGGGCTTGGGATGGCCCATCTGGCCTGTGGTTTGCCCAGGTCAGCAAGCCTGGTAGAACTTCCTCTCTTGGGGGCTTGGTGCTGACATCTGCAAGCCCACAGGACATGTGTGCTGTGAAACAGGACTTGCTGTGGGCCTCTGGCCATCCTGAAGCTATCTTTGGGCACAGCTGAGGTCCTAGACAGCTTCATCCTGGAGCTGGGTCCCAGTGTATAAAGCCAGAGCAGGATTGGCAGCTCATAAGGACCTCCTTGCCAGCTCTCAGTTCCTATCCTGTGTCATCACAGAGTAGTCACAGACACCAGATCTCTGAGAGCTGGTGGCCATCTAAGGGCGTGGGGCAGAGGATTGGAGCAGAGACCAGGACATCTTGGCCTGTGACGTCTTCTGGTGAGGGGGTCCTGCAGCAGGCCGTCAGAGGCGCTGAGTCGGATGAGTGGCTCACCTGTCTTCCCCTAGGTCTCTCCACTCATGTATTGACATGCTATTCTTTCATTATTCATTGCTCCTGTTCATGTGTCTGCCATTCTTTGGTCTCGATTGATTGATCAGTTGAGAGAGTACCTGGGGAATGGGTTTTCCTGGAACTGAACCTCAGGGGCATTTATAAACCATGTGATCATGCAATTCAATCCTGCAGGGGCAAATGGAACTTAGGAACTGTATCTGCCACACAGGCAGTAGGGGTTAAATGAGATAATACACACATAGGACCCAGAAGAGGGACAGGAAGAACATAATACATGATAACTATATTCCTCCTATATTACTTAGCACCAGACCTGGCTTTGGTGATTGCTGCCTGTAACTCTCTTCAGGATATAATGAAAGGAAGGTTTGAAGAACAAATAAGAAACACAGTGGTCAAAAGAAACCGAAGGCATAAAACACCGGTGAGGCTATGTAGGAGGAGAGGGACCCTTGCACACCACTGGTGGGAGTGTGAATTCATGCAGTCATTCAGTCAAGAAGTATGGAGGTGCTTCACAAAAACTAAAAATGGCTGGAGATGTAGCTCAGCTAATACAGTGCTTGCAGAACATTCATGAAGTCCTGGGTTCAAGCCCCACTACACATAAAATGAGTGCGGTAGCCCATGCCTGTATTCCTAGCACACAGCAAGTTGGGGAGGAGGATCAGGAGTTCACAGTCCTCCGCTATATAATGAGCCTGGACTACAGAGGCTCAAAAAAAAAAAAAAAAAAAAAAAAAAAGGGTGAAAATAAGGTTGGAGATCTAGCTGAGAGACACAGTGCTAGCCTAGTGTGCAGACAGTCCTGGGTTTAATTCCTAGAATCACAAAAGTAAATAGTCAGGAGAATCAACCATGTCTAGTGTTAGAGAAAGCTGAGTGCCCGTGTTCACTGAAGTATTATTCACAAATACTGAGATTCACAGTTAATCTAAGTGTCTCACAACAGTCATTGGCAGGTGAATGGATGAACACCATGTGAGAACACACTCTCTCTCTCTCTCTCTCTCTCTCTCTCTCTCTCTCTCTCTCTCTCTCATGTGCATTGGTGTTTTGCCTGCATGTATGAATGTGTGAGGCTGTCAGAGCCTCTGGAACTGGAGTTACAGATAGTTGTGCGCTGTCCTGTAGGTGCTGGAAATTGAACCTGTATCCTGTGGAAGAGCAGCCAGTGCTCTTAGCTGCTGAGCCATCTCTCCAGCCAGTGAGTGCTGTTCTTAACAAGGAACAAAAATCTTTCATTTCTCAGGGCCATGGATGAATAAAAAGTGTATTATGTTGAGTCTAAGATGCCAGATGAGACAGATGTTTGTAGGTGGAGTCTACGGAATTGGAACTCAGGAAGGCAAGGGTGCAGTGCTGGTTCCCAGGGGCTGGCGGGAAACTGCTGCTGTAGGGGACACACACACTGCGGCTCCGCAGGAGGAACGAGTCCGAGAGAATTACTCTACACTGTGATGACAACAGCAACCCAACCTGGTGTTAGAAGCAGGAATCACTGAAAGAATAGAAAGCAACAATGCGAGGTAACACATCTGCTGGATGTTTGATGTAACCAGGACCTCCTGTACACATAGATCAAAGCGTTTATACACTAGACAATGGCACACACTTTATTTGCCTGTTAAAAGATCGATTTGAAGGAAAAAAACAACTAATTTTTAAAATTGAAACAAAGTATTTAAGAATATTAGAAAAAGTTTTCTGTTTTGTTTTTTTTAAATTGAAACAAAGTATTTAAGAATATTAGAAAAAGTTTTCTGTTTCTTTTTTTTTTTTTTCTGCTCCCCTTAAAATCTGTCCTGATGGAAAAAAGGACTGAGAATAAGGTCCCTGCTTACTGAGCCTGCATCATGTGCTAAACCTCCTAATTCTACACTCTGCCTCCTTTATTCTTATGTAAGTCCAAAAACTTAGATATTTTGTAGATTCCAGCGTTAGTAAGTAGCAGAGCTGAAACAATATGGCACAGAAATCAAGAATATCTCTCAGCCACTCAGATACCAGGGAAACTTTCATGGGGCCTGTTTGACCAAAGCCTCTCTCTCTCTCTCTCTCTCTCTCTCTCTCTCTCTCTCTCTCTGTCATTTTGTCTCCGTCTCTCCCTCTCTCTTCTTTCCTCCTCTCTGTTGTTTAGTGTGAGTGTGTGTGTATGTGTGTGTGTGTGTGTGTGTGTGTGTGTGTGTGTGTGTGTAGGTGTATCTGTCTGTCTGTCTGTTTTGAGACCGTCTTACTTCTATAGCCAGTAAGGACTGGGACTCACTACATTGCCCAGGATGGCATTAACCTTGTGGTCATTCTCCTGCCTCAGCTTCTCAAGTGCTTGGATGCCACAACTTTTTTAGCCTTGGTCTTTTCCTCTGCCTAGCTGTGGTATGTCTAGACACCAGCTGTTTTTTTTTTTTGTTTGTTTGTTTTTGTTTTTGTTTTTGTTTTTGTTTTAGCAACAGAGACCTTTATCCTATTTGAAATCCCATCATGATGTCTGATACAAGGCTGTAACACCCTGAGTTACAACACTTGCTTAGCGTGCGTGAGACCAGAGGCCAGCACTGAACAAACAGAAACAAATATGCTGCTATAGAAACACCAAAGTGGGAATGCTGAGAGAGAGAAAGAGAGAGAGAGAGAGAGAGAGAGAGAGAGAGAGAGAGAGAGAGAGAGAGAGGGGAAGGCATACTTCTTCATTCTCTTTATGCTGTCAACCTTGGTGTTCTATGGGGTACAGCTTGAAGTCCACTCAAGGACATCCCAAAAGGAATTCTAGTCTGGTATGAGGAAAGAGAGATTCTTATTTGATCATTTGGGTCAGAGTCTGGCCTCATATAGACAGATCTGGGCCACCATACTCGGGACACCTTTGGGTCCCTCTATAGGCCTCAGTCCCTCCTCCTGTGAGATGGAGAAGGGGTTGCATGACCACTCAAGCCTTGAAACTTAGAGGGAATGTGAGACTGGAGTCTCAGCCCTACACTGCCAGAGTGGGAAGGGAGACACAGGGAGGAGAGCTCACAAGAAGGAGACACAGATAACAAGAAAAGCCAGTGTCACCATGTACTCTAAGAGGCTATAGCAGAAGCCCAGAAGACCCAGTGGGAATATGGGCAGATGCTAGCAGGGCAGCTCTGAGTTTGGGGTTTTAAGGACTTCTGCTCTTGCCCTCCATCCTTGGCTATTGTTCCAAAGAAGTACACTGAGGTTAATGACTGAGACAACATGTATCATGGACTCACAGGCTCTTAGCCAAATTATGACCACTTAAACATTTCAATTGTGTTCAGAGGTGGTGGTACATATCTTTAATCCCAGCACTCAATGGGATAGAAGATTTGTACCATTCTCTATGAGTTTGAGGCCAGCCTGGACTACATAGTGAGCTCTGGACTAACCAAGGCTACATAGCCCTGTCTTGGAAAGAAACAGAAAGACGGACAGAGACAGAGACAGATAGCAATAGAGACAGAGACAGAGACAGAGACACGGAGACAGAGAGACAGAGAAGTGAATTTTGGGACTTGAAGACTATGTCTGACATCAATCTCAGATTATAGGGTCTGGGGAGATATCTCAGTTAGTGAAGTACTTGTGAGGCAAATGTGAAGACCTTGATTTGATGCCCAGAATCCACGTAAAAAAGTTGGGTACAGTGTCACACATTTGTAGTCCCAGCACAGAGGAGGTGGGGACAGGTGGGTACCTGGGTCTCTCTGGCCAGGTCCCCTAGATACAGAGATTCTGTCTCAAAAACCAAGAAAAAATCCACCCTAGGCTGTCCTCTGGCCTCCATAGGCATGCACCTACAGGTATGCATGGGCCTACACCTGCATATACCATCCCCCCCACATACATGCTAGTGCGCACACACACACACACACACACACACACACACACACACACACACACACACGATTGCACAGGCACACACAGATGCTCAGGTGCACATACATGCACAGACACAAACACATACGTGCTTTCCCAGGCCACATAGGAACACACATGCACAGGCACATAAACACACACTTAGGCACACCACACACACACACACAGACACACAGACATACAGACACACACACACTCCCCTCTAATTTTAGAAGAGAAGTACTTAAAATTACTCAGCTATTTGAACTTGAGCTGGCTGTGGTAGCTCATACTTGTCAATATAGCCAGGCAGTGGTGGCGCACGCCTTTAATCCCAGCACTTGGGAGGCAGAGGCAGGCAGATTTCTGAGTTCGAGGCCAGCCTGGTCTACAGAGTGAGTTCCAGGACAGCCAGGGCTACACAGAGAAACCCTGTCTCAAAAAACAAAAAACAAACAAACAAACAAATACTTGTCAAATACTTGGGAGGGGGAGGCGGGAGGATCGTCATGAGTCTGAGATCAGTCTGAGCTACATAATAAATTCTAGGCTAGCCTAGACTGAGGCCCAAGTGTCTAAAGAATTAAAGCCCGCTCAGTCAACAACAAACACAAAGAAGCAGAGTACTAAGATGAGACCTATGACATATTAGAATTATTCTAGGAATAACAGACCCAATGGAAGGCCATGGCACCCACTGGCACTCAGAGGCTGGGCATGGCCAGCATTCTTGATGCAAGAGGCAAGAAGCCTGTCAGGAGGCAGGTGGCCAGGCCTCTTCCAGTTCCTGGCCTAGCTCTACAAACAGGTTCTCAGAGGGGCCCTGAACACCAGAGAAGTGCTGTGTGGGGCACACCACCACCCAAGGGGCAGTGCACTCAGGAATCTGTCGAGAGAGCTGCCATTCAAGCACTGGTTGTCTCCCTACACCTGGCCTTCCTTCATTGCTCAAGGCAGGGTATGTGGATGTCTTCTTCGACTCCCCCGAACAAACAACACAGTGGCATGGAGCCAGTTAGAAGATATAGCCTCAATCTGCAGATCTGGCTGTTCTTGTCTAATCTGCTGTCCACACATTAGATACAGTGGCTAGACCCACTCATGATCAGACAAGCCCTATTTTATGTGCTACAATCTTTTGTCTTGTAGAGATTGGCTTTAATGGCTGCATTTACTTCTAGGGTACTCAGGGGGTTCCTGGGCCCTAAGTCTGGGAGAAGATGTTTGAAATGATTTCCCAAATGACTGGCTTTGACTGTTTCTTCCTTACCCCCCCGCCCCCGCAGGAGAGATACATGCAGGATATAGCAGCCAATCTCACCCAGTGGGACCCCTTCTCCAGGCTCCTCACTAGTGACCCTAGTGGGCCAGGCCAGCCAGCCTTACTGCAAGTAGCCTGTCTGGTCCTGGAAGCCTGGAAGAGGCGGAGGCAGAGGTGGAGGCGGAGGCGGAGATGGAGGATCAATTCCTCCCACATCAATATTTATTGCCCAAGAGCTGCTGGAAGCAGATCACCATGTTCTCAGCCTTCAATCTTTTCTTAAGAACCTCTCAGCTCCCCTCCTCCCAGCACTCCATGAGCTGACAGGGTAGCTGCAGACAGCCAGACAGGCACACAATCAGGACCAGTGTCACAAGGCTTCACGGCACATAGTTCTCAAAAGCTGACTCCTAGAACCATGACAGCTAGGACAGCACATTCTCAGAACCCAAGACTATCGGGTAGTGCTCCAGGAATCTGACCTCTGCACCTTATATGCACCACATACAGCAGCAAGCATAGGGAAGCGGCTTGCTGCAGAGGTATATGGCTGACCTGTTACCCAGTCCAGCAGACAGCCACCCACGCCTATTGTTCTCTGTCCAAATATAGAGCCCAACTCAGAGTACCTGTCACCAGACACAGCCTCTTGTCCTCCTAAGTGACACTCCTATTTCTAAGAACTCCTCTTTAGGTTCTGGGAATTTGAATATTGGCCTAAGCTAGGCAGAACTGAGATTCCAAGCCCAGCCCCTGCCTCCAGAGTGAGCACAGGCACTGACAGCCCAGTCATCTGCTGTCTCTGGGAACCACCACTGCAGAACAAGCATCACTCCTGGCAAGTCCTGCCCCAGGGCAGCAGAGCCGGTGCCTATCCCTTTCCTGCTCACTGGTGCTCTGCTGCCTGTCCCCAGCATGGCCAACATGGCCTCAGTGGCCTCTCTCTCCACGATCTTCCTGGTCTCCAGTCCACCCAGCACCTGGTAAAGCAGCTGAAGAGTCCTTGCTTCCTGTCTCTCCAAGATTACCCTTGGGTCTTGAAGTCAACAAAGGTTTTCCGATTCTGGCCTCTGCTGGCTGTCCCAACCTGAGATGTCTTTGGTCCTGGGGTGAGGTGCTCGACAAGGCTCAGTAGAGCAGATGGGTCTGGAGCTTAGACAGACTTGAACTCACATATTCTAATAAATTGACCCTCAATTTAAAAACAACAAAACTGCAACTTGCTGGGCCAAACTTTCTTGTTCTAAGAAGGAAGCCCTCTCCCTCATGTCAATAAACAGGCCCAGAAGTACCAGGCCGCTGCAGGAAGTAGGCTTCCTTTCGCTGCAAGAACATCCGGCAAGATTTTTTTAAAAATATAAATTGTTCTTTTGCAATTAGAATTACTTAGAAACAAACACCTTACTTAAAAGCTTGAGGTCTTAACAAGCAGCTCAAGTACTTGGGAAAAGAGAAAACATAATGCACAAAGCTTCACAATGCAGTCAAGTTTGTATGTATTCAAAGTAGCAAATTATGAGTGAAATTGAAATTATGTTGTCAAAATAAACTTTTCAGACTCGTTTCCAGGGCCAGACATACATAGCTTAGTGGTAGAGTCCCTGCCACTGCATGTGAAAGGCCTGAGAGGTTCAGACTCCAGTAATAATAATAATAATAATAATAATAATAATAATAATAATAATAATAATAACAACAACAATAACAATAATAATAATAAATAAGTTTGTTGTTTGTCATTTTTTTCAATTTGGAAGCAACTTATTGTCTTTTAGGCCTCATATTTTGCTAAAGTCTTAGATAGAATCATCTATCCTGCCCTGCGGTTCATGGTTCCTGGCATTTCAGTTATGTGACCTTGGGCAAAACCTCCCACCAGCCTGGCTCAGAGCCCTCGGTGTGTACTCAGCCCTATCACTGCACCTGACAAGGCCAGCTTCATGTCTGTGTGGACTATGCTGATGTCGTTTGCACTCAGCATCCCTGGGCTGTCTTCTCCGTACTTGCCAGTGTCCTCATCTGTAGCTCAGATCCCTGGAAGAGTTTTCAGGAACTCTTCCTACACCCAAGTTCTACACCCTCTACTTCTCAGCATCTTCTAGCATGGTCAGAATTCCCAACATTTCTAAGTGACCGATGCTGAAGTACATGAACCCCAGCAAGTCTGTGTCATTACCCCAGGGCTCCCGGACTTGTTCATGGGATTCAAGAAAATCACTTCCTTCTCCTGGCCTCACAGTTCCTGGATCATGGGAGGGGCCCATGATGGTCTCAGTGTGTGTGTGCCTGCCGGGAGGAGGCAGTGGGGTCTGCCTCCATTAAGAAGCATCATGGTGGGTTCAGGAGCCTCAGTCGGGGCTGGTACATGGAAGGCACTTACCTTGTTGCCAATTGAGGCTCCACCTGCCAAGACCTTCCGCCTGAAGTGAAGCTCATGTTTCTCCTTGGGCAGCTCTCTGGGGAAGAAGAAGTAGGGGCTGGCAGCCAGGATCACCAGTCCTGCCGAGATGAGGAAGCCCAGCCACCAGGCGCCCACCCATCGGGGGTCTTTTGTAGTCAAGTTGACACCTCCTGTTAGAGAAAACCATGGTGATGTTAGTGCCACGGTTGGCTGTCATCTCTGCCTCTGAGAACTTTCAACCAAGAGGCCAATGGAGTACTGGGGGGATGCCTGAAACCCTTTGATAACCTACAACCTCAGGCCAGCTATTTGGTCTCTGTGCCTTAGTTTCTTCCACTGTGACACACAGATATTAGTAGCATCAGGAGTTAAGATTTTGTATGTCATAGGGTTGTTGGGAGAATTACAGAATATATATATATAAAACAAATAAATTTAATTAAAAATTTAAACATCTAAGCTGAGCACTTGGGAAGTAGACGTAATAGGATCAAAAATCCAAGGTCACTCTAGGCTAAGTAACCATTGAGTTTGAAGCCAGTCTAGGCTACAGGAGACCCTGTCTCAAAAACACAAACAAAATCTATGAAAGACAGACCGGAGAAGCACTTCAAGGGATGCGTGTTTTATAGGCGTTGTTCCTCCTCTTCCATTTCTATTCCCATTGCAACGTCCACTATTAGACAAAGCATTTATGCTGAATCAGATGAAGGTAGGGCTGCTGTTGTCTTTCGATCATGTCTAAAATGTTTGGGACTATTTAATAGAATCATTTGGAGTTATTGAAGACCTGCTTCAAATGACCATAGAGTTGTGGAGAAGGCGGTTAACAAATGTGTTCCTTTAACAAATCCTATTCCTGAGTTTGGCCCCTTACCTATTTTAATTAGAACACGATGCTCAACTGTCCGTAAAGCCTCTGAAGTGAAAGGCTAAAGAACGAACACCTTCCCTGAGTCTCCCCGTGCCGGGTAGCTGTTTCTCTGGATTGAAACATCAGGAGGCTGAGAAACTTAACAAGATCCACAGAGCCCCTCTCTAAGGTTACAACAGCAGTGAACAATTTTGGGCAGGAGAAATTGGGACAATCAGCAAGTTGTGCAGGAAGCTCTAGGGATGCAAGTTCTGTGTGCTGTCACTTAGGGTGTGGTGGGACTCTCAGTGATGCCCTTGAGTTCCCCATGCTCCTGAAATTAACTCCAGTAAACTCACTGGCTCACCAAGCTTGCTTAAGCTGGAATTGTTTCTTTGGTCTGTCATCATTGCCCTATTTGGGGTGAAAAGATGTTTGCTCACTTCTCTCCAGGAAAAGTCACACAACACCCAGCATCACAGGTACTTTATAAAAATACAAGTCCCCAGTAGCACCAGCCAGCAGCGGCTCATACAGACTGTTCTCCAGGTGCTGGGTCCCGAGCCTCTCTGGGCAGGGGGTAGGGAGCACAGCTGGCACTTAGAAGATGCAGCTCTGGAACATGGATGGGTGTGGCTTCTCCACCGATGGTACTCAATGCCTTCCTTGTTTCTTGTCTGCCTTGGCCCCATGCCAGACTAGAGAGAGCCTAGCTCCTCTTCAAGCATATGCTAGTCTATGCCTGCAGCAGGCAGGAAACACCCACCCTTCAAATCCCCGGTGAAGAAACAACCTGGGAGGTAGCTCAGAGGCAACAGCCGCTCTGTGTGCCAAGATGATATCAATGGACAGAAAACATATACTTCCTCCCAAATGGAGGGGTCTGGGAAATCCTAGGCTACCCCAATTCTCAGGGTCTTTTCCTCAGAGCATCAAGGGGCTGCTACCAGAGCCCCTTGGTCACTGGTGTTGGGGCCCAGTGTTCTAGAAGGAAGAGAGATAGGCAGTATTGCCACTTGTGATGGTTGTGCAGAACTGTCCAGACCTGTCCTGGCTCAGGAAACCCATGAGAAAAAGCTAGAGGATGACCACCCAGGCCCACATGTGCTGTTGGTGGCTTCTAGGACCTGCTAGAAAGATCTCCAAGTACGGACGGGACTTCTGAGCAGTAGGAGGCTGAAGGCACGCCTGGCCCTCATATGCTGGTATGACAAGCAGGCAGCTGAGTAGCCACAGTAACCTGCTCTAACAGGGTACCATCTCCCACCTTCCATCCCCCTGCACATGCAGGGATCCAGGGCTCTTGGGCCCCTACAGACCTTCCTGGCCACTTGCAGATCAACCTTTAGCCAGACTCCTTGGCCCACTTTGATCTCTAGTTGATTCTGAGAATACACTTTCCCAAAGGAGACCTCCAGAAGTTTCTCAGATTCTGAAGTAGTTGCTTGGCTAAAAGGGCCCTTCAGCTCCCCCAGGCCATGTCTCAGCTGGGAGAGGTCCAAGAAATACACAGTGACCGAGCTCTGCTCCAAATCCTCAGATGCTATGGCCCAGTCTTAAGAAGCTTTCCCCCTGAGGTTGGTGCTCCCTAAAGGCTAAGGGGGGGGGTGTGTTTTATTTTCTGTCCACAGTGTGTCTGTGCCTGGGGAAGGGAGGGTATGCAATAAGGTCGGGTGGTGGCAAAAGGCACAGCTCCTCAAGATGGCACTTTACGGTTAATCTCTGATACTTCACCAGATTCTGGTGACAGCCTTGGGGGACAGGAGGATAGAGATTATCTCAAGCATGTGGAAACTGAGGCCCAGAGAGTCGAAGAAAAAGGCTCGTTCCTGATCAGTGTTGCTGCTGGGGCTGACTATGGCTTCCTGGTTTTGTGCCTCCTGGAAGAGCAGTGATCAGTTACAGAGTGTGCGCGCTCCTGAGGACGACGAATACTCCACAGGCTCACCTTCTGGCATCCGGTCAATGTCCACATAAAGACGTAGCATGAGGCTACCTAGCCCATAGGCCAGCCCAGGACCCATCATGGTTATGGCAAACAGGATTCCTGCAATAAAAAGCCTTGGTGAGGACCCTGTAGCACTACCTGCCATCAGAATCTCTCTGCCTACCATCAGTAGATCCCTGAATACTTTAGTGGGTCCTTACCTATTCTTAGTGGGTCCCTACCTACCCCCAGCAGGTCTGTGACCACACTGGGTAGGGCTCTGTCTGCCTTGAGTGGGTCTCTGACTACTTTCATGGCAAGAACAGTTGTGTCTCATGGCCAGGGTTTAGAAGCTCTCTAAGGGATTCTCCAGATTTTTTGGGGGGGTGTCCATCCTCCTACCAGACCTCTTTTCCTCTTGCCTGGGCCTGGCCCTACTCTCAGAGCTTTAATGTAGAGACCATCCTTACCAAGGTAGAGGGGTGAGTTGCTATGGTGGGCAAAGTCATCAATGTAGGAAATCCCAAAGGGCTGTATGGGCACACCACCGATGCCAAGCAGAGTCTGTGCTGTGAACATGATCCCCACCATAGTCAGATGCTTGGCTTCTGTGCGACTGGAACAGCTGTCATTGGACAGGGCAGAGGCTGGAGCCCTAGTCGTGGGCAGGCACAGGGATGCTTCAAAGTCCTGTGACCTATCTTCTGAGAGAAGACGATAAGAACTATGACTACGATGAACAATACTCACCAAATGTAAGAATATGTTCTGCGTGCTTGGCTATAAGTCACTCCATCTCCCCAAAACCTAGGGTTCACAGACCAGAAACGTGTCAACCAGCTTGGCCCCACAGTCTGACCACACGGTTCCTGCTTTAGCTTGCCACAGCTCACCTTTTTGAGCAGGGGCATTCAGGAGGGTCATGACAGTGGTGGCTCTTGGGTGGAGGAGCAGGGGTGACCAACATAGGTAGAATTTGAACTGGGTGGAGAAAGACAAATAAGATTTTTCTAGAAAGGAGGGGAGTGGAGGGAGGGTATTCCTGGAAGAGTTCGCAGGAGAGCAAACTTTGGGCCTCAGAAGGCAAAGAGTTGGAATGAGATGTTCCAAACAGCAAGACATGGAGTAGGGGCAGGTCAGGGCTACAGGCAGGGCTGGGAAGACCAGGAAGATTCCAGACCATGGAAGGCTCTGGTGTCCTTGGCATTCATTTGGGGAAGAAGCTGTGTCAGTTTAGGACATAGAGTGCAGACATTTACTCCTTGACCAATATTTGGTGAGCAAACTCGAGGAGACCCTTGTTCTATTATTATCCCCAATGTGGTGAAGTGGCCTTCTCTTTGTGACAGCAGGGACCCAGAGGTGCCAAGTCAACCAAGAGAGCCACACCCAGGTATTGGAAAGAACCATGCAACCAAAGTCATCAGTGACTGTCCACTGTCCTCAGTGGCTGTCCACTGTCCTGTGTAACCCTTGCCTCTCTGGTCCTCACCCCTCAAATGAGTCTCCCAGAACAGATGTTCTCTAGACATTAGAAGTTCAAATGCAGAACAGTTCTGGGGGGGGTCTAGGTGTGGTTTTAGCTGTGGGCCTGGCCTTGCATCTCCCTCCTTGGCCTCGGGATCCTGAGGCAATAGTGATAACCTTTGCCCCATGAGCACTGACAGAGTGGTGGGAGGTGCCCCTGTCTAGTTCCCAGTAGATATGTAAGTACAAGAGTCACCCTGGAGGTCACATTTGCCTTTACTATTCCTGAGTCTTCAGGGTCTTGCAGATGGCATAGCCTGTCACACAGCTGCACAATTACTGCAGAACAGACGAACTGAGGAAAGCTGTGGTGGTCAGAGCAGGGAGAGGGTTTGGAGCTCAGAGTCATAGCAACCTTTGAGCTGATCTTGTGAACACTGAGGCTCAGACATGAGAAGAGCTCAGAGCCAGCAGGGAGAACAATGTGAAACCTTGCCCAGAAAAATCTCTGCTGAAGTGGAAGTTCTGGGCAAAGAAAAAACCATGAGGAAGTACTTCTTTGCAACATCCTAAGACTCCCTGTTGACAACTGTCCTCGCAGCTCTAGAAACCCACTCAGCAGCTTTTTGTTTTTGTTAAAGTAAGAGACAAGAGCTCACAGTGTAGCCTGAGCAGCCTGGAACTCACTATGTATCCCAGGGTGACCTCAAACGTGTGGCCATCCACATGCCTCTGCCTTCTGAGTGACACAATGTTAGGCATGAACCACCAAGCATGTTCTATACCTTCTTCACGCTCTCTACCCTGTTCGTACCCCACCCAACTCCCCGCAATATTCACCTCTTCTCCCCCCAAACCCAGACCACCTCCTCTAGCCATTGGTAGCTCCTTCCTGCTATCAGTGTTAATTCCCCATGGAGGGCTCTGGTGGCTTCCTCTCCCTGTCTTCTAAGCATTCAGATGCTGCGTAGAATAGCCATATTCACTCCACCCATAACTTCCAGAATATGTTGGCTTTATGGTCTCACCTCTAGGTCTTAGCACTTCAGAGAGGAAACTGGCATGCTAAGTTTTCTGTCTGTCTCCTCTCCAGGGCTGGGAACCTTCCAGAGAGAAGACTGAATGCCCTGAGGGGTTGGGTACAGAGCAGGCAGATATGTTTCATGAATCATTAGATGGATGGATAGATGGATGGATGGACAGATAGATGGATGGATGAATGGATGGATGTAAGAGGAGAGAAAAGTGAATACTTGGGCTTCTTGCTCTAAGAGACATCTTTCTTTTTCAACTGGGCTCTCAACAAAATCCTATTATCTTTTATTTTATTTTATTTTTTTTACTATATGCATCTACTCAAGCACTGGTTCTCCCCCAACCCCCCCTTTTGTGAGACATAGTCTCATGCAACCTAGGCTGGCCCTTGGCTCAATATGTAGCCAAGGAAAGCCTAGAACTTCTTATCTTCCTGCTTCTACCTCCCAATTAAATTCACAAACACAAACGAAATGCTTCAAACTATGCATGACATTCAGGAAGCATCGTAGGATGCAGTTAATTTATTCTATAGACTTCTCCCAAGAAGCTTCTGTGTGCCCAGCCCTAAAGCAGGCTGTATTATAAACTCACTCCCACTTCAAAACCCCACAGAGACATATGAGCAGGTTCTCGCCCAGAGAAGACTAGATTTCACCTCTGCCCTACAGCTACCCTTCCTAACCTGAACTGGGATCAGAGAGACTGGGAAGAGCTAGAAAGGACTATCAGGTACTCTGGACATCCCGGATGCAGGCTTGGGGATGGGCTCCATGCTCAGTACCAAAGTCCCTCAGTCATCTCCTGCCCAGTCTCTTACCGGGGCTGCTGTGGTCATAGCGGTATGGTTCTGAGAGGAAGTGAGGGAGTGCCATGAGCAGGCCTGCCAGGGCCACCAGGATAGCTCCATAGCCGATCATCCGGGGTCTGTGCACTCGGCTGCCGAAGTAACTCACAAATAAGATCAAGGATATGTTCCCTACCTGCAAAGGAGGAAATGACAATTAAGGCGTGCCAGAGTCCACAACTGAGGGCCTATATCATCCTCTCTGTGGCTACCTTCAGTGTTCCCATTTGTACACTGGGATGGCTGGTTTGAATAAGAACCATCTGGATATGTTTTGAATGGAGATTCTAAGCCAGGCATGTTGACTCACGCCTGTCATCCCAGTACTCCAGAGATTATGGCCAGAGGATAGCTGGGAATTCAAGGCTAGCCTGGGCTATGTCATGAGGCCCTATCTCAACAACAGACAGAACACATGACAACAACATGCAGATTTTGAGTCTTCCTAGGAAAGGGAAGGGTCTCGTTGCCTTTTTAGAGGAGAAGAATGAGGATAAAGCTGACTGGTCAAGTTCACTTTGGAGGAGGTGATCGGGGAAGGGATTCAGAGTTTCACAGGCCTCAAGAACGAAAGATACAAATACAGTCTGAAACCAGGGGTTAAGGCTTGGAATTTCAAGTTGTAGACTCATAATCTCAGGGAGCTACGGGTGGGATGGGTGAGCTCCAGGGTCCTCACAGAGAATGGGCCGTATCAACAGCGGTTTGTGGGGTACTGACTGTCGAGGAGAGGGACTCTTCCCATTTACTAAATGGACTGACTTTCCCTTCCCACAAGTGAGATCTAAGAGTAGCACCATGCTGAGACCCACATGGGAGTGGGATGCTGTGCAGCTGGAGAGCACATTATCCAGGGAAAAGAATTTCACAGAAGCCTGGTGGGGCTTGAGAGAGAAGAGCCTTCCCTTCCCTGAGAGAGACAACATCTGGTGGGTGATGGCTGAGACCCAGCAGAACCAATTTCCACTGAATCCAAATGGACTGGCTCAGCTTCTCCCGGTCTGGCTGAGGGCCGCAGGCAGGGGCCTGTGACCCTGGGCATCCTGGGGCCAGACTGCAGTATCATCCCTCCTTCTTGTCACTCCAAGGTCAGGCAGAGAATGTCCTGGAGGTAACTAGATCCTCTCTCAGGGACAGAAGTGACTCTCTGTGATTCCTTCCTGGGACAGACAATAGCTACAGGACCCAAGACACAAAGGAGCCACAAGGAGGGTGGGTGTTTACCCAACTCTGGCAAACTAGAAAACATCTCACATTCTCTAGCAAAGGACTCCTAAGGGCATGATGGCTGGTTCTTTTTCCTACTAGGACAGTCAAGGCATGAGGAGGTTTTTCAGGGCTTCAACCCTGGGCCTGGAGCCTGTGAGAGGAGAGCTATGAAGATTTGGGGAGCAAGCAGTGTGGGGGGCTGCATGTGTGGGCGTGGGGAGGAAATGTTTATGGATATAAGAAAGGGGGGGTGGAGGCAGGCGTGTAGGGCTTCCTCAGCAAGCACTCCTGGGGGGGGGGTGGGGAGGAACCATACCTCATTGAAAGCAGCTAGCAGCCCTGAGGTCTGGCTGGACAGCCCAAAGCGCTTTTCCACTGTGGAGATGGAGCTCTTGAGGTAGCCAGAGATCATGAGCTGTGCCAGCTGCAGGATACTGTGACACAGGACGAAGAACTGTGGGAGAGGCAGTGATGGTGGCAGGTGAGCGGACACCATCAGAAGTCGAGAAGACAGAGGGAGAGTGTAGCCCAAAGATGAACAAGGAATAGAAGATGGGTAAACAGAGTCAAGGAAGGCAGAGATGAGAGGAGAGAACAAGAGGGAGGGAAGAGAGGACGGGGAGAGGAAGGAGGGAGGGAGGGAGAAAGAGAGGAAGGAAGGAGAAAGAGAAAGGGAGGGAGGGAAGGAAGGAGGGAGAGTTAATAGGAGTAGCTCATGGAATCTCACTCAGGTTGGTAAGCTAAGGTAGAACTTGGGGACATGGGTGATACCAGAGACACACTTGACTAAAAAACTAGGAGCATCAGTGCCCTTCCAGCCCTCTGATCTCCCCAGGGGTTGGGTTGGACCTTCCTCCCTGCTCTGTAGCACTACTCCCTTCCCCAGAAGGCTCTCCTCCCCACCCCCACCCATTTTCACAGGGATGCTCTGGGGACACTCCCTCTTCTGACTTCCCCAAGCTGTCCCACCCCACTTCACCCCAACAACCCAGTCTTCTCGGAAAAAGCTGGCAAACCTCCTAGAGGAAGACAAGCTTCTAAGAACCAAAATCCAGCAGAATTTAGGCTTAACATATTTTCTCAGTACTTTGGAAGCTCGATTTCTTCATTAGTACAAGGGCAAGGGCCCTACCTCCTAGGATCACCGAGGAGATTCAGATCTTGAGGGCTGGCTGGGGCTCAGTGGAAGAACACCTGCCTAGTAAGCGCAAGGTCTAGACATTCATCCTTGTCACTAAAGCTGTAACAGAAGACCTGGTGTGCAGCACTTGCACAGGGTCTGACACTATTGGGTGAGTCTTTAGGGTCCTTGTTGTAAAGCCAAAGCTTCAGTATTTACACAGGTTTAGGACTGCAGGATTTGTCTCCATTTCTCCAAGGAAATGAGAGGCAAGGGGAGTCATCCTGCACCCCCATCATCTATAGACTAACACTATCAACCTGGGCAAGGAGAGCCTGGTCGCCTTCTTTGTGCCCAGAACCAAGCTAAGAGCTTCCTTGAGTCATCCCATGGACCCATCCTCAAGTCAAAGAAGTGAGAAGGCACACACTTGGTCTGTGGTACCAAGCTGGGCGTGGTGGTGCCCCGCCCTGCCCCACCCTGACAGTGCATACCTTGATGTTCTGGAACATCCCTCTGGGCTGTGCATCCTGATGTGAGTCCTGAGGCTCCACACTGACTTTCCTTTCATGTATGTCTTCTGTGCCCATTGTGATCTTGGTGCTCCTGTCTGGCATCCGGGGTCCCTCACCTATGGGCCCAGTGAGACATCCAACCCAGTGATGAGATAAAATCCCAGATGATAGCCCTTGACCCATGTTGACTTCAGAGCAAATTGTTTCTAGAAAATGTGACCTGAGTGGTTATGGGGATCTGAGAGTCGGTCTCATCAGCCTTCCTGATTCTGAGACCCCCCTGGGAGGGACTTTCTTGTGAGACCATGGGTCCCATGTGTTCCTGCCAGAGAGCTTTGCTCTGTTCAGGCACACACCTCTGAAAGAGAAGCAGTCCCCTTTCCCCCACAGCAAGTTCTGGAACAATCACCCTCATATTAAATATGAGCTGTGTGGTCTTTCAGTAGGCTTTAGACTAGGGATGGTGTCTTAGTCAGGGTTTCTATTCCTGCACAAACATCATGACCAAGAAGCAAGTTGGGGAGGAAAGGGTTTATTCAGCTTACACTTCGATGTTGCTGTTCATGACCAAAGGAAGTCAGGACTGGAACTCAAGCAGGTCAGGAAGCAGGAGCTGATGCAGAGGCCATGGAGGCATGCTGCTTACTGGCTTGCTTCCCCTGGCTTGCTCAGCCTGCTTTCTTATAGAACCCAAGACTACTAGCCCACAGATGGTACCACCCACAAGGGGCCCTCCGCCCTTAATCGCTAATTGAGAAAATGCCTTACCGCTGGATCTCATGGAGGCATTTTCTCAACTGAAGCTCCTTTCTCTGTGATAACTCCAGCTTGTGTCAAGTTGACACAAAACCAGCCAGGACAAATGGGGTCAAGGTTGACTCCAGAGTGAAGGGATAAAGACTTTCCCTTTGTCAGACAGATACCCCTTGCTCTCATAGGACAGCATCATGTATATAGCCACAGAGCCAAGCAGTCATATCTGCAAGTCATACATCAAAGCTACTCAGAATGAATGTCACAGGACCCTTTCCTGGACAAAATTACTCAGAGCTGTTTGGGACTCCTGATCTCAGTACCATGGTGGCTTTCTCACATAGTAACTATGGTAACATGTCTGCTACTATCTCCTGGGACCTCCTGCTTCCAGCTGTCAGTGGAAACCCCAGAAGTACCGCCTAGAGTACTCTCTGGCGTCCTGGCGCTGGAGACCAGAGCTTCCCGTGCACGCCCCCTCCATTTACTGAGGGACGCCTCTCCATTGTCCCATGTCCTCCCCACCACAGGCTACAGTTTCCCCTCATTTGATGGCCTGCTGGAGACCTAAGAACACTTCTGAATCTGTGGATTCCGTCTCCATTCCCGGAAGAAAACTCAAAAAGGGCGACCAAGACCCTGAACCTCCACAGGCCAAGGTTTTGTGCTCCTCAAACAAGGTGCCTCAGAGCTTGAAGATTATTATTATTATTTTTTACGATTTATTTATCTATGTATTTTATGTCTATGGGTACTTTGCCTGAATGTACATCTGCACACCAGAAGATGGCATCGGACAGTTGTAAGGTGCCATGCAGGTGCTGGGAGTTGAACTCAGGACCTTTGGTAGAGCAATGCATATTCTTAACCACTGAGTCATCTCCCCAGCGTTCTCTCTCCCTGCCCCCTCTTCCTCCAAAGATCATTTTTTTAAAGTGTGTGTGTAGGTATGTGCACATATGTCCATAGAGGTCAGAGGCACTGGATTTCCTGGAGCTGGAGCTCCAAACATTTGTGAGCCACTGATGTGGGTGATGGGAACGGAACTCAGCTCTTCCACAAGAATAGGACACCCCCTTAACCACTCAAGCCATCCCTCCAGCCCCGAGAACTATTAGCACAAATCATGGCTCATTGTGATTGTCAGCTTACTGGGATTTACAGTCACCTAGAAGACACATCTTTGGGCATATCTGAGGGTAGGTTCCAGAGAGGTTTAACTGAGGAAGGGCCACTTAGAATGATGTGGCACCATCTGCTGGCCTGTGGCCTCTGACTAAATACAACGGACAAAGCGCTGGTATACCAGCATTCGTCTCTCTCTGTCTGCTGACTGTAGATGCAACATAACCGGACATCTCGTGCTCGCTCCCGCAGCTATGTCTTCTCCATAGTGATAGATTGTATCCTCAAACTACAAGGCCAAACACAACTTCCCTTAGGTTGTTTTATGGTCAGGTATCTGACTCCAAGTAGTGAAATGACTGATAAGGTATATAATTCACATGCCATAAAACTCTTAAAGTTCACAATCCAGAGCCAAGGGATAAAGTACATTTTGGGGTTTTGTGTGTTCATAAAATTGTACAGCCATCACCATTGTCCAGTTCCAAAATCTTCCTTTCCACAGCAGGAAGCCCGGTACTAAGCAGTCACTTCCTATTCCTCCTCAGCCAGGTTCTGGAAACCCCAATCTACTTCCTGGCTCTGTGGGTTTCCTATTTTGGACATGTTACATAGATGAAATAATCTAATAAGTGCTTGGTCACCTGTAACTAATTTTTTAAATTCCATAATATTTTCAAGGGTGCTCAACACTGTAGCTTCTGTCAATGCTTCATCCTTTTGTACGGATGAATGGCACTCCGTCGTAAGTGTAGATTACATTTTGTTTATACATTCATCAACTGATAAACACTTGGGCGATTTGGGGTATTGTGAACAGTCACTGTAGCGTTTCATGTGACATGCACTCTCAGTTCTCGTGGGCACACGTCTGGGAGTGGAATTGCTGGGTCCTGTGACGGATCTATGTTTGACTATTTGAGAAACCATCTGACTGTTTGCTGCTGTTCTGGGCTCAGCTCCAGTTCTGTCATTGGTTGGCCTTGACCTAGGGCATGCTGGCACCGCTGCAGGGGTCATTGGCTAGGTTTGAGCAGGCCCAAATGGAGAAGGACACTGTGTTTCCTCCCCTTGTCAGACTTGTTCAAGGAACATGGGGAGATGCACCATTTTCAAGCCCACCAGCAGCAGTCCAGTCTCTCTACACCTTTTCTGATATGTTATGGTCAGCCTTTTCAGTGATGGCCACCCAGGTAGGTGTGATGGGGCGTGGATGGTTTGATTTTGATGGTGGGCATCTTTTTATGTTCATATTTATCATTTCTATAACTCTCCAGAGAAATGCCTAGACAGTAACTGGAAATTTTTGAGGAAACGGAAGTGCGTATGTCTGGGAGGAGTTCCTTTTGGGGCACAAACATCCAGAGGAAACACAGGAGAGCAACACCTAGCCAGGAAGAGATGGGGGGAGCACCACTAGGAAGGGGAAAGAGGAGGAGACTGCAGAGATCAATAAAGAGGAGGGGGTATGGGCCTGTAAAGCAAACGCCTCCAGAGACACTGAGGGGACCACTTCTGAACCTCAGCTCCTCTCATCAGCAGAAGCCTGTCACCTGCTGCCATCTAGGTCTTAATATGCATCCACAGCACATGAATGCTTTTCAGAGCTCTGTGTCCTATGTCCTTTGTATCTCCAAACCTCTGAGAAGGAATCTCAGAAGCTCAGTCCAGATGTTAAACTCAGTAGCCCTCCTTGAACAAATTCAAACAGGGGGAGAAAGCACAAATGTCTTTTTCTGTCTTGGCCCACTCTTACCTAGCCAGGTCACCTTGGCAGCAGTGCCAGCATACCCCAAAGCCTGGTCAACCAGACGGCAGGTCTGGAGCTACAGCTGGAAGGTCTGAAGTCACTGACGTGAAGGAATAGCTCAGAAAGAAATGCAAGGAACGGATGAGGGACGGGAAGAAAAGTCAGCGGGCCAGCTCAGAACATGCACCCCCCCAGCCCAAGGCTAGACCCTGGACTCTCAGCCTGGGCTCCTGAGCACACTGGGGACAATCCTCCCGATATGCCAGTCATGTCCCCTCTCCTCTCTGCCCTCTCACCTGCTCACTCTCAAAGCTTTACTCACTCACCTTAGGTGAGCTTCTCCTTGCAGCCTCACTCTCAGTCCTTCCTGAAGCTTTCGCCTCAACCTCCTCTGCCAAGGCTCAAAGTCTTCCTGGCTCATTCTGTCCGTTAGTCTGTTTCTGGTGCTCAAAGTCCAAAGCTCTATTCTTTGGGTGGGGGAAGAAGCCCAGCAGTATGCTCTGGGCTTTGAGAGCATCTGAACATCTGCCAGCCAAAACTGCCTGTGGCACAAGTCTGCTCCTCATGAACAAGAGCTGGTGCTCAGTCTAGCTGCAGACACATGGCAAGGGGAATACTCCAGGGACCAGCCTGGTTTTTCCCTCTCTGATCATTCTTTCCTGGGAAGGCTCAGTACGATGTTCTAACCCATAGTACCTCCCAGGGTCAGATTGCAAACGGCAAGGCCTGCGAATGTAGAACTGAACACAGGCTTTCTCAAGCTCTCCACAAGGCTCCAAGGTGAGCCTGAACATGCCTCTTGATTTTTCTGAGCCCCACCTTCCTCAGCTTATAGCTATGAGTGACATTATCTACAGACAGGACCTAGGACACACTGTTCCCAAATATGGCATATTGGTGATGGAGAAAATAGCAGAAGTCAGATGTACCTCTCCCTTCACCCCTCCCCGGAGCAAGTCAGGGACCTAGGCAAGTTACTCGCAGACCTTCCCCTCTCCTCTCATTTGAAGCATTTCAAAACAGGCTTGGCTAAGTCCCCCTTCCTCACTTTGTCACTACCAGGTCATACCCCATTTATCTGCTTGTGTCCCCCCACAATCAGAAACTTCATCAGACCTAGCATAAAAACACATTTGGTTTTCCGTTTCTTTGGGTTTTCTACTGAAGACTCCCAAATCTTATAAACTTTAGACTAAATAATGCTGTGTGTTTCTAATCTTGCTAATCTGTCTTTTGTCAGTGTCTCAGGAGTGAAGTCAGGATCAGTGAAGGACAGAACATCTCTGTTCTATTGCCTTAGGTCCATGAGGCAGATATCTCCCAGGACTGGCCTTCTGACTGACATCCACCATAGCCATTCTCCATTAATTCCAGATAAATCTTCCAAAATGTCTTAGACAACACATCCCAACTGGAGCTACCTCCTGCTTCAAAATTCTCTTACTTCTTCTGGCAGAGCCATAGATTGTCTCTAGAGTGACTTTTTCCTTCCTTCATCTAGGCTCCAGTCAACCACAAGACCCCAAGAACCTAATTCTTCTCCCTGAATACACTCAATGGCCCTAGAGGCAATGACTCAGGTTTGGAGCCTGGGCTGGCTGGTCTTATGTCAACTTGACACACAAACTAGAGTTATCCGAAAGGAGAGAACCTTAATTGAGAAAATGCCTCCATAAGATCTAGCTGTGAGACATTTTCATAATCAATGATTGATGGCTGAGGGCCCAGCCCATTGTGGGTGGTGCCATCCCTGAATTGTTGGCCCCAGGTTCTATAAGAAAGCAGGCTGAACAAGCTAGGAGGAACAAGTCAGTAAGCAGCATCCCTCCATGGCCTCTGCATCAGTTCCTGCCTCCAGGTTCCTGTTCTACTTGAGTTCCTGTCCTGTTTGGATTCCTGTCTTGATTTCCTTCGATGATGAAAAGCAATGTGGAAGTGTAAGACAAATAAACCCTTTCCTCCCCAACTTTTTGGTCATGATGGTTTGTCACTGCAACAGTAACCCTAACTAAGACAGAGTGCAAACTACAGTTCATCCATATAGCCTTAGATTCAGGGCCCTTTGGGTTCTCACATCCAGAACAGGGACAGTAGACTCTCCTCCCTAGTGCAGAAGGCACCCACATGAGCCCAACCTGCTCACTTGCCCAGTGTGCCTACCTGCACATTGGACCTGCACACTAGACCTCTAGAGTCACAGTCTGTCCCCACTCACATGGCCCTGCTAGTCTATTGTTCTTCATACACATTTTCCCCTCTCCTTAGTTTGTTCAGTCCAAGTAAGTGGTTAAACTATTCAATATGGAACTTCATTAATCTGATCCATTCTTCAAGGGGAACCATCAACAGAATATTGGTCCTCGGGGCCTTCCCTCCATCTTGCTCTCTACCCCGGTCCCTCATCTCTTCTTCCCTGCCTCTCTCCCTCCCTCTCTTCCTTCCCTCTTCTTTCCCTTTTCTCTCTCTTTCCCTCTCCCCTCCCTTTGCTTTCCCCTTTCTTTCCTATCAACAGAGTCTCACTATGTAGGCCAAGATGATCTCAAATTTGCAAGCCTCCTGCCTCAGCCTCCTGAGTCCTGGAATTACCTGCATGCACTGCATGCCACACCTAGCGTCTTCAGTCTTTGGTCCCTCCTGACCCAGGTCCGTGCCTTTCTGTAGTTTCTACCCATCCTGCACTGCCACACTGTGGTTCTTATCTCAGGTCTCTGGCCGCCCTTCCCCACCACACTGAAAGCTTTCGAAACAAATTCCAGTTTTTCAGCTCAGCTGCAATCAGACAAAGCACAGAGAGACACTGCGGTGTCTTCTCAGCTGTGGCTCACAATAAAGTTTACCTCATTGGGAATCTACAGTGTCACTCACTAAATGGCACTCTTTTCCCGGTAGAGAGCCCGTCCTGCTATCAGTGATTTGTCCTGCCATGAAATACCACCTGCTTCTATTACAGTCTGCTTATATGAAGCCACGAGTTATTGTTGCATATAGAACCAGAATCATCGAGCTGGGTGAAAAGAAAGCTTCCTCTCTCTCTCTCTCTCTCTCTCTCTCTCTCTCTCTCTCTCTCTCTCTCTCTCTCTCTCTCTCGGCAATGGTGGGGTAGTCTCTGGATCCTTCCTTCCTTCCTTCCTTCCTTCCTTCCTTCCTTCCTTCCTTCCTTCCTTCCTTCCTTCCTTTATTTTTTGAAACAGTCTCACTATGTAGACCTGGCTGGCCTGAAACTTACAGTGTAGACAAGACTGGTCTCAAACTCACAGAGATCTGCTGCCTCTGCTTCCTGAGAGCTTGGTCAGGTGTCAACATGCGCAGCTGGTGTGTTCCATCCTGATCTGAGAGGAAGCAGGGGTTACTGCAGAGTGGGTATCACTGAATGCAGGACTACACTGGGCACACATGTATCCTCACACCCTCAGAGTGTGCTACCAGGCTTAGGTTGCCTGTGGGCAAACAAGCTTGGAGAAGAAGTGGCATCCAGAATCCCAGAGCTGGGGGATGGAGATCTGGGTGTGAGCCCAGATCTGTCTGATCGCTGGTCTCCTGATGTCAACCATCAGCTTTGCACTGATGGCCTTGGAACAAATATAATGACAGTCCCTGGGTGGTCACTTCTTAATCTGACCCAGCTTCCCTTCTGTGAGTTGTCAAAGGTGGCCATAATGCCATCTGTCATTTTACCAGCCCATTCTGTAGCTTTTGGCTCACTGGTCAGTCAGGTGTCTCTTTCTGTGGCCTGAAGGGGCTAAGAAGGGGAAAGTGGGGAGAAAGTTGAGAGGGCCTTAGCCCTGGGGTCCACAGCATGATGAGCTCTGGGACCCACAGCCAAAGCCTGGGTTGGAACCTTCTGGAAAACTATAGCAACAGCTGTCAAGAAATGCCAAGGCAGAATGTGAAAGAGTCAAGACATGATACTCTCTATAGAATGTTCTAGCTAGTACCTTACAGAAAGCAAAACCTAGGACTATGATGACTCTATGGCTGGCAATCAGACAGCTCCTCCAGGTATCAGTAAGATTAGAACGATGAGCCTTGCTTCCCGCCCCACCCACCGCCCACCAAGAGGATGCCTGGGCTAAGGGCTTGGTTAACTTCAAAGACTCACTGAGGCCAGCTTTGTCAGCCTTGGCCCCAAACCACTATCGAGGTTGTTTGCAAGTCTGGCCACCAGGCCTCAGAATAACTTATTTCCTGCTTATGGGAGGCTCAGCTTAGTTACTTTCATCTGATCTGGGAAGCAGTACTGACCCCACTGGAACCACCCCTCATCCCCTACCCCCTCAACCCCTACCCCCACCAGCAGCTCTTTGTCTCTCCCCACCACCCAGTCTCCACACTGTCTTTACTCCAAGTTCCTGTGTTCTTTAGATGCAGTCCAGGATTTGTTTGTTTGTTTTTTCTAACTTTAGTGTATAAGAAGAAACACCACACCCATCCCTTACCCTCTACACACACACACACACACACACACACACACACACACACACACACACACACACACACACTCACACACACACACACTATGTCAGGTCATCAAAGGACCCGCATACAACACGTAGAAAAAGCAGAGGTTGTGACAGGGAAACCCTGGCCCAGGGCCTCTATTCAGCATTATTCCTTGAGGCAAATGGCATCCTCTGGACTTGTCCTGCCTAGAGGCGCTTCTGGCTCTGGGACTTGTTTTGAAGCCTGCAAAATGCTGGCTTGCTGAATGTTTTTCAATTAGTTGCCAGCATTTTTTTTTTTTTTTAATCGGAGACTTTCACATCAAACTGCAGATTTTTGTTTTTGTCTTGAAAGATCAGCAGATCTGACATGGACTCAGCTGTGCACGGTGCTGTACCTGCTCAGAGCAGTTTGCACAGTTAGAGCCTCAGCAAGGGGTGTCCATTGCACATTTCTTGGGCCCCTTTCACCTGCCTGTGGGGTTCCTTGTCTGCCCCAGAACACTGGGCTTGGGAGCCACCTGGATAGGATTCCTGGGTTAGGTAAGACACGTCGAAGATGAGGAAACAGGCCAAAGGAGCCCAGAAGGTACCCAGAATCACCACAGCAAACACAGAAGTGGTGTTTTTTTGGTTCTAGAAGTGAGAGTAATGAGTCATTCCAGGGCCAGGGAGAAGGCTCCATGGGAAAAGCCATTGCCTTCCTACCCCCAGAATCCACTTGTTGGAAGAAGAAAACAGGCTCCTGCAAGTTGTCCTTTGATTTCCAGAAGTGCACGGTCAAGTGTACCATGTTGCACACACATGCATACAGACCTGCACGCACACACACACACACACACACACAATAATAATAATAATAATAATAATAATAATAATAACAATAACAATAATAATAGTAATAATAATAATAATAGAACCTCAAACTCAGAGTCAGGGACAGTGCCCATTGTTATGACAGCAAGTCTGGCAAAGATATGGAAACAGCGGAGATGTCCTAGCCTGGAGCAGAAGGCAAAGAAGGAGGAGGAGGAGGAGGAGGAGGAGGAGGAGGAGGAGGAGGAGGAGGAGGAGGAGGAGGAGGAGGAGGAGGAGGAGAAGAAGAAGAAGAAGAAGAAGAAGAAGAAGAAGAAGAAGAAGAAGAAGAAGAAGAAGAAGAAGAAGAAGAAGAAGAAGAAGAAGAAGAAGAAGGTGGCGGTGATGTGAAGGCATAAAGGTTGATAGGGAGGAATGGCAAGGCTGAGGCACAGAAGAGACGTAGGGCTGGAGAGGTTGGAGGGACCCAGTGATGGGGCTGGAGAAGCTGGGGGAAGCTTCAATTCCTGTCTTGGAGCACTGTTATGGTGAGTTTGGCCACCGAGAGCTGGGAGGACAGAAAGACTGTGCTCAATATTGGACATAAGGTTGGGTGAGTAGCATGGCCACTTGGGGAGGGGCTTCCCTAGGAGATCATGCCTCCAGGTAAAGACACACGTCCAGGGGTCTGAGAGGCAGGTGAGACTGATGTTAACAAGTAGGTGTCTGAACCTATCCTACCCTGTGTCCAAACTGAGAGCAGAGAGAAAGAAGACTGCCACACAGACCCACCTTCCAGGACAACAGATTGGTATCACTGGGAAAGCTACTAGCTCCCAGTACTAAAGGCAGTGTCTAAGCCTGGGGTGGTGGCGTCTAGGTGTGGATCGTGACTGAGCCATCTCATCCCTCAAGATGGTGGCAGACCCCTTTCTGGAGGTGTGAACTGGGAGCATCTCCTGAACCCTACCTCCTGAGCCGTCCTGGCCCCCTGCAGACCCAGTCCAGCTCTCTCAGGTTGGTATCTCCAGCAGGAGCCGGTGCTGTCCTGAGGCAGTTCCCACAGTCCTTTAGCAGTGGTCAGTTGGCCGCTCTCTTGCCTACTCACGCCCTCCTTCTTATCAGGCTGATTTGGTGAACTGCCCCAGAGCAGTGTGGGGCTGTGGCCTATCTAAATAGAGCAGGTTGTAAATCTGCTGAAACGCTCCAGACAAAAACTACTTCGGATACAAAAATGTGTTTGTGCAGCACTGGGTTAGCATGACCTTAGATGGCGTGTGTGTGTGTGTGTGTGTGTGTGTGTGAGAGAGAGAGAGAGAGAGAGAGAGAGAGAGTCTAAGCCTCAGTTTCCTTCTCTGCCAGTCTTAGCATTTCTTCTAGACTCTGCTCAACAGTTACCTAGCAACAGCCAGGTATGAGCCTGGCTTGCTATGAAAGGACTGTTTGCTCAATCTCTCTGTCTCTGTCTCTCTATCTCTCTGTCTCTGTCTCTCTATCTCTGACCTCTCTCTCTCTCTTTCTCTCTCTCTCTCTGGCCTCTTTCTCTCTCCCTCCCTCTTTCTCCCTCTCTGTCTTTCCCTGTCCCCTCTCTTTCTCTGCCTCTATTCCCTTCTCAACCCCCTTCTCATGCCCCAAAATAAATGTCATTTTATACTAGACTGTACCTGGGGGGGGGGGTACAGCCTCAGCATGGGCCCGCTAAAGCCCCCTTCCCTCCTGTGATACCACCACGTTGCAAAACCTATCAGCCAGTCTCATCAGAAATGCCCTGGACCTGATACTTTGCAGACCTCAGTGGCAAGCTCCCTCCCTTCTTCCTATACTCCTCTGCACCAGGGGTCTAGACTCCCAATCTCAAGTTCAAGGCCCCTGAGAGCCTCAGGCTTCATCTATCTATTCCTGTAGAACACAATCCTCTAGCCCCAATGGACCCCTGCCATTTCCCCAGATTAATCATGTCTCTCAGCCTTTACCCATGCTGTACCCTCGACCGACTGGCCTTCCTCCCCTAGCCCACTGCTTCTCAGGTCTCAGCCCCAGTCTTGCTGAAGAACGAGCTTGTTGATTGAGGTGAGCTCATCCAAATGAGACAGCAGACAAAACTAGAGCCTGGGCTATAGCTGGGGGTGGCCATGGTGACACAGAGCAACTGTGGGGCCTCAAGTTCCATTTCTAGTGTGACCTGATCCAGTACTGTGAAAGAGAAAGAGCCCAAGGCAGAAACTGAGGAGGGAGTCTCCAGACAGCAATTGAGCTTGGCTGCCATTTGGGGGAAATTCCTTTTGGAAGGACCCTTGGGTGGTCTGCTAGCGGGAAAATGACCTCAAGATCTACTTGTTGCTTTTTGAGGGAGCTCTGTCAGGATGGAGGGTGGGGGGAAACCACTCTGGTGGTTTCCGAGGTGGGTCAGGGGCCAAGTGCTGGGACTTTCTGTTCCCAGTTCTGGCCCTGACTAACCATCTAAACCCAAGATAACCTTAAAAATAAAGACTAGATAGGGGTTGGGGGAGGGTCCTGAGCCGTGGGGAAGCAGGACAGTCTCCTTTATCCAAACAAGAAGCCATTGGCCCAAGGCCACACTGCCTTCCCCTGCACAGAAGAGAGCTCATTGGTCACTCTGTGAACTACTGTTGAAAGTCACCCATTTTCTCATTCTTGAGTCACAGTATGAGTCTGGGGGCCTCAGTAAGGCTCAGCCGCCACACACAAGGTCACCCTTGTGGACACCAGGCAGGAACTGAACCCTGGGAGCCTTCAGTGGGATTCTGAAGAAAGAGCACAAAGGGAAGCCACTAAGAAGTCAGACTCCACAAGGGGCTTGGGTGTCGCTGGGTCTGCCTCTGATCAGATGTGTGGCCCGAGGTCACAGGTCATTGGCCCCTCCCGGCTTGTTTTCCCTTTTTGTAAATTGGACAGAAGTCTGACTTGAACTCACAAAGCTGTGATGCACAAATATGGTTCTGATGAGTATTCCCAGGACGCAGATCACCGAGGCCTGGCCACTCAGCTCTTCACATCCTTCTAGAGCCCCAGCGGACTTTAAGCTAGTCTATGTGCCCAAGGAGCCATATGAGCTCCTTGTGTCGGAGTCTGGTGGCTTTGGCTTAATTTTCTCAGGTGCCTCCCAGTAGGCTCCTCCCTTAATCTGCTTGCTCACTGAGTCTACAAACATGCCTAGCCCATTCGCCCTTCTAGAATGTACATTCTGTTCAGGCCTTGTGGTCAGTATTCCCTCCCCTAGAATCCTGCCCTCTACCCTCTCTGGGTGTAGAACCCCCTTCCCCAATGCTGGCCAGCTTTTTAAAGAAAAACTATTTCAAACTTTGGCTTTTTCTTCTTCTTTTCGTTATTATTTTCCTTTACCAAAAATGCACGTATTGTAGTGAAATTACAAATAAAACCGTCACACAGATTAAAACAGCCACTCAAACACTGCCTAATCCCAAACTGTGCCGCTCGGTGGCCGTCTACGTAGTTTGAAGTTAGCCATTCTGAAGCCACAGAGCTTCACTTGGGGTTTTACACGTTCACTATCAATTACATTTTTGATGCACTTATCCATCACAAAAAATAAAAGAAAAACATGACAGCTGAAATTAGAAAACTCTATTAGCATTATCTTCTCTTCCATGAGGATTATATTTCAGTTTGACACCTCTCTCCCTTTCTTTCTTTCTCTCCCCCCCCCCATGTTCCTTTTTTCTTTTCTGGGATCCTTGGCATTGAATGTAGGGCCCTGAGCATGCTAGGTTTGAGCTCCAACACTGAGATAGTTCACCAGGCTGAACTGTCGATCTTTCTGACTTAGCCTCCTGAGAGGTTGGGATGACAGGCTTATATCATGGGCTTCAGAAGCTTCAGCATTTACTAAGGCAGCTTGTGTTTCTGACTCCCCAGATGGGCATCAGGGGGACCTGGGACCTGGGACACAGAACCATTTACTCACTGGACGGTCCCATCGTCCCAGCTCTGTCTGGTCCCAGCTGGGTCCAAGGCCTCAGGGATGGATGAAATCAAGTCTTGTCTCTCACACCTTCTAGCTCATTAACAAGAGCTCCTTCCTTGACATTACAAAGCCATTGCCAGGCCTGGGCTGCAGCCTATAAGGTGCAACACCATTCTCATGGCCCCCATATGCCTCAACCCCCCCCTCCCCATACTGATGTAAAGGCCCCGTCAGTCCCTACAGAAAGGTCTCTGCCCTGCTGCTCCCTTCACAGACCAAGTTTATAAGCACAACGGGGGACCAAGGGACTATCCCTGCCACCTACTATGAAAATAGAGAAATGAGGTCCCTGAAAGGGCTAGAGGCAGGCAGTCTGAGCATGCCTCTTCTACATGACTACGTGAACCCTTGCTAAGATCAAGGCCAGCTCACCATCTGACACTTCCTAGACCAGTCATGGGAGAAGTAACACCCCCATATCTGCTCCCCAGTCAGTGGCACCCAGAAAATAATTTGTTTTGTGGGGAGCCAGTGGAGAAGTACACAGGTAGGCCAGAGTCCATAAGTATGGAATGAGGAAGAGAAAGCCCCAGTCAAGTGACAAATAAGAGAGCACTAATATTAGGAAGATCAGTGTACTGGCCTCTACTCTGTGGGTTAGTTGCTGGTTGATCTTGGACAAGTCACTTGCCCTCTCTGAGTATCTGTTTCCTCACCTATTAAAAAAGAAGGAAGATTTTATTGAGTTCTCATACAATCCATGGAGCAGAGCTGGGATTTGAACATGAGGCTGATGGTTCTCTCCCTCATCTCTCATATCTGCCCTGGAAAAAACTCATTTAAACAGAGGACCTCAGCGAGCTAGCCACAGTGGCCACACCTAGAGTAAGCAGGGATGAACTGGGGTGTGTGTCTGCTGGCTAGCATTGTGCATGATGGATAGCAGGGGCTTCCTCTGGCTTGGACAAAGGCCCCCAGGTAGGCTCCATTCGGAAGTGTTGGAAATGTCAAAAAATCAGTGGGCAAGGACTCCCTGAGCAAGGGTAGAGAAGCCAGAGAGTGGCTTCCCTGGATCTTGCCACAGGGACAGCTTGGGAATATTAGTTTCTTCCCTGCATAGACAAGGGAACTCTGCTACCTAAGGGCACATGCAAATTGTCAGGCTAGCTCTGTTGGAGACACATCTGACTCTCAACCCCCTTAGGTGTCTGTCTCTAGAACAGCTGGCCCTGGACTCCAGAGTCATCTGTATCTCTCAGCCTGTCCACTGTACTAAGCCTGACCAAAGCTCCTGAGGGAGGCTGAGGAAGCACAGCTTGAGGTGGCTTCTGGTGGAGTACTAGCTTCCTGTTGTATATGTGTCAGAGATCAGTTAGAGAGCCCAGAGCCAAGCCTTTACAGGGGAGGGAGGCCGATGCAGAACTAAGAGTGCAAGTTTCCCTTCTGCCACGGAATCTCCAATCCCAGCATTTATACCAAAAAGGTAAATAGGAAATTTGTTTGTCCATAGCTCATAAACCCAGTGAAACTATCCTACTATGCCAGGTTCAGTGGTGCCCACCTGTGATCCCTGCACACTGGAGGCAGAGGCCAGAGAATAGCATGTCAGAGGTGAACCTGGGCTACAAGCAAACCCTGTGGCACCGAACCCAAAATAAACCCCAACCCTTCCCTCAACCTGACCTCACCTTCCTCTCTCCAAGAAGGCCTCCTTAGAGGAAGCACCCATCCCCACCCTTCCTGGTGTCCCAGGGTCCTCAAACTGTGTCTGTCACACTGCCGAGTCTGTTTGGCCTTGGAGCAAGCCTGGCCTTGCTTGGGTGGGTGTGAGGCCAACCCTGCAGCAGACAGGCAGCGGCAGGGAGACCAAGGGTTATTGTAGGGCATCCAGCCCAGACATCCTGTGTAAAGACCTTTTGTTTTGTCACAGGTGGGTCTGTCACTCTGACCTGGCCTCTTGGTGCTTTCCTTACACCATTCCAAGCTTGGTTTCAGGAAGCTTCCAGACATTTCCCCTCTAGCCTCCTCAGACCCCACCACTACCTACTTCAGATAAGTGTCAGCAGGCCTCTCCGAGTCCCCTCTCTTTGTGGATCCTGCGGATTGTGTCTGAAATCTGTCAGTCAGTCCCTTTGGGTGTTTGTCCCTGTGGGTTGGTGGTTTTCTGTTTCTGGCTCACACTCACACTCCCCTCTGTCCCTCCAGATCCTCGCTGTGACCCTCCTTCAGGGCCACACTCCCAGTCTGCCCCTCTGTCCTCTGTCCTGCTGAGACCTCTTGGTTCCTGTGTTTCGTTGTGCTCTCTCTCTCTCTCTCCCTCTCTCTCTCTCTCTCTCTCTTTCTCTCTCCTTCTTCTCTGTGGCTCTCTGCTCTGTCCATCCATCTCTACATTGCCTCCCTCACACCAGGGGATGAAGGTTGGGGACAACCGGCTTTATGCTGGCTGGGCAGGCTGGCCTTTCTAAGGTCTTGGGTCTAGCTCAGCAGGGTGCTTTGGCTTGGCTCCTTGGCTCCAGCTGAGTAAACTGGCTTCCCTTACTGCCCCTCTCATTCACTCACATACCCTCCCCCTGAGTTCCACAGACTGGGAGAGAGGGGCTTGCTCTGTGCAGAACTGAGCCTCTGTCTCCCAAGCACACCACAGATGCACTATATATAGTCTCCCTCTTTCCTGTGGCTGTTGAAGCCCCCAGTCTCCCTCCCAATTCTTTCCGTTCCTTCTCCTAGACTTACCAATTCTGGGTCCCATGGCTGGGGGAATGCAGAGAGTTCTGGCCCCAACTTGGTGCTTAGCTGAGAGGAAGTGAGCCTGTTGGTGGACAACTGGAGACAGCAGCAGCAGGGAGCGTCAAGGTAGGACTGTCCCTCACTAGGCTATGTTTATTTGGCTTCACTGGACAGCAGCTGCCCTCAAATTGGGCGTGGTAGAGGCCCTGCTCAAACTGACCCCTCCCTGAGAATTCTTCTGGGCACTTGCTCCTTTGTCTGACTTTAGGCCCCCCAACCCTTGCACTGTCTGTTTCTTTGGCTCCATGAATTCCTCTGATCTCTGGTTGGGACAGCCCAGGACCAGGAATTGCAAAGGAGGCGGGTTTGTTTAGGTCCAGCCCCCATGTGTCAAGGAGGCTGGTCCCTTCCTGAGGCTTATGGTTATTTCCTTGTGTGAGCAGCTGAGGTTAGAGTGATAAGCTGATTATGGCTTTTAAGTTCAGGACCATTCTAGAGACAAATATTCCAGAATGTTCCGTCTCTTTGCTGCAATCCCGGTCACCGCCCGAGCCCCTTTTCCTACGGGGCTGCTGTCTCCCCAGCCCTCTATGAGCTCTGAAGCAAGCCCTTGCTTCCCTCTGAGCCTCTGTCCCCTGTCCCCTCAGCCCTCACTAATATCTGCCCCTTCCCGTATGAGCCACCTAGATGGAAGGGGAAGGAAGGGAGAGAGAAAGGAAGCAAGACAAAACAGTAAATGTGAAACTCTTAAGAGATGTCTGGACAGAGGCCTTCTAGACAGCTGGAAGAATGATTCCACCCCAGTGCTGGCCCTAGCCAAGGGACAGGCGTCACAAGAGTTCCTGCGGTGTGAATAGTGAGGCAATAAATAAAGAAGCCAAGCCTGGAGGCCAGAGGCTGAACTGGAGGGAGTGGCAAGAGGCGGGGCCTGCACCAGACTGGGGAGAAAACAGCAGAGCCCGGCATGAGAGGTTCTGCAGGGCCCATCCACCCAACAGGCTTGGAGCCCTCCATTTCACAGATGAGGCAGAGTCTCAGTCACAGTCACATGCCACAGAGCACCCCACTAGTTGGGGAAGCATGTCTTGCCACTCCCTGACCCCACTGTGCTAGAACCAGGCATGCCCTTTAACCCAGGCTGTCTTCTCAGGGGAACAGTCTTCCATCTGCTCCGATTTGATACAGAAATGAGCCCAACCTCATCTCCAGAAGAGGACCTTCACACAGAATGTGGATTTAGAGTGGGTTTAGAGTCTAGCTTCCTCTGGAACAATGGAGAGTTTCCTTTAGCCCACTTGGCCATAGAAAGCTGGAACATCTGAGACACAGATCTGGCTGGAACTTAGGCACTCAGCCGGATGCCCAGCACCTTTTGAATGAAGGTGTCACTGAAGGACCAAGCACCGTGAGAGCGTGATGATGGATGAAGGCCAGCAATTGTGGCAGACTGGGAAGCCAGATTAGATCTGGGGTCTCAGCCCTTCAGTCCAAAGTCAGCAGTGAGTCTTCCTAGAGACTGGAAGACAGAGAACCTTCAAGATATCAAATCACAGGCGCACAGTTCCAAGAAGGAGGTCCCTTTAGCCATCTAGAAACTCTCTTATCACTGACTTAGGAGCTGAGACTCTTTGTATGAAATCAGAATATTCACAGACTTAGATGTGTTTAGGTGGAGCAAAGGTCAGCCTATGAAACCTGAGCTAAATGGTCTTCAGACCAGTTCCTGAACTAGTAGTTCAGTAGGGTCCCATCTACAGGAGCCCCAAGCTTTGTGATTACTGCCTTGCTCCCTGGCTTAGTGTACTTGGGAGCGCTGGCGTTTGCTGCAGCCTGCACACTTCGCACAGCCCCATGGACTGTGTGGATCCTGACACCATCTGCAGATCCCCATTGTTTGCAAAACTTGATGCCGTTTTTAAGCGTCTCCTGCTGTTGGCACGGTTTGCAAAACTCTGCAGCTCCCAGCATCCTTGACAGCCTCATAGTCCTGTGGTTCACGCCAAGCCTGACGCTGTTGTAAGTCCCCGAGCTGTTGGCAGAAGCAAAGCCCTTCTCTCTGAGTAGCCCATGGAGAGACAGGCCTTTCTGTAAACCTGACACAACAGGAGACTTCATCTGTGGAGCCATCTGCTTTGGGTTGCAGGAAGAAGAATGCAGGGAACTAGATTGCTGAGCTTCATTCCGGTCCCAGCTCTGTCACAACCCTGCTGCGGGATACTGGGCAAATCCTCTGCACCTTAGGACCTCAGTCTTACCATCTGTTACGTGATCATGGCATTAAACCATCAACCTGCAGAGAGGGCCTGATGGTCACTGTGACCTTGTTCAGCAGATAAAGTAGGGGAGTAGTAGTCAGAGACACCTTCCCCCCAAACCTCCAAACTGTGCCCTCAGCACCTCCATTCTCACTTCCTTCTGGCTCATCAGTCAGGGAGCAGATATCTATAAATGAGCTCTAGGCTAGCTGGGTGGCAAATGAGGGCCTTCAGCAAGCCTGGGGGGGGGGGGGGTCCCAGCCTGGGCCACTGCCTTGGGCTCAGATCCCTGCTGTGCAGACCTGCTCCTTGCAGGGCTCATTAGCTCCATCCAGGGAAGGCAATGCTTGCTTCTCTTCACTACCATGCCTCACATTGCAACTCAGAGAGGTGACTTGCTCAGAGCTCTCCCTTCCACCAGCCCCTGCGCCCACCCACCCCATCCCATCTTGCGCACACACACACACACACACACACACACACACACACACACACACACACACTTCTCTCCAGCAGGAGGCAGTCTGTGAGTTAAGATGTCAACACATCAAAGCCAGATGTGTTGCCCAGAGGCCAGTGTGGGAAGGAATGTAGCACTCATTTAATTCAATGTCCCTTCTTCAGACTGGGAGACTGAGTCTCATTGGGAGTGGCTGTCTACCTCACCCCAGGTTTCTCTCCATGGCTAGTAGAGGAGAAATAGCCTCCACCCTGCTAAGAGTCAGGGCTTTCCCTTTTGCTGGCCCTCTCTAGCCTGAGGAGATGCAGCTCATTTCCCAACACCTCATGGTCTGCAGGCCAGCTGGATAAATGGGCTCCAGGAAGGGCTGTGCCATGAACCCTTTGGCTCAATCACTTTTGCTTACTGCTGCTGCTTCGCTCTCCAGAATTCCTTCCACCTGACAGACTGTGGTATGGGGGTACCACTCACGCCAAGGTTCTATTGTCTCAACACCTGTCCCCTGGCTCCTACTCTCTCCATGCTGGGCTAGAAACAGCATCCTTCCTTGGAAGTGACAGACCTGTTTCCCAGAGAGCAGGACTTTAGTCACCTGATGCTTTTTAGGCACTGGATGCTTCAGTTCTGACCCAGAGAGAATTCTCTGGGGCCCACTATCCTCCTCTGCAGTTAAAAAGACACGGAACCTCTTGGCAGGACCGTACAAAGCATCATCATTTTGCCCCAGCTCCTAGAGAGTGGGTAGCTTCTCTCTAAGGAGACAGAATTTCCTCTCTAGAGAGAACTTTCTGGATGACTTGGAGTCAGTTGATTGTCCTCTCTGATCCTCTGTGCCCTTGTTTGTGAAATGCCTCTCTAGAGCTGTCAAGGCTGGGACGAGCTGATGGATGGATTAGTACTAAGTTCCGAGAGCTGAGCAGACACAGGCCCATTATTAATATGGCAGCCATGATGACGATGATGACTTGTGATTCTGGAAGCAGAGGAAGGGGAGGAAGTCAATCACAGCAGGTGAGCATCAGGTCAGCCTGACCTGACTGACAGCCCCAAGGCATCACCAGAAAACCCCTCCCCTTGGACAGGAGGGAGCTCAAGGGCAAACTGGGAGCTCAGCAGACTGACTGGGTATCATTGCTAAACATTGCTAAAGCCCTGTGGGTATTTTAGGGGTCTCTTGTGGGACCCCCAGTTGTCACTGTGCCATCTCTATGCTGGCATTTGTCAGGTCCTGCCTCTGCCTGGTTGTTAGTTTCCTTATAATAAAATGGGAAGATGGCTGGAAGGGGTCCCATTCTTTGGAACGATAGCATAAGCTGAAATGTTCAAATGGGGTTACAGTTATTAATACCGTGTGTCCTTGGGGAGATGACACTGATGGATACAGCAAAGCTGGAGGGGACACCAGGTGGGAGTGAGGGAGACAGAGCCAGGCAGACTGTGGGAACCAGAGTAGGTCAGGAAGGAACAGTGTAGAGGAAAAGCCTGCCTCCCTGAAAGATTTTTTTGCAACATCGCCCCCTGGAGGCAGAGGGGAGGTCTGCACCCTGGCCTTTGCTCCCAGATTCCAGTAAGGGCTGAAAGAGCCTTTGGAAGGACCAGTGCCAAACAAACAAGGATGCTTTGTTTGTGTGAGTCCTCCTGGCTTTTCCACTTGCCAGATGTTTTACTTCATTTTTATAGTGGAAGGATGCACAGAGTTTAACCACTGCTTTTCTTAACTTTTAACTTTCATCTTTTAGAGAGAGTCTCATTTTGTAGCCTTGCTGGCCCAGAACTCACAAACAGTCTCCTGTCTCAGACTCCCTAGTGACAAGATTACAAGTGTGAACTTCCATACCTAGTTTACCATGCTTCCCTGCCCCCACCTTTTTGTTGTCGGTATTATTTATTTGAAGCACGGTCTCGTGTAGCCCAGGCTAACCTTGGACTCAGTGTGTAGCTGAGAATGAACTCTCAGTTCTCCTATCTTCCAAATGCTGGGGTTACAAGTGTGTGCCATGCTGGTCTTACCTTGCTCACTTTTAGGGGGACAACTGGGTGTCCATCCAACCCCACACTGTGTTCATCTCTAAAAGCAAGCAGTGATCTCCAGAACCCCATGGCCATGATGCTGCCCACTCACCACAGCTTTCACAGGTTATGATAGCTTCAGGGAAGCATTGCCAGCTTCATCTGGAAGATGAGTTACTTCCTCCCTCATGGACTGTGAGTCTGAGGGTGGAAGGCAGGAATACCAGTGACCCACAGCTGCAGAGGCTTCTGGGATGCTCACTCAGAGGGCCTGGCTCACACAGCACTTTTGGAAGGGCAGGCCTGGCATTAGGACTAAGGCCTGGCTAGGCAGGATCCTTGTTTGCTGTTGCCAACACTACCAGGAGAGAGAGGAGAGGACCTGGACCAGCGTCCTTGTATCTGTCACAGCTGTTTATCCACAGTCCTGACAGCTTGCATCTGGAGATTGCTCTATAGCCATCACTCCAGAACACGCCCTCCATCAGCACACAAGGTCTCTTTAGGTTCTAGAACACACGTCTAAAGTGTTCTGGGTGATGCTGGCCTTATGCAAATGCTGTCCTCTGTTTGATATTTAGGGAGAGCGTACTGCATGACCCTAGCAAGGGAAGAGACCTGGTCTCAGGTCTTTCAAATGGAGAGGCCTCCCAAAGGCAAGGGCAGGGTAGATTTCCCCCAGAAAATAGGACGGGGTGGTGGTAGGATGAGAGCTGGGCCCAGAACTGGGGTGTACTGGGTCTCAGAATCCTGCTTTTGGATGGGAGGCTCCTATTTACCTGTGTGTGTGTGTGTGTGTGTGTGTGTGTGTGTGTGTGTGTGTGTGTGTGTGTGTGTGTGTGTTTGAGAGAGAGAGAGACAGAGACAGAGAGAGACAGAGACAGAGACAGAGTCTCTCTTCTTTCTCTCTGTCTGTCTGTCTCTCTCTCTCTCCCTCTCTCTCTCTGTGTTAGTGGTGGGCTGTTAATCCTTACCTTCCTCCTCATTTGAGATGGGGTCTCTCGCTCATTACAGCATATGCCAGGCTAGCTGGCTGAGAGCTTCCAGGGACGCTCCTCTTTCTGCTCTCATGTCACCATGGAAGTGCTGGGATTACACATGTGCCCCGTTGTGCTAAGCTTTACACGTGCTGTGCTCTGGGGATCACACTCAGGTCCTCGGGCTAGCATCACAAGCATCTTACCCACTGAGCCATCCATCCCCCTAAGATGGGAAACCACCTTTTAGAACTGGGCAGCAAGGGGAGGCTTTTTCACATAAACGAGCCAACCTAGTCTTCAGAGCAATTTAGGCCTGAGCTCAGCTAATGACTAGCTGCAAGGCATCAGGCAGTTATTTAATTTTTTCTAAGTTTCTGTGTCCTTGACTGTAAAATGAATGTGTTGCCAGGTGTTTTCGTACACACCTAAAACCCCAGCTCTTGGGAGACTGAGGCAAGACTCTCACTTTAAGTTCAAGGCCAGTCTAGGCTACATAACAAGTTTGAGGGAAGCCTGGGCTACATTGTGAGGTCCTGCCTCAAAAATCACCCAAATAAGCAAAATAATAAAATGGATGCATTGATGAAGGCTTACATTCACAACACATCAGGTGCTGTTCTCAATACAGGGATTCTCTCAACTACTGCTCCCAACTACCTATTAGAATCTCCAGTTTCTGGATGAGGAAGCTGAGGCACAGAGAAACGAAAGCATGTGCTCATGGTCACAGAGCTGGCAAGGGATAGGTCAGGATCAGAGCCCAGGGAGCATGGCCACATCCTTAGTCAGAGGTCTACCTGAGTCAGAGGCTAGTCACGAACTTGGTCCCCAGCTAGTCCCCATGCCTTGGGTTGGGTACTGAGTTAATACGGTTGACAGGGGACCACTTGATCCACTGAAGACTGTCTGGGTGATCTTGGCTGGTCACTTGCCTTGTCAAATCTCAGTTCTCCCCATATGACAGAAACCATTCGAATCCCAGCTAGTGACTCCAAGGTTCTTGCTCCAGCTCAGACCCTTCCTGAGCTGTGCATCTTCTCACTCTGTGGAGACCTCAGGTACCGAGGCTCACGTGGAAACTGATCTTTCACACATGAAGGGCCAAGTCCAAGTAGAACCAGGCCTATCTCTCACCAGCGTCTCTCCCCTCAGTCTGTGGGGCAATGTCTTTCCCCTTCCTGTCTGTCCCCGCCCCACCTTTTACCCAGAGCCCACCGCACTCCTTCCCGGATCCTTGCTTGCCGTCTTTCTTTTCCTTAATTCCATTGTCCCTGACCCCAGTCTATCCTCCACACCCCACCACAAATCCTTCCAAGCCCCCCAACTTCCTGTGCCTAGCCGTCTCCACAGAGCAAAGCTTGTTCTTTAAGCCAACACCCAATGCTCTTCACATCCAAAGCAAAACCTCCCTCCCAGACTCACCAAAGCTCATTGCACCCCAGTCTCTTCCTAGCCTCACTGAAGCTCCACGCACCCCCAGTCTCCACGGCTGAGCCTGAGCATTTCCTCTAATCAAATGGCCCTCCCGAATCCCTCCCTGCTCCTCCCCAAGCTCCCAGACAGCTAATGGTTCCTGAGCTCCTGGAAGAACATGGGTGTGATCAGGCTCATGTTCTGTTCCAAGGTTCTTGACTAAAGAGCACCTCGTGGTCTGGCTCCGTCACAGAGCCTCCTGAGTCAATTCCTCACCTTCCCATGTCTCTTCCTCATTTAAAACCTTAGGTTAAGGATAGAGGTACCCTAGGGTCACTTGTCACAGGGCAGCATAATCCTAAAGAAAAACAAGTGGGGAATCTCAGCCTCTCCAGAACAAAGCTCAGAGGAGGGGTGTGCACCTTATGTGTGTTTGCATGTGTGTAGTGGTGTGAGGGCTGCCCGGTTGGCTGCTCTGTGATTCATCCACACACAGCATCTCACTACATTTTCACTTAAGCCAACATGGATTGTCTGATCACCCTCATTTAAAGGTAAACCAAGGCAGAGAGAAGCACAGCCACCTACCCAGGATGCACAGCTGCTTGGTGGTGTTCAGATCCCAGCCCAGGTGCATTTAGCCCCAGAGACAAACCCCTGCCCCTTGGTGGAAGCGAGGATGACCAGGACAGACACACTGGAGGCCCTGACATGAGGCGGTGAGCTTGATCTACTCTGCAGAGCGCGGAGGACCTCCTGCCCGTGGCTGGGAAGGAGCCCGGGCTCTCCTGAGATGTATTTTTAACTCCTCTTCTTCCTTGACACTTTCCTTTTCCAGCCTGTCATGTCTGTCAGAGCCTCACACCTCTAAGGGGGTGGAGGTGATGGAGAGGAGCAGTGGGAGCCAGACAGGGAGAGACAGCCTGTCACCATTCTCAGCTCCCTCTCCCAGAGTGGTGTCCAGGCGCAAGGCACAGGCAGCTGGCCAGCTGGCCTCTGGTTGGCTGAGTGCTGTTCTATTTTTTCTCTTTCCTTTCCTTTCCTTTCCTTTCCTTTCCTTTCCTTTCCTTTCCTTTCCTTTCCTTTCCTTTCCTTTCCTTTCCTTTCCTTTCCTTTCCTTTCCTTTCCTTTCCTTTCCTTTCCTTTCCTCGTCTCTTCTCTCTCTCTCTCTCTCCTTCCTTCTTTCTTTCTTTCCTTCCTTTCTCTTCTCTTTAGTGTGTGTGTGTATGTGTGTGTGTGTGACATGTGGATGACAAAGGAAAACTCATGGGACTTGTTTCTTTTCCTCCTTCACATTAGATCCCAGTGTTTGAACTTGGAGCATCAGGCTTAGTAGCAGGTGCCTTAATACTTCAGTTCATTTCTCTGCTGACGCCCCCCCTCCCCGCTCCCTAGCTATTTTATGATTTGAGCATGCTTCTGAGACATGTGAACTCCTCCTGGAGACATTTTGGGACCTCTCTATTTCACAGTTGAAGGGACAGTGAGCATGTGGCCCTCCTATGGTCCTGGAGGAGAGAGACATGGGTTATGCCACATGGCTGAGATGTGTTTGGGTGCCTGCTTGCACCTTTCACCTCTTTTAACCTGTATTATATCAGCACAGAGATAAGACTTAAGAAATCCTTACCTGATGAACAGTCCTTTGTTTTACAGTAAAGAAAACAGATTATCAGATGTGCAAGAGCTTGGCTCTAAATCAGCCCAGCACTGAAATCTGAGCCTGGTC
The DNA here is from genome assembly GCA_028551405.1 of Uromys caudimaculatus. Classification (NCBI taxonomy): domain Eukaryota; kingdom Metazoa; phylum Chordata; class Mammalia; order Rodentia; family Muridae; genus Uromys; species Uromys caudimaculatus. Next base: position 94,160,557 of record CM052703.1, on the reverse strand, counting down.
TACTCTGTTGTCCCCAGGCCCACTGAGTGATGATCAAGTAAGTATACCTACAGCCTCTGAGCCATTCAGGTCTTAAAGGAGCCTCGTTCTTAATCCTCACCCCAACCTACAAGAAAACCCTTTAGTTCTGTTTTTGCCTGTCTCACCTGCACCTGGAGCCTGGTTGACTTGACAGAATCTATCAAAGGAGTCGTCTAGGAGATAAGGCTTTGGGCACAGCACGAGGGAGTTTCTAGACTGAGTTAACTCATGTGGGAAGACCCACCCTAAATGTGGGTAATACTATTTCATGGGTTGGGGTCTCTAGTCAAAAAAGAGAAAGTGAGCTGAGCACCAGCATCCATTGCTTCTGCTTCCTGACAGTGGATGCAGAGTAACCGGCTACCTCACCCTCCTGCTACCACGCTGTCCTTCCCCGCCATGAAGGACTGCACCCACGAGCTGAGAGCCCAAATAAACCCTTCCTTCCTTAACATATTAAGGTTCTTTTTTCACAGCAATGAGAAAAGCAACTGACACCCCTCTCTGCCCCCCTTCACCCTCTGCTCATGGTTCCCCACCAACAAACAGCAGAAAGGGGATTTATTAGGACTTACAGCCTGTGGTCCAGCTAGTCCAACAATGGCTGTCTACCAGCAGAAGGGCTAAGAATCCAGTAGTTGTTCAGTCCACAGGGCTGGATGTCTTATCTGGTCTTCAGTGCATACCAGAATCCTGAGGAAATGGGCTCTATTGCCAGGGAAGGAATGGACTTGCTATTGAGAGCAAGCAGAGAGAGCAGCTTCCTTCTTCTGTGTCCTTTATATAGGCTGCCAAATGAAGGTGTGGCCCAGATTAAAGGTGGCTCTTCCCAACTCAAAAGATCTGGACTAAAGGAATGTCTTCCCACCTCAGAGATCCTAATTAGACGTGGCTCTTCCCACTTGCAAGGATTTAATTAAGAAAAAAAAATCCCTAACAGGTGTGCCCAGCCATTTGGGCTTTAGTTAATTCCAGATGCTGTCAAGTTGACAACCAAGAATAGCCATCACATCAACCTTCAAACCCAAAGTATTTTCCACAAAATCAGACACTGGAAGCCAGCCTCCAGTGTGTCAGTATGAAGAGCAGTGAGGTTGGAAGAGCAGGCCCCTCACACATGGGATTAGTGGCCTATAAAAGATGCCAGGAAGAGCTTGTCTGGACCCATCATGCAAGGTCTCAGTCAGTAGAGGTCATTTATGAAGCAGAGTGAGTCCTCAGAAGCTGAGGAATCCACAGGCACCTTGACCTCGAACATCCCAGATCTGTCATCCATCCATTACCTGGGTTGAAGTCTTTTGATATAGCAACTGGAGTGTACTTAGATACTTTTGACCTCAGCCAGATACTTACCTTCCCAGTCAGACATCTGGAAGCTCTTATCTTACCTTCTCTCTCTCTCTCTCTCTCTCTCTCTCTCTCTCTCTCTCTCTCTCTCTCTCTCTCCACTTGATGAACCTTCACAGCTTCTGTTCTACTGTACCACACATGCTGAGTGTCTTACTCAGGGTTTCTATTCCTGCACAAACATCATGACCAAGAAGCAAGTTGGGGAGGAAAGGGTTTATTCAGCTTACATTTCCACGTTGCTGTTCATCACGAAAGGAAGTCAGGACTGGAATTCAAGCAGGAGCTGATGCAGAGGCCATGGAGGGATGTAACTTACTGGCTTGCTTCCCCTGGCTTGCTCAGCTGGCTTTCTTATAGTACCTAAGACTACCAGCCCAGGGATGGTACCACCCACAAGGGGCCCTCCCCCCTTGATCACTAATTGAGAAAATACCTTACTGCTTGATCTCACGGAGGCATTTTCTCAACTGAAGCTCCTTTGTCTGTGATAACTCCAGCTTATGTCAAGTTGACATAAAACCAGCCAGCACACTGAGGTCACCAGAGACCTCTCTGCTGAATCTCACAAGCACATTCAGATTCCATCTTTCTGGGCCCATCAGTGTTAGTGTTTTGTTTATTGGTTGGTTGGTAGTTAAGGGTCTTGGTATGTAGCTCAAGCTGGCCTTGATTTTGATGTGTAGCCAGGCTGGCTTTGAACTCTAAATCCTTTTGAGTCAGCTTTCTCAGTAATTACAACTGTGTGCCTCCGTGGTTGTCTCTATCTGTATCGTGCAATGTTGTTAGCCCAGCTGTCCCCTGGCACTCAACTTGGCTAGTACCTTCTCCACCTTCAGCATCCTCTCTGTCCAGTGTTTCTCATCGTTGTGTGCAGATGTTTCTCGCCCTGTCTCAGCCTCAAGTTGGCTTCCCCAATTTCTATCTGCACCTCAGTGCTCTCTCCTGAGTTCCAGATGTGGAGCCTCCCCGTGGACATCTCTCAGGCTTGTCAAATGCAGTGTGTCCCAAGCTTAACTCATCATAACTTCCATTTATTTATTTATTTATTTATTTATTTATTTATTTATTTATTTATTTATTTATTTATTTATTATTTGCTTGTTTGTTTATGTATATGAGTGCTCTATCTGCATGTATGCCTGCATGAGAGAAAGGGGCATCAGATCCCATTATAAATGGTTATGAGCTACCGTGCGGTTGCTGGGAATCAAACTCAGCACCTCCGGAAGAGCAGCCAATGCTGTTAACCTCTGAGCCATCTCTCCAGCCCTCATCATCTTTTTCTAAAACCTTCATCTTACTTCGACTGGCTGTTACCCACTACCGTGTTCTTTGTCTCACTCATTGTCAATATTGTCTGTCTTTCCATTCAAGCCCAAATACATCATCTTGAAGTCATCAGCTCTTCATTTCTTAATGCCGTCTCTAACCCTTGATGACTGAAGGGCATAGGTCAATGGTTCTCAACCTGGAGTTTGAGACCACTTTGGGGGTCGTGTATCAGACAATCTTCATATTAGATATTTACATGTGTTTATGTGTATGTGTGCATATCTGTGTATGTGTGTGGGTATACAGACTACCCACACGTAGTGCACAAATGCATGTATGTGTGTGTATGTGTACACAAACTTGGTGCACAGACATGCACATGTTTGTGTGTGTGCAGGCAGAGGTCTGAGGTTGATGCTGGGCACCTTCTTTGATCATTCTCCATTTTCTTGTAATTTTTTTCAGATGAGAACTTTCACTGAACCTCTCACGCTGAATTCTGTCAATGAACTATGGGGATCTACCTGTCTCTGTGTTCTCCCCCACAGCAGTGCCGGGGGGTGCAGACACGCTCTGCTGTGCTCAGCTGGTACTGGGGATCCAAATTCAGCTTCTCATGCTTGCATGGTAAGCTCTTTGTCAATGAAGCCTTCTTCCTAGCCCAGGAATCCTACTATACAACAAAATCAATGCTGCACATATTAATTAAGCATGTATGTGAGTCTCACTCTTCACTGCCACGCATCCTGCCAGTCTTCCTGCTTGGAGTCTCTTCTGTTCTAACCACTCTCCTTGTCTCAGAGGCCGAGAGGTTTTGATATCTGTGGCTGGCCGTGTCAGTTTCACTAAGGATGGGACTGGCTCCCAGCAGCCCCATGCTGAGTTTCATCCTGAGCTTGAAATCAGACCTTTCTCTCTTCAGCTTGTTGGCTGCTTTAGCCTCATCTTTTCAGATTCTCCCCTAGCCCTCAGCTGCATCATGCATGTCCAGGTATGCTAGTGCAGGCCTCTAATTTCAGGTCTGGGGAGGTTGAGGCAGGAGGGTCTAGAGATTGAGGCTAGACTGGGCTACAGTTGTGAGCACCAGGCAAGCCTGAGCTATATAGGAACACTCTGTCATGGGGGGGGGGGGGATGGACAGAAGGAAGGAAAAGGAGGAAAGGAGGGATGGGAGGAACCACATGTCTATAACCCCAGCACTTGGGAGGTGAAGGCAGGAAGATCAGGAGTTTAAGGCCACCTTCAGCTGCATAGTCATTTTGAGGCCAGCCTGGTCCACATGAGACCACACACGGTAATAAAAGACACATACACTGCATTCCAAACAAGCGCCTACTTATCTCCCTAACATACCTCCAAGCTTCTGCCCTCTGCTGATCTTTTCCTTGTGCCCTGGCCAAGCTCTAATCACCTGCTTATATTTTGTATTTTGGAACTATGTCTTCCAGGAGGCCACCCTGCTCTGTTTCCTCTCCTGGGCCCCCAGGAGCACAGATCACAGTGGCTAGGATGCCAGGTTGGACACTGACCACTCCACTCCACTGCCAGTTCATGATCAAGCTAGCTTCTCTCAGGACAGCATGATTGAGGAGCCAGAGTTCTCTGTGATTTAAAATGGCAGCATTCACAGCTGGGCGCGGTTACTCCAGGGAAGAGGAAGCACACTGGCAGCTGGAGGAAGATGAAGTCATGGAGGGCTCCCTGGCAGAGGCTGAACTTACTCATACGGTAGCTGAGAAAGAGGAGTGGATGAGAGAGAACAGACAAGTGATTGAAAGAGAATGTAGACACCTAAGGGTCCTCACGGGCCGAGGGTGCAGGTATTTTACACCCCCAGAATGAATTCTCTCAGTGTTGCTCATTGCATCACTGTGACATGGACGCTACACAGAGAATTATGAACATGGGACTTCAGAACATGGTGTCCTTAGGTAATGATTCCATCATTGATTCATGGGTGGAGGAGCCCCAAAGGACATAACACTGTGCTCCGGTGAGGACGCTTAATCTTGTTGTTCTACTTCTCACAGAGCCCAGGAGTAGCAGCTAACAAGCCACCTGAGAATGCCCTAA
>CM052703.1:94137851-94150341 GCA_028551405.1 Uromys caudimaculatus | reverse complement strand
CAGATGGAGGAGTTGGAGAAAGGTCTGAAGGAGCAGAGGGAATTGGTAGCCCCATGGAGGGAGCAAGAGCGTCAATGGGCCTGACCGTCCCCCTGGCCGTCCTGGAGTTCAGACCACCAACCAAAGAATACACATCTATTGACCCATGGTTTGGACTACATATGTGGCAGAGGAATCACCTCGATGGCCATCAGGAAGAAAGGAGAGGACTTTGGACCTGAGGGTGCTAGAGGCCCCAGTAAAGGGGAATGTCAAGGTGGGAATATGGGGATGGGTGGGCGGGTAGGTGGGAGGAGGAATTCCCTCACAGAGGCGGGGAAGGGGAGGGGATAGGGGGTTTCCAAAGAGGAGACCCAGAAAAGGGGAAACATTGGAAATGTAAATAAAGTATCAAAAATAAATAAAAAAAAAGAAAAAGCATCAACCTTTTTTCAATCAAAGGAGACTTACAAAGTGGATTAGACTGTTAAAACCCTCTGAATATATAACTAGTCTTTCCCATAAGTCATCTGATTCTGAGACTCTGCTAAGGAGCCTGGGGGTCTAAGCTTCACTAAGATCTCCCAGGAACCACTGGTACTTAAAAGGCCATGGGAGAGGACTTACCTCACATGTACACTGCTCTTCTCTTAACATTTCCCAAAGGTTGTGTTTATGTGGGAAAGAAGGATGTGGAGGTGGGTGAGAGGGACAGCTAAGGACCTTATCCATACCCTCCAAAATGAAGCAAATCTCCCACAACCTGTCAGCACTGAGGTGACAGAGAATCAGAACCCAGGAAAGGTTAGACTCTTACTGCAATTGAAGCAACCAAAAACCTAATTCCAATACGAATTAGCTTGAAGTGCTTAGCACCAAACTCTACCTGCCTAAGAGAGAAATGGGAAGTGTGTCTGGTGAGACATGCCCATTATCTGAAGTATCCAATGTATCTATTCTTATTAATGTTCAGCCCACAATAAAAATTATTAGGTATGCAAAGTTGGGAGAATATGACCAAAGGAAAATATATTATAAATGATATACAAATGATCTAAGGCTGGGGGTGTAGCCCCATGGTAGAGCATTCACTTAGCACGTACAAGACCCTGGATTCAATTCCCAATATTGCAAAAAAAATGAAATAAAATGTAAAAATAAATTAGTTAATTTAAAAAGTCTAGATCCCTAAATGAATAAATAAGGACATTAGTATGAATGCGCTCATAGTCTATAGAGGAAAGTGTGAAATGACTAGAGAATTCCAACAGAAAATTGGAATTTATTAGGAAACACCCCAGAACTAAAGCGTCCAATATCTGAAATTAAGGACTTGATGAATATAGATCAGGTGTGAGTCAAGTGAACACCAACAATCAGCCCCAGGGCTCAGATGGAGCCCGGACCTCTCCCCACCAACCCTGTGTTTTGTCTTGCTTTCCTTGGGGAGTCTGAAAGCCCAGGTGTCATGAGAGAAGGGACAGGGTAAGGCTTTCCCTTACTTTTTCTATTTCCATGGCTGACAGTGCCACTTTGTTGGCACTTCAGAGGACATGTGTCAATCTCTTAAATGTGAAGACATGCTCGAATCTCCTTTAACCATGAAGGCTAGTGACATGTTTTTCTGACCCAATACTATACTCTTGAAAGTGTCTGGGATTCACCTCCACCAACGAAGCAGAAAAGCAAACAGCAGAAAATTAACTCACAATGACCCAACCTGCCTATGCCAACCACCTCATTACCTAACAACGAAGGCATGCAAATCTCATTTCCCTGAATGTCATGGAAAGTAAAAAAAAAAATCACTGTGTATTGAATGTCATGGACTTGGTTCAAATTGGGTCTCGAAGGACAGAAGTTCAAAGCCATCAAATCCATTTATATCCTCTTCCTCTCCTCTGCTTCATCTGTTAAACAGTGAGACAAGTTGGTGTCAAGGCTCAAGGCCAGAAATAGAGACACCAGCAAACTCCTTGCAGAGACAGGTCTTGAACCCCACATGTCCCAGCTCCCTATTTTGGCCACCTGCAAGCCCCTCCTCGTGCCCAGTTTTTCTGTGATCTCAGATGTCTCCTCCTCCAAGAAGCTTTCCCCAGCTCTGCTTGGCTCATGAAGTCCCCTTACTTCCCTCTGTGACATTACTAACGTGGCTCTGGCTGCACCAGCTGGGAGCACTTTCAGGGCCGTTCTAGAGTTGAGTGTTTCTACTGACCAAGGCCTCCCAGCCCTTCCCAGGAGCTGTCACTTGCAGGCAGGAGACACCATGTGGCTTCTCCTTTAGCTTGCCTCACTCTGCTGGTGATCATGAAGCAGCAACAAAGGAGCCATTAATGATGAAATCAATTAAATTGATTTAGCCCACCCTTCTATCATAAGGAAGGGGACACAGAATGAGGCTTGGAAATGGGCTGTGATTGTCCCAAGGTCACAGGGAAAATGGACTCTCAATATCAGAAATAGACTATCAGCAGTCAGTGGTCAGCCTCCTGGGGTCAGAGATAAGTCTGCAGTGAGCCTGGCTGCTCTACAGGCCTGGGCCACTGTGGAGCCTAACAAGTGAGGCTTTTGTGCTCACCCCCAAAGCACTGGAAGGATTTGCTCCCCTAAGCTGCTGTTCCCGTGGAGTGTGCTGGAGCAATGACAAGGTCTAGGAGCTTTAGCCGAAGAGTAGCATGAAAATGCTTCTGAAAGAATTCGGTATTTGATACTGTATTTTAGAAAGCGTTGGCCCTGAGTTATAGCATTAGATTCCTTTCAACTCTTATTCCGTAACCCAGAGGTAAGTGATGTTATTCTGAATTAACAACTTCGAAGGCATGTTGAATGCTTCCAGCTACTAAGGGTGGGAAGAGGCCTGGTGGGGTTTTTCCTGTTGGAATGCTCTCATAGTGCAAGAGTGAGCCAGAGAGGAAGAGAGGAAGCAGTCATCCGAATGGCCAGGCTGAGGCTGCAGTTTGCAGACAGCATCCCTACCACACAGTCCTGCCAGGGAGTGGTTATGCTTCCTCAGCAAATGAAGAAACTATGGGTCAGAAGAGGTGAGGCCCCCACTCAAGTCCACAGCTGGGGAGGCTGTTTCTGTAACAAGTCAGCCATGAAGATCTGAACTCACCTGGCAAACAAGAGTCCTGGCTGCTGGACCATCCAGCTTTCTGCCTTGATTGCTGTGTCTGGGCCTCTGAGCTCAGTCTTCACATCTGTAAAATAGGAGTTTAGAAAAGACCATCTCCTCTAATGCAATAAACATTTTTGAGGTCCTCTGTGCATCTGGCTGAAAAGGAGATTTAAAGGTAGCTGTCTCATGGCCCACGCCCCTAAAGATGCATATCAAGGACTGTCCCCATTAGTGTGTGTGTGTGTGTGTGTGTGTGTGTGTGTGTGTGTGTGTGTGTGTGTCCAGAGGCCACTGTTGAGTGCTGCCCTCAGTCACTCTCCTCACTGAATCTGGAGCTCACTGATTTAGCTGCACTGGCTGTCCAGGGAGCTCTAGGGATCCAGATGTCACTCTCCTGCCCTTCCTCTAGCACTGGGTTGTAGCTGAGTGCCTGGGTGCTGCCATGTTCTGTTTTTATGTGGCTGCTGGAGATCTGAACTCAGGTCCTCGTGCTTGTACTGCAAGCACTTTACTGACAGAAGCATTTTCCCAGGCCAGGTTCTGTTGCAGGTTCCAACTGCAAGCTTGATTGTCCAGTGCCTTCACTCCATTGCACTTCACTGAACCTGAAACTCCACACAAGCTCCCACAAGGCTGATTGTGCCGTTCCCACTGAAGAGATAGATATGTGTGAGGCTGCGAATGAAGTATAATAGCTTCCAGCTTAGACCTGGTTTTATCTTGTCTCCACTAGCCTTGCCCTCTCTGACCTGAAGTTTCCCCACCATGACTCTGAATGTTGAAGATGTTTTCATTAAGCAACTCCAGGTCTCTAGTGTCATAAGCTTTGCCTCTTGACAAGTCCCTTCTCTCAGACCTTTAGTCTTCTTCATCTCTGGTTGGCCTGCCACTGTGTCTGATCCAGGGTCAGTCATGCAGAACTGGTACACAGCTGATGCATCTCCAGGAACCAGGGTATCCACACGTAAGGTGGGTGTCCTCAGACTGCACTATGGCCCTACAAGTTCCCAGTGCCCTTGACCTTATCTTCCACCCTAGCCTTTGCCTGCTTTTGCGTCCTCCATCCCCAGACATCTTACCTGTCAGATCTGGTCTATCTAGTGATCCATAGAGGCATCACACCTGGAGTTGGTAGAAAGAGCCAGAGAGGGATAGAGCCATGGCTCATTAAACTGTCATCCCCTCCCTGAAGTCAGGCCCTCTGGGACTCTTCCTTCAAGCTGTCTCTTGGGGCCACAGAGCTGGCAGTCAGACAACAACTTTGTGGAGTAAAGTAGAAGTCCTGGCTCTGAGGTTTGCTGATAATGAAAATGGATCATTAATGAGCCTCCTGGGTTCCAGACTCCATCGCCTGAAACAGTTATATTCTTCATTTCCCATCTCAATTTCACAACCACTAGGGAAGACATTGACAATGGCTGTCTCAAAACCCAAGCCCCTAAAGATGGCCAGCAGAACTATAGAAGCGGAGAAATGCATTCAGGAGTGCAGAGTGCCGGGAGCAGGGTTTGGACCAAGGCTCCAGTTGGGGCCAGCAGCTCAGTAGTCTGTCCTCTATAGCTGAGACCTGAGTCTCACTAAGCCTCCAAGTCAGTGATTTTATGCCGTTTCACATCAGATTCCCTGGGACTGGAATCACATATAGTTGTGAGCCACCATGTAGTGCTGGGAATAGAGCCCAGGGCATGCTGGGTGCTCTTAACTGCTGAACCATCCCCCCAACCTGCCCTCATTGTAGACTAATCAGTGTGGAGCTTTGTTAAGTGAAAACTCCCTCTTTTCACAGTCCATTCCCTGCTCTTCCTCGAAGGCATAATCACCTTTGGACTTAATGTTTCTTCCAGACTTTTCTAGGCATTTTTGTGCCTGTTGTCTTTCTTTTATCCTAAATTAAACCAATTCGAACATACCAAGTAATCTGCCTTGGCATATAGTAAGGATTGGAAGCTTTTCTAAAAACACATATTTTAAGTTTTTATTAGTGTTTTTTCTTTAGTTATCATGCAAAATAATCAGTTGTATCATGAAACTTCACACATGTCTGTCATTATTCTTTGTCACTCCATTATCCTCTGCTATGCCCCTTCTCACTGGTCGCTCTCCTTCCTCCAAACGCCCCTTCTCTGCTTTCATGACAGATGTATATGTGGTTGTACTGACTGGCTTTGTGTGTCAACTTGACACAAGCTGGAGTTATCACAGAGAAAGGAGCTTCAGTTGAGAAGATGCCTCCATGAGATCCAGCGGTAAAGCATTTTCTCAATTAGTGATCAAGGGGGGAGGGTCCCTTGTGAGTGGTACCATCTGTGGGCTGGTAGTCTTGGGTTCTATAAGAAAGCCAGCTGAGCAAGTCAGGAGAAGCAAGCAAGCCAGTAAGCATCATTCCTCCATGGCCTCTGCATCAGATCCTGCTTCCCAACCTGCTTGAGTTCCAGTCCTGACTTTCTTTCGTGATGAACGGCGATGTAAAAGAGTAAGCTGAATAAATCCTTTCCTCCCCAGCTTGCTTCTTTGTCATGATGTTTGTGCAGGAATAGACACCCTGACTAAGACAGTGGTTAAATGTGATTCTGCAGGAAAGGGGGAATGTCCACATGTGAGCCATTTCCTCCCTTGTTCTCAGCTACTCTCCCCACTTAGTGCTTCTCCTCTACCCAGCCAACCAGTCCCCTTTTTACTTTCATGACATTTGCATATGCATAGGTATTTACATTTTAATTGTTTTATATAAGAGAAAATATACTTATTTGAGTCTGACTTGTTTTACTTAACCTGATGAACTCCATCTTTACCCGTTTTCCTTTTGGTGGTGGTGTTTGGTTTTGGGTGGTTTTTGTTTTGAGATCCGCCTGCCTCTGCCTCCCAAGTGCTGCGATTTAAGGTGTGTGCCATGGAAGCTTCATCCATTTTCCTTAAATTGTGTGATTTCATACGTTATTTGTCATCACATGAAACTTCATGTGTATGCATGTCCCACTACTCATGCATTGCACATTGCTCTCATCTGCTCAGGGGCGTCTAGGCCAATTCCATACTTTAGTTTTTGTAAATCGTTCTTCAGTAAGCATGGACACATGGTTGTCTCCATGGTGTGGGGGTTTAGATTACTTTGGGTACACAGCAGAAGTAGGCTGTATGGTGGTTCTATTTGTAGTTTTTTTCTTCTATTAGCTGCACTAATTTCCATTCCTACCATCAATGTACAAGGGTTCCTTTCCCTGTATTCTTATCAGCACTTTTTTTGTTGCTTGATTTCTTCTCATTTTTATTTAGTGCACATGCATGCACACGCGTGCACGCGCACACACACACACACACACACAGGCATTTGTGTGCATGTGCTATGGCGTGTGTTGGTTCTCTCCTCTGTCAGGTTTCAGGGATCGAGCCTGAGTGTTCGGGCTTGCATGGCAATTGCTTTTGCAGGACGAGCCATGGCGTTGGCTTCTAGATGATCATTCTGACAGACAGGGGAGACGGATGGGCTCCCCACACCGTTTGCTCTGCACCTCCCTGATAGCTAGGGATGTTGGACCCATTTTCATCTGTATTTCCGCTATTGAGAACTGTCTGCTCAAACATTTGTCCATTTTTTTATTGGATTATTTGGGGATATCTGATTCTTTAATCTTTTATAGATGTTAGCTATGGACTACTGGCATGTAGAGCTGGTGGAAATCTCTCCCATTCTGTGACCTCCTTGCTCCACCAACACTTCCTTTTTCTGTCATTTCATGCAGTCTCACTTGCTGATTCTTGCTGTGACTTCTCCATAGTAGAATCTTTTCCAGAAAGTCTTTACTTATTCCTGGACCTTGAAGCTTTTTCTCTAGTGGCTTCTACTGAAATCTTCAATTCTTTTTGAATTGAGTTTTGTATAAAGTGAGAGGTAGGAGTCTAGTTCCATTCTTTTAGATGTGAACACCACATTTTTCCTCCACCATTTGTTGAACAGGAAATGCTTTTTCCCAGGTGTGTTTCTGGCCCTCTTGTAGAAAACCAGATGGTGTCTATTCATTTGGTCTGTTGGTGTAAATCCTTTTCCTTTCTCTGTGTGTATCTTTGCTAGTGAAGAATATTCCTTCTAGACAACAAACAGGCCTTTTCTTTTAAATCCAATCTCCTAGTCTGCATTTTTCAACCATAGTGTCAAGATTCTTTGCACTGAGCATTATTGCTGAGAAAGATTTGCCTGGTTCCTGCAATTCTGTTGATTGTCTCATTCCCTTGCATGAGTAGAATGCTCTTTCTTCTCTTCCTCTTTCATGTTAAACCTGTGCCCTGTTGATTTAGACTCTTCTCCCTCTGCCATACTTTTTTTTAAAAAAATTTATAATTTATTTTTAAAGACATTTATTTTAATCTTATACACACGAGAGTTTTGTCTGCATGTATGTACATGTACCATATGCATGCTTGGTGCCTGTATAGACCAGAAAAGGGCATCGGATGTCTCTATGCTCATACACAGGCAAACATACCTGTGCACTTGCATGTACCACAAACACTGAACAAACAGGGGCTGCAAACATTGCCTCATTCTGTACACAGCAGCTCATGCTTCCATGAACAGAGACTCTCGGGTTTGAGATAAAGTCATGCACACAGCTTTTTGGTTTGGTGTCACGAAGGTAAATATTGTGCCTATTTCAGGAGAGTTTTAGTTACCCTCAAGTTAAAAATAATTTCACAGATTTATCAGACTGCTGATTCTCTCGCTCTGTTTCTTGTTTCTCAGACACTACCACAGAGATCCCTAGTGAGCAGTAGAAAGCTACCACTTGGCAGCACAAGAAGACCTGGAGGCTATTTAGTATGATTGACTGAAACTAGAAAGAGAACACAGACTAGAAGAACCCACAAGGAGGCAGCAGTTGTAAGTAGAAAACAAATAAACAAAAACAAAGGTTTACACTCCCTTTTAAAATGTTTACTCTGTCTTTCATAAGAAAGTAAAAACATTAGCAATATTTTTTTTGTAAAAGCCAACATCTTAAGACTTGCTGTTGTTAGATTCTGAAGCAGCTTAAAGGAGGCAGAATAGCCCAGAGACTGACCCCAACAGACTACGGAGTTTACCTCAAACACTGAGGGGCGGACACAGTGGGAAAGGGTGTCTGCCAAAGGGAAGGGGCTATATTTGGGATTTATATATGAGGTTTGGGAGACAGGAAGTTAATTAAGCAGCTTCAGGGAACTAAGTGCCATTCCGGTTTCTCTCCTGAAGTTGTTTGTCCAGACAGGGCTGTTTTATCTTTAGAAACTGTCATGCCCAGCTATCGGGATACAGGTCATAGTGGGTGACCTGCACACAGTGGTGGTGATGGAGGAAGGGTCTGGAGTTTCAAGATAGGGCCTTGGTCAAGGTCTGGAAGAGTTTGCTCACAGTGCATTCTAAATACTATTATAAAATTATGAGCTGAAATAGGATTTGTTCTATTCCTTCTAAGAATAAAACTGCTCTCATTTCTAGGAAATGGCAGGCTACAGCTGTAACATAGTCATCAGTGCTTGTTTGAAACTTCTTGAATTATTCATTGATGGTTCCCTGCAAGTATACATAGTTCTGAAAAGCTGGTCATGCAAACCACTTCCCTCGAGTAAATAGTTCTGCAGTTGGAGGCAAATTAGCCCCTCTCCTACCTGGAAGGCCCACCAACTCCTGGTCTAAATATGAAGCTTACAACATAGCCTCACGGACTATGAGCCTGGTTGCCAGGGAAGGAACTAGATTCTTAGGGGCTTGGCCTAATCAATGAGTTAGTTCCTTTTGAGAGATGGCGAGTAAGAAGTGGGGACTAGCTGAAGGACATAATCCATGGAAACCTGTTCATGGCTTACTTTAGCCGGTTCCTGTAACTCTCTTCTCTTTTCCCTCCCCTACCTCGTTCACTGTGCTCTCTATGCCTCTGTCTGTCTCTGTCTCCCCCCCTCTCTCTTGCCTTCTTATTTACATTCTGCCATGAAACTTCCATTCAAGCATAGAGAACTAATGAACTATGAACCAAACTCCCTGAAACCATGAGCCAAAATAGATCACTTATCCCTTATATTGTTTCTGTTGGGTAATTTTGTCACCACTGTGGAAGAGGTAACAATACACCTCATTTCCATAGTCCTGTGCACTCAGAAGCAGACTGTGCCACACAGCATAGCATCCCATGTGTAAGTTACTGACCATGATCCACTTCCTGTTGCTGAGACAAAATACCGTGACACAAAGCAACATAGGGGAGGAAGGGTTTGTTTTAGCTCACAGTTGTCTCCAGTCCATTGTTTTGAGGAAGTCAAAGTATCAGAAACTTGAAGCAGCTATTCGTGTGTAGTCAATAGCAGAGAGAGCATTGAGTGCATGTATTCATATTACTCAGCTTGCTTTCTCCACCCCTATACAATCCAGGACCCAAACTCAGGGAATGGTGCCACCCACAGTGGACTGGGTCTTCCTACATCAATTAATGTGATGAAGACAATTCCCCACAGATATATCCACAGGCCAAGCTGAGCTACAAGATCTCTCACTGAGATGCTCTTCTTGAGAGAGTCTAGATGGTAGCAAGTTGACCTTAAGACCAATGAGCACAAATAGTGATAAATCCAGCCTTGTTTCAGGCACTGAATAATGGTACACATTTCTTATTTATTTTTATATGCTCGATAGTAATGTCTCTGTTTCACTTTTTATTGTAATAGCTTTCTTTCTTTTTTTCTTGGTTAGTCTAACCATCCTAGACTTTGTTTTCTGTTTTAATTCTGTTTCAGGTATCCCTGCTTTAATTTTTATGATGTGTTGATTATTGTATAGTTGAGCTTAGTTGCTCTGCCTTTCTAATTTCCTATAGTTAAAAGTCAAGACACTTGAGTTTTTTCCCTTTAATGTAAGCATGTCTTTCTCTGTATCCCACACGTTTTGGCAGACTGTTCTCATTTTCATTCCTCTTAACACAGTCTCTAATTTTCTTTATGATTTCTTCTTTGATCCATCAATTGTTTAGGATGGGGTTGTCCAGCACCTGCATTTGTGAATGCAGCATCTAATGACTGAGGTTTTATTACTTTAATGATAACATTCAAGCCTGGTGTCACACACATGTGTAATCACAGCTACTTATGAGCGGAACCAGGAGCACCATGAGTTCAAGGCCAACCAGAGGGTCCTCATCTCAAAAAACAAACAAACAAAAAAAAACCAAAGCCAAAAACAAGGACACACCCTTCCCCCCAGAAAAAACCCAAAAACCCTCAGAAACAATAAACAGGTCATTTAAAGCATATGTTTCTCAAAACCAAAAGGATAATTGAAGTAATGGAGTTTTCAAAGGAGAAGCAAGATTTTTACTAGATACAAATCTGGGAGTATATTATGGCTAAACAAAGGAGAGAGCAAAAATTAAAGTGAATCATACTATTTGAAATAAAAAGAGAAAACACAAAATGAGAATTCAATATTATTTTTATCTGCTACCAAAAACATACACTGAAGAAATGGAATCACTAGACATCGTCCTTGTAATCGAGCAAAGCTTCATGACTTCAAAATGACTGCATGAGTGTATTGGCCAGATTTTCATTACCGTGGCAAAATTCCTGAGCAAATCAGTTTACAAGAGGAAAAGTCTCTTCTTGGCTAACAGTTTTAGAGGCATTGCTAGGATGGTGTGGGAAGGAGGAGGTGGAGACTGGCTGAAACTGTGGTTCAGTGGGCACAATGTGAAGGGCATTCCTGTCAGCCCTCAGTCACTCTCTGCTTCCTGACTTCCTTAGGCTAAGCAGCTTTGCTCTGGCATATCTGTCTCCTGCAATGATGGTCCACTGCACAATAGTCTCATTACAATAGAGCCAGCTGATCAAAAACATCTAAAATTGAAAGTTGAAGGAGATCTTCCTGCCTTTAAATTGTTTCCCTCAGGCATTTATCAGAGATGGGATGTCTGACATAGAATAAATGCAGTCACATGTCACACATTGATGGGAGATACCTATGGTTGGACTACTGGGACCACAGCCTTTAAGCCAGTTTAATTATAAATACATACAAACAGACAGACAGACAGACACACACACATACATACATATACACACACTATGCATGTATGTAATATTCATTCTATCAGCTCTGTTCCTTTAGAACCCTAACTAATATACAGTATATTGCTATAATTTAGATCTGGAGTACAGGACCCTGAAATCTGTATGTTTTAGGCTGGTTCCTCTGGCTAGAACCATTAAAGAGTGTGGGGAACCCTTAAGAAATAGAGCCTTGACAGCTCCATACCCAAATAGCACAGGGAGAGAGCTAGCCTCCCAGGAGTGTGGACAAGCCTGTAAGTGGAGGTAAGACCAGCACTTCTGCTCAGAGAGACCCCTCTGGGAACCCTCAGGACAAAGGGACCTAGGAGCAGCCTGGG
This sequence comes from Uromys caudimaculatus, assembly GCA_028551405.1. Lineage (NCBI taxonomy): Eukaryota > Metazoa > Chordata > Mammalia > Rodentia > Muridae > Uromys > Uromys caudimaculatus. The sequence goes on along the minus strand of CM052703.1, from coordinate 94,138,836 downwards.
ACAAAAGTCTTCCTGTTTCCATCTATGGCTGGGGACCTGAGCCGGTGTCACAAGGCTCCTTACCCAAATAATGCCAGGACAAAGCTAGCCTCCCAGGAATGTGGACAGACCTGTGAGTGGGGATAAGACCAACACTTCTGCTCAGAAGGACCTGCCTGGGACCCTCAGGACACAGGGACTGAGGGGCAACCTTCAGGTTATATTCTGCGGCCAGGGAGCTGATCCTGTGCCACAGGGATCCATATCCAAACAGTGACAGCAGAGAGCTGGTCTCCCAGGAGAGCTGACACACCTTCTAGCACAGGAAGACCACCACTTCTGCTCAAATTCCTCCCAGAGAGAGCTGCTCTCCAAGGAGTACTGACACAGAGGCTTGCAGGAGGGACAAGCCACAGTCAGAGAGAGTAAGATCAGCTAACACCAGAGATAACCAGATGGTGAAAGGCAAGGGCAAGAACATAAGGAACAGAAACCAAGGCTACTTGGCATCATCAAAATCCAGCTCTCCCACCACAGTGAGCCCTGGATACCCCAACACACCAGAAAAGGAAGACTCAGATTTAAAATCATTTCTCATGATGATGATAGAAGACTTTAAGAAAGAAATAAATAACTCTGTTAAAGAAATACAAGAGAACACAGATAAACAGCTAGAAGCCATTAAAGAGGAAACACAAAAATCCCTTAAAGAATTACAGGAAGACAAAATCAAACAGGCAAAGGAAATGAACAAAACCATCCAGGATCTAAAAATAGAAATAGAAACAATAAAGAAATCACAAAGGGAGACAACCCTGGAGTTAGAAAACCTAGGAAAGAGATCAAGAGTCATAGATGCAAGCATCACCAACAGAATACAAGAGATAGAAGAGAGAATTTCAGGTGTGGAAGATACCATAGAAAACACTGACACAACAGTTAAAGAAAATGTAAAATGCAAAAAGCTCCTAACCCAAAACATCCAGGAAATCCAGGACACAGTGAG
>CM052703.1:94084990-94127990 GCA_028551405.1 Uromys caudimaculatus | reverse complement strand
GATAGGTCTGCCTTTATATGTTACTTGACCTTTTCCCTTTACTGCTTTTAATATTCTTTCCTTGTTTTGTGTATTTGGTGTTTTCACTATAATGTGATGGGAGGAATATCTTTTCTGGTCCAATCTATTTGGAGTTCAGTAGGCTTCTTGTATATTTATATTCATCTCTTTCTTTAGATTAGGGAATTTTTCTTCTCTAATTTTGTTGAAGATATTTACTGGCCCTTTAAGTTGGGAATCTTCACTCTCTTCTATACCTATTATCCTTAGTTTTGGTCTTCTCATTGTGTCCTGGATTTCCTGGATGTTTTGGGTTAGGAGCTTTTTGCATTTTGCATTTTCTTTGACTGCTGTGTCAATGTTTTCTATGGTATCTTCTGCACCTGAGATTCTCTCTTCTATCTCTTGTATTCTGTTGGTGATGCTTGCATCTATGACTCCTGATCTCTTTCCTAGGTTTCTAACTCCAAGGTTGTCTCCCTTTGTGATTTCTGTATTGTTTTGATTTCTATTTTTAGTTCCTGGATGGTTTTGTTCATTTCCTTCATTTGTTTGATTGTGCTTTCCTGTAATTCTTTAAGGGATTTTTATGTTTCCTCTTTAAAGGCTTCTAGTTGTTTACCTGTGTTCTTTCATATTTCTTTAAGGGATTTATTTATTTCCTTCTTAAAGTCTTCTATCATCATCATGAGAAATGATTTTAAACCTGAGTCTTGCTTTTCTGGTGTGTTGGGGTATCCAGGGCTCGCTGTGGTGTGAGAGTTGGGTTCTGATGACACCAAGTAGCCTTGGTTTCTGTTCCTTATGTTCTTGCCCTTGCCTTTCGCCATCTGGTTAACTCTGGTGTTAGCTGTTCTTACTCTCTCTGGCTGTGACTTGTCCCTCCTGCAAGCCTCTGTGTCAATACTCCTTGAAGGGCAGCTCTCTCTGAGAGGAATTTGGGTTTGGAGAGCTGTGGTACAGGGTCAGCTCTGGGATGCAGACAGAAACCAGAAGAATCTTGTCCCCAGCTGTCCCTTGGTTCTTGTGTCCTGATGGCTCTGCAAGGGTCCCTCTTGATCCAGTGAATTTGAACAGAAGTGGTAGTCTTGCCTGTCCTTGAAGGTATGTTGGCACTCCTGGGATACCAGCTCTCCCCAGGCACTATTTGAGTATGAAACCCTGAGTAACAGGATCAGCTCCCCACCCAAGGAAAGAAACCAGAAGACCACTCCTCAGTCACTGTGTACTAGGATTCCAGGTGGGTCCCTCTGAGCAGACAGACTTGTCCACACTCCTGGGAGTCTAGCTTTCTCCTGGCACTATTTGGCTATGGAGCCCTGGTGGCCCAGGCAGAGGTCTCCCGCCACATATGGAAACCGGAAGACTCCTGTCCCCGGCTTTCCTCAGTCCCTGTGTCCTGAGGATTCCGGGTGTCCCGCTGAGCAGTGGTGCTTGTCTTAACCCCACTCACGGCTTTTCCACACTCCTTGGAGGGTAGCTTTCTCCTGGCACTATTTGGCTATGGAGCCCTGGTGGCCCAGGCAGAGGTCTCCCCAAAAGTGTGGTTTTTAATACACTTGTCACACAGCCAAAGCTGCAGATCACAGCACCAAGATGCATCTCTTGAGAATCTCCACCCTCTGTTGTGTGTACCCCTCACACAGTGAACTAGAGGACAAAGCCCTCTTACTGGCACTGATGAGAAACAAACTATCTTTTATCCTAGGCTTCAGGATGGGGAGAAAGCTTCCCTAGTGCATTGTTAATTTTGAATGTTACTCAAATGGCTTTGAGTAACCTAGAAATTCCAGGCCAAGGAATGGGCATATCTAGAGACAGAGTTGTTGAATGGGGGTGCGTATTATTTGATTTGAGCTGTTGGTGCCATGATGTTCTCTTTATATGAAGAAGTAGACATTCAAGTACATCCCCAGCTCCCATGTGCCCTCACCAATGAAATGACTAAGAGCTTGTATGCGACCCATACTGAACTGTTTACTGTCCTTACAGAAGTCATGGAAGAAGTTCCACCCTGCTCCCTCAGCAGCACTCTGTTCCAGCAGGAAGAACAGACCGGGGTTACCTACCGGATCCCAGCCCTGCTGTATATTCCTCCTACCCACACCCTCCTGGCCTTTGCAGAGAAGCGGACCTCAAGCAGAGATGAGGATGCTGCCTACCTGGTGCTCAGACGAGGGGTGATGAAGGGGCGCTCTGTACAGGTGACTCTTCCTAGATACGGGCATGGGCCTCTGTTGGGAATTGGTTCTAATGCTCTGTCTTATTTTGGCTCCCCAGGAACCAAAGCGGTTTAACTAATTTCATTGCTACAGGCCTCTTCTCTCCTCAGAGCTGAGTGCACTCCCAGCTCTCTTCTTTTCTCTTTACCTTTGCAGGAAAACTTTGTGTGGGTAGCTAAGAAAGGGAAGGCTTTTACTGCATGGTCAGGGACACATAGCATCTTCACAGCCATTCTGTATCCTAGGCTTTGATGTCAGTCATGTCTGGCACATGGGGAAACAGGCTGCAAACTCAGGCCAAGCTCCCAAGGCCTCTGTGGTTCATTCAGACCAGATGTGGCCTGCTTTTTGTTCCTATGCCCTGGTGAAGCCACCCAAGGAAGGAAGCACCATTTTCTCAGCTTTGCTGAGTACTTCATCCCCAAATCTGCCTGCTTTCCTACCTCTTACAGTCTGAGCTTCATATCCAAAGTGAGTGCTTTGCTATGTTGCAGTGACTCAGTGACAATGTGACTCTGCTGAGCCCCTGTCCTTGCTCAGTGGTTCCCAATTCCTTCTGAGGATTTTGTAGTTTGGGGACTTTCTAGCCCCCGTTCTTTACCGTATCTCATTAGGTCTTCTCAGTAGCTTGGCAGATCAGATTCCACAGAGGCCCAGCCCCATGGCCTGACAGAGCCTGGCTTTCTAGCTGTTTCATTTGCTCTAGGACAGGTATTGCCTGTGTTCATGTTGCTTCTCTTTCTGGTACAGCCAGTGAGCTGCTGAGCAAGGGTGTTGCCTGCTTTATTTCCTGGTCGCTCTTGCAGAGCGTGCTCAGAGCCTCATTGTCCAGCAGTGCCACCGTTCCCACATTTTCTTGTCGCTGCACTGACTTCATTCTTTACTTAGCTGTAGACTTTTGAAATTAGAAAAAGACATTTCTCAATATAGAAATCTGATTTCATTAGCAGCTTCTAGCTTAGCAGTTAGGGACATAGCTTTACTCAGTGTCCTAGTTAGGATTACTGACTCTTGCTGTGATGAAACACCATGACCAAAGCCACCTGGGGGACAATAGGGTTTATTTCGTCCTATATTTCCAGGTAATAGTCAAGCATTGAGAAAAGTCAGGGTAGGAACTCAAACAAGGTAGGAACCTGGAAGCAGGAGCTGATGCAGAGGCCATGGAGGAGTGCTGCTGACTGGCTCATTCAGCCTGCTTTCTCTTGGGCTGGGCTGTCACCTCTCAATCACTAATTAAGAAAATGTCTTACAGTTGAATCTTCTCAATTAAGGTTCCCTCCTTTCAGAGAACTCTAGCTTGTATCAAGCTGACTTAAAACTAGCCAGGGCAGTCAGTGTGCTCTGTTGGATTTCTGAACTTGGGTCCTTGAGTGTTCTCTGCTTTATCACTGGCAGGATGTAATTGATCATGTGAACTGCCTCGTAAGGACTCAACACTAGACATCTTTTGTGGTGGTCTGTTATAATGCGTCATATGAAGGTCTTAATCATTGACAGTAAATTGCATGTTTTAAATGAGATAGTCCTTTAAATGAGATAGTCCTTTAAATGAGATAGTCTTGTCCCTGCTTTCCTGAGCAGTCATTCTATGTATAATATAAAGTCCCTTTTGCAGAGAGTCACTCCTTGCAGCACCTAGAAGTGGTCCATGCCCTCTACGGCCTCTACCTTGGGCTGAAAAGCTCTCTTCTTTTAGTGACAGGCTTGATTCGGCATCTGGTCTCTTGAAAACTGCAACCCGGGGACCTGTCTGGGCTGTCAGCATTCTTCCGAGCACACCAGGCACGTCCAGCATGGGCTTGGCTCCGAGAGTAGAATTCCCTGCAGTGCATAGCAGGCCTGGTACAGGAGGTACCCACTAAGGCCTGGCGCCTGGAACAGAGTTATGGGGTAGTGTAGGTTAACATTTGATAGCACTCATCCCGTATCACTAGATATGAACAAAGGGTCATTCCCCCATTAAACACAGCCTCATGTGTTGGGATGCTCTAATTACTCTAATAAGCAAAGCTACCATGAAATATCATTTGTAACATTTTTATGGAAGAAAAGAGGTTTGTTTATCTTGCTGGTGAATCAATTGCCCTGTATTTTTTCTCCCTGTGTGTGGTGCTAGGATCCACCCCAGGGTTCTACATATGCCAGGCATTGCTCCATCCCATTCTATACCTCTAGCCTTGTATTTAATGAGCACATATATCTTGGGATAATTTTCCAGAATTGAGCATTCTGGGAAAGGATCAATGTATCTGTACAGAATTACTCAACTATTATACTCCAGTCCATGTATAAAGAGCCTATTTATCCACTTTTTTTTAACTAACAATTACCAAACTTAATAATGTAAAAAATTGTTAGTTGAAAAGACTATTCGTTTAATTCCAATTTATGTTTTGTTTTATGTGTGAGGTTAACCGTATTTTTTTTCCTCCTTCTGTAACATGTCTGATTTTGCTCTTTGCCCTTTCCTATTAGGGTTCTAGAAATTTACCAAGTTCTGCGTGGGGAGCTGGAGCCTTTCTGTGGTGTGTGTAACCAGGCGCCATGCCTTTTACTCCCCTCATAGCTCCTCTGTTGTTCTCCGTTTGGCCAGTGAGGAAATGCCGACCACGTTTGCTGGGTGTCTCACAGTAGTGGTGAGGGCAGGCGTGGGGGCAGGGCTCTTGGACTCTGCTGGAGTCTTTAATGTGCCGTTAGGCATTGCGTTCCCACCGTAGCACAGGGAGAGAAGAGCTCTTGAGCCTTGAACCTCCAGCTTTGCTGGGAACGCCCCTCTTTGATCCACTGTTTATGTTTCGTCATCTGCTTTTGCATTACATTTTATTCTCTCCCCACTCTGTCCCTGTGTCTGTCTGTCTGTGTACATGTGCCACAAGGCATGTCTGGCGATCAAAGGACAACTTGAAAGTCTTTGGTTCTCTCCTTCTACCACTGAGTCCCAGAGACCAGACTCAGGTCACCAGGCTTGGCGGCAAGCATCTTCTCTCTGAGCCATCTCATTGGCCCCTGCCTTTTTTGTTCATTTTTTGTAAACTTTTATTGGCTGCTCTCACATGCCAGGTGTTGGAGATACAAATGTACATTTTTCTGGGTGTTGTTCAAAAAGTTCATAGTCTAAAAGGGGAGACGGATGTGTCATATAACTGCTCTAAGCTGTTAGAGAAGTGAGCTTCAAGGAGGGCTTCCCAGAGGAGGTGGCACTGGAGTTGGGTATTGGAGGATGTTTTGGAAGTCCAGATGAAGCAAAGAACGTTCTTTTACAATATCTAGCATTTTCATTTTTAAAATTTAAAGCCACCTTGTAATAGCTGCAAAGTTAGTGATTATTTGGGCCTTCAGGATTCTGTCCATTTCAATGTCATATATTGTTTGAAAAAAGAGCTGATGCTTTCAATGAGCCTCTTGTCTTCATATTAGTAACTCACTTCCACTGTCTCCTTCCCTTTCACTTGACTAGTGGGGCCCCCAACAGCCACTGATGAAGGCCACATTACCTGGGCATCGAACCATGAACCCCTGCCCTGTGTGGGAGAAGAATACTGGCCGTCTGTACCTGTTTTTCAACTGTGTGCGGGGCCATGTTACCGAGAGGTACCAGATTATGTGGGGCAAGAATGCCACCCGTCTCTGCTTCCTTTGCAGTGAGGATTCCGGGTGCTCCTGGGGTGAAGTGAAAGACTTGACTGAGGAAGTCATTGGCTCAGATATGAAGCACTGGGCCACGTTTGCTGTGGGCCCAGGTCATGGCATCCAGCTGCACTCGGGGAGGCTGGTCATCCCTGCCTGTGCCTACTGTATCAAACACTGGTTTCTCTGCTTTCCATGTTCAGTCAAGCCCCATTCCCTGATGATCTACAGCGATGACTTAGGCGTCACATGGCACCATGGCAAGTTCATCAGGCCCCAGGTGACAGGGGAGTGCCAAGTGGCAGAAGTGGCTGGGACGGCTGGTAACCTTGTGCTCTACTGCAGTGCCCGAACACCAAACAGATTCCGAGCAGAAGCTTTTAGCACTGACAGTGGTAACTGCTTTCAGAAACCAACCCTGAACCCACAACTCGATGAGCCTCACCATGGCTGCCAAGGTAGTGTAGTGAGCTTCCAGCCTTTGAAGATGCCAAATATATGTCATGACTCAGGTGGTAAAGATGCTCCCACTACTCAGAAATTCTCTCTGCTGGACAGCTCTCTGGAGGTGGAGGAAGGAGCTGGAACACCCTCAGGAACATGGCTCTTCTTCTCACATCCAACTAGCAAGAAGAAGAGAACTAACCTAGGAATCTACTACAACCGGAACCCCTTGGAGGTGAACTGCTGGTCCTGCCCGTGGATCTTGAACTGTGGGCCCAGTGGCTACTCTGATCTGGCTGTTGTGGAAGAACAGGGCTTGTTGGCATGTTTGTTTGAGTGTGGGAAGAAGCATGACTATGAGCGGATTGACTTCCGTCTGTTTTCAGACCAAGAGGTCCTGAGCTGTGAAGACTGCACCGGCCCTAGGAACAACTAAAGCCAAATCAAGACTGATGGGTGAGACCCAGCTTTCCACAGAAAGGAATGGCAGCTACAGCCAGCAGAGCAGAGGTCTCCGATGTCTAGAGAAAATCTAAAAATTAATAATCTGCTCCTTGCGTATTTTCACTTCTCCTTCCAATGAGCATAGTGAAAATTGTGCCATATCTTACACAACAAGGCTTTTGAACTGGGAGTTGGAGAAGACTGGTGTGGGATCTCTTCTCTTCCCATTAAAAGGAGAGGCTGTGTGCTCTCTCCCCGTTCCACAAACCCTGGATTCCGATCTTGAATGGAAGCCACAGACTTGTCTTTTCAAATGATTCACTGCTCACTTGAGTATTAGGTGATATATAGGTGCTTTGGCCAGAAGAAAGAGCTGCGTTGTTGTATTTTTAATAAGAAAAATGCCCTTATCCTTCCAGTCATGCCCAGAGCTGTGCAAATTCTCTATCTTAGAAGACCTGAGAAAGCAGAATCGTAAGTCAGATGCTTTCTCCAGTTTTGATGCTATGTTCCGCCTCCCCTTCCTCATCCAGAAAACATTTACTAGGGAGAAAAATGAGAAACCTGTGCCAGCTGCCCGTGATAATGGTTGATAGTGGTGCTTATTGCTTTTGATGCCATTACCTCTGTTAAAGATGAATCTGAGTCAGAGGTTCTTGGCTTACTTCAGCTGCATCCACCCTTCTCCAGGTGGACATTCCAACATACTGAAGAGTCAACCAAAATGAGGGCTGTGTGTGCTAGCCTGGTTCCAGGTTAGTCACAATGCTGGAGCTGGGCTTTTATCTGATGCCAGGAGCCATATAGGAGAGGCTAAAAGCTAGCAGGTGATTTGCTGAGATGATTTCACCGTGGACTGAACTGTGATGGTTGAGCCCTTCCAGGCGAGGCCAAAGGGACAACATTGTAGGAAAGATTCCTGGTATTAATATGCCTTTCCTGTGTGTGTGTGTGTGTGTGTGTGTGTGTGTGTGTGTATTCTGTCTTATATTGATGTTATATAGACAAATAGATAATTTAATTTTTAATGATATCCTATAAGAATTCCTAAAATTATACTAGTAATTATTAAGCCCTTTATAATAGGACTGCTATTAAAGCCCTATCTGATATGAAAACTGCAATAGGTACTCTACCAGTCTTCACGTGTCATGAGTTAAATTACTTCTGAGATGAAAATCAGGCATTTACAACTTAGAACACACGGAAGGTTATAAAAGGGGATGAAAAATTTATTGTAGGTGCTAGGCAGAAGATAAAATATTGACTGGGTGTATCTATACCAAACTTCATTGTTAACTTAGACACAAGAATTATGGTTTTTAACTTTCAATGAACCTGTGGAGCTAGTGACAGAAGAATGTCTAGTTAGATAACTACTCTTAATGGAAATAAACGTAAACATCTCTGTAGCAAACTTCTTTTTGAATTTATGTTTAAACTTGTGGTGTGAGCATTTAGACACCATGTATTCTGAGAAAATAAAGAACTAAGAACGAACAACTTGGAACTTAAGAGAACTTAGAGCAGAGTGATTTAGATAGTTTTAACAGGTTTTCGCCCATTTTTCTTTTCTCTTAAAAATAAGGATTAGAATCCTTTTGAAAAGTGTCTTTTTTTTTTGTTCTGCTAGTGACTTTCCCTAGCTGACAGGGAGTTAAATAAACTGTCGGCATTAGGTGCTAACCTGTGGAGAAAAGAACAAAGGACCTCTTTTAAGTGACAGGTGTTAACTTGTCAAGAGACCTGCAACTTCTGACCTCAAGAGTAACTTAAAGTCAAGACAGGTAAATGCTATCATAGAAAGCACACAATCGCTCACAAGACCAAATCTTGTCCCCTCCCCAGCTGATGCTCTATGCTCTCTATCTTCAGCTACCTTCAAGAGAGAACCGGAGCTCCAGAGCTGATCTCCAGCAATCTAGGTTGGGCCTGGTCTTGCATTGTGAGATGTCCCAAGCCTAGAGCCAAGCTGTGATGTGTGGAGTTCTCATTTTACCAGTATTTCCCTTTTGTCCCTGATTGGATTTTCCATGACTGCCACTCCTCCAGGACTCCAAAGGAGATGCTGAGCTTATGTTGTGAGTGTGTCTTGCCTGGCTCTGCGATGCCAGCTCCAGACACATATAAACACTGCCAACACTTAGAACAACAGTTTTCAATCTGTGGGTCATGACTGCTTTCACAGAAGTCACCTAAAACCGTCAGAAAATAAAATTTATACCAGTAGCAAAATTACAGTTATGAAGTAGCAATGAAAATTGTTGTATGGCTGGGGGTCACCACAACGCGAGGAACTGTATTAAAGGGTTGCAACATTAGAAAGGTCAACATTAGAACTGCTGACTTAGAACCAATAAATATGCTTAAAGGTCTTCATTCCATTGATTAATGATTTTATTTTTTTTGAGACAGGGTTTCTTTGTGTAGGTCTGGCTGTCCTGGAACTTGCTCTGTAAGCTAAGCTAGCCTCCCAGCAGTGCTGACACACCTGTGAGTAAGACCACCGCTTCAGTTCAAATTCCTGGCCAAAGCCATCAGGACACAGGGACCAAGGAACAGCCGGGGACAGGATCCTACTGGTTTCTGTCTGCACCCCAGAGCTGACCCTGTGCCACAACTCTCCATACCCAAATTCCTCCCAGAGAGAACTGGTCTCCTAGGAGTACTGACACACAGGCTTGCCGGAGGGACAAGCCACTGTCAGAGACAGCAAGACCAGTTAACACCAAAGATAACCAGATGTTGAGAGGCAAGGGCAAGAACATAAACAACAGAAACCAAGGCTACTTGGCATCATCAGAACCCTGTTCTCCCGCCACAGTGAGCCCTGGATACCCCAACACACCAGAAAAGCAAGACTCTGATTTAAAATCACATCTCATGATGATAGAGGACTATAAGAAGGGCATAAATAACTCCCTTAAAGAAATACAAGAGAACACAGGTTGTCTTAGGGTTTCTATTCCTGCATAAACATCATGACCAAGAAGCAGTTGGGGAGGAAAGGGTTTATTTGGCTTACACTTCCAATTGCTTGCAGTTCATCACCAAAGGAAGTCAGGACTGGAACTCAAGCAGGTCAGGAATCAGGAGCTGATATAGAGGCCTTGGAGGGATGTTCTTTACTGGCTTTCTTCCCCTGGCTTGCTCAGCTTGCTCTCTTATAGAACCTAAGACTACCAGCCCAGGGATGGTACCACCTACAAGAGGCCCTCCCCCCTTGATCACTAACAGAAAATGCCTTACACCTGGATCTCATAGAGGCATTTTCTCAACTGAACTCCTTTCTCTGTGATAACTTCAGCTTGTGTCAAGTTGACACACAAAGCTAGCCAGTACACAGGTAAACAGGTAGAAGCCCTTAAAGAGGAAACACAAAAATCCCTTAAAGAATTACAGGAAAACACAACCAAACAGGTGAAGGAATTGAACAGGATCTAAAAATGGAAATAGAAACCATAAACAAATCACAAAGGGAGACAACCCTGGAGATAGAAAACCTAGGAAAGAGATCAGGAGTCATAGATGCAAGCATCACCAACAGAATACAAGAGATAGAAGAGAGAATCTCAGGTGCGGAAGATACCATAGAAAACATTGACACAGCAGTCAAAGAAAATGCAAAATGCAAAAAGCCCCTAACCCAAAACATCCAGGAAATCCAGGACACAATGAGAAGACCAAAACTAAGGATAATAGGTATAGAAGAGAGTGAAGATTCCCAACTTAAAGGGCCAGTAAGTATCTTCAACAAAATTAGAGAAGAAAACTTTCCTAACCTAAAGAAAGAAATGAACATAAATATACAAGAAGCCTATAGAATTCCAAATAGATTGGACCAGAAAAGAAATTCCTCCTGTCACATAATAATCAAAACACCAAATGCACTAAACAATGAAAGAATATTAAAAGCAGTAAGGGAAAAAGGTCAAATATAAAGGCAGACCTATCAGAATTACACCAGAATTCTCACCAGAGACTATGAAAGCTAGAAGGTCTTGTGCAGATCTCATACAGATCCTAAGAGAACACAAGTGCCAGCCCAGATTACTATACCCAGCAAAACTCTCAATTACCATAGATGGAGAAACCAAGATATTCCATAACAAAACCAAATTTACACAATATCTTCCCACAAATCCAGCCCTACAAAGGATAATAAATGGAAAATGCCATCACAAGGAGGGAAACTACACCCTAGAAAAAGCAAGAAAGTAATATTCTTTCAACAAACCTAAAAGGAGATAGCCACACAAACATAAAAATAACATCGAAAATAACAGGAAGCAACAGTCACTATTCCTTAATATCTCTTAACATCAATGGACTCAATTCTCCAATAAAAAGCCATAGACTAACAGACTGGATATGTAAACAGGACCCAGCATTTTGCTGCATACAGGAAACTCACCTTAGTGTCAAAGAGAAACACTACCTCAGAGTAAAGCACTGGAAAATAATTTTCCAAGCAAATACTCCCAAGAAACAAGCTGGAGTAGCCATTCTAATATCGGATAAAATTGACTTTCAACCAAAAGTTATCAAAAAGGATAATGAAGGACACTTCATACTCATCAAAGGAAAAATCTACCAAGAACTCTCAATTCTGAACATCTATGCTCCAAATGCAAGGGTACCCACATTCATAAAAGAAACTTTACTAAAGCTCAAAGCACACATTGCACCTCACACAATAATAGTGGGAGACTTCAACACCCCACTTTCATCCATGGACAGATCATGGGAGCACAAACTAAACAGAGACACAGTGAAACTAACAGAAGTTATGGACCAAATGGATTTAACAGATATCTATAGAACATTTCATCCTAATTCAAAAGAATATACCTTCTTCTCAGCACCTCATGGTACCTTCTCCAAAATTAACCATATAATCAGTCACAAAACAGACTTCAACAGATATAAGAAGATTGAAATAATCCCATGCATCGTATCAGATCACCACAGACTAAGGCTGGTCTTCAATAGCAACAAAAACAACAGAAAGTCCACATACACATGGAAGCTGAATAATGCTCTACTCAATGATAACTTGGTCAAGAAAGAAGTAAAGAAATTAAAGACATTTTAGAATTTAATGAAAATGAAGGTACAACATACCCAAACTTACGGGACACAATGAAAGCAGTGTTAAGAGGAAAACTCATAGCTCTGAGTGCCTCCAAAAAGAAACTGGAGAGAGCATACACTAGCAGCTTAACAGCACACCTGAAAACTCTAGAACAAAAAGAAGCAAATACACCCAAGGGGAGTAGAAGGCAGGAAATAATCAAACTCAGCGCTTGTCTTGCACAAACATCATGGCCAAGATGCAAGTTGGGGAGGAAAGGGTTTATTGAGCTTACACTTCCATGCTGCTGTTCATCACCAAAGGAAGTCAGGACTGGAACTCAAGCAGGTCAGGAAGCAGGAGCTGATGCAGAGGCCATGGAGGGATATAACTTACTGGCTTGCTTCTCCTGGCTTGCTCAGCCTGCTTTCTTATAGAACCCAAGACTACCAGCCCACAGATGGTACCACTCACAAGGGGCCCTCCCCCCTTGATCACTAATTGAGAAAATGCCTTACCGCTGGATCTCATGGAGGCATTTTCTCAACTGAAACTCCTTTCTCTGTGATAACTCCAGCTTGTGTCAAGTTGATACACAAACCTAGCCAGTACAGCACTGAAATCAACCAAGCAGAAACAAAAAGTATACAAAGAATCAACAAAACCAGGAGCTGGTTCTTTGAGAAAATCAACAAGATAGATAAAACCTTAGCCAGACTAACCAGAGGGCACACAGACAGTATCCAAATTAACAAAATCAGAAATGAAAAAGGAGACATAACAACAGAAACTGAGGAAATTCAAAAATATCAGATCCTACTACAAAAGCCTATACTCAACAAAACTGGAAAATATGGATGAAATGGACAATTTTCCAGACAGATACCAAATACCAAAGTTAAATCAGGATCAGATAAACCATCTAAACACTCCCATAACCCCTACATAAATAGAAGCAGTCATTAAAAGTCTCCCAAACAAAACCAGCCCAGGACCAGATGGGTTTCGTGAAGAATTCTATCAGACCTTCAAAGCTTCTGTAAGGCAAAGGACACTGTCAATAGGACGAAATGGCAGCCAACAGATTGGGAAAAGATCTTTACCAATCTCACATCTGATAGAGGGCTAATATCCAATATATACAAAGAATTCAGTTAGATTCCAAATAACCCTTTTTAAAAATGGAGAACAGAGCTAAACAGAGAATTCTCAACTGAGAAGACTCCAAGGGCTGAGAAGCACCAAAAGAAATGTTCAACATCCTTAGTTATCAGGGAAATGCAAATCAAAACAACTATGAGATTCCACCTCACACCAGTCAGAATGGCTAAGATCAAAAACTCAGGTGACAGCAGATGCTGTCGAGGATGTGGAGAAAGAGGAACACTCCTCCATTGCTGATGGGATTGCAAGCTGGTACAACCATTCTGGAAATCAGTCTGGTGGTTTCTCAGAAAATTGGACATAGTGCTACCTGAGGACCCAGCTATACCTCTCCTGGGCATATACCCAAAAGATGTTCCAACATGTAATAAAGACACTTGCTCCACTATGTTCATAGCAGTCATATTTATAATAGAAGCTGAAAACAACCCAACAGAGAAATAGATACAGAAAATGTGGTACATTTACACAATGGAATACTTCTCAGCTATTAAAAACAATGACTTCATGAAATTTGCAGGCAAATGCATGGAACTTGAAAACTGTGTAGTCAAGCATTGCCAAAATTATAGATATGACAGACAGTTGGCTGCCCTGACAGCTACCCAGTGTTCTAAAACTCATCTAAGTTAACCCAACCACCTAGCCCCATCCAGCCATGTGGCTAGCTATACCTTCCAGGCCCGCAGTCACACCTGTCCCTTTCCATGTCTCCTGATGAAAACACCTTCCTCCTTTTCAGACTTCCTTTCTCTCTCCCAGGAAGTCCCACTTCCTTCCCAGCTAATTGGCCATTGGATTTTTATTAAAGCCAATCAGAGAATACCTTAGGTAAGGAAGGACAGAGACACAGTTTCACACAGTGTACTCCAACACCAAGATGGAGTCTGAGCAGTGCTGTCTAACCCTGTATGTACATATGAATCACTTGAAGAGTTGTTAAAAACAACTTCCACTCCCCACCCTCTATCACACCTCCTTCTGGAGAATGGAATTTAGTGGATGTGGGGTAAATCTTTTCCCTTGAGGGCCCCGGACTTAATTTTTTTTTGCTCAAATCATTGGGAAATTGTTCTTCCAGCTATACTGTGTGCTGGTTTAAAGGCGTCTATGTTGAAAATGAAGGCCATGGAGTTTGGTTTATGACAGGTACAGACTTTGAAGGAAGCACATCAAGTTTCTTAGTTTTCCTTTTGTTCCTCTGTACAGTATGGAACTGATAAATATTTCTTGAGAGATTAGCTATTCCAGTTTGAATTCAAAGGTAGGTCTTAGGAAAGATGGAAACTCCTGCACTTCTTGACCTTCCCTGACTTCAGGCTTTGAAGCAACCCCAAGGATGGTCTCTGGTAGCATGAAGTAAAGTGAAGCCTGATGTCTTAGTCAGGGTTTCTATTCCTGCACAAACATCATGACGAAGAAGCAAGTTGGGGAGGAAAGGGTTTATTCAGCTTACACTTCTACGTTGCTGTTCATCATGAAAGGAAGCCAGGACTGGAACTCAAGCAGGCCAGGAAGCAGAAGCTGATGCAGAGGCCATGGAGGGATGTTTCTTACTGGCTTGCTTCTCCTGGCTTGCTCAGCCTGCTTTCTTATAGAACCCAAGACTACTAGCCCAGGGATGGCACCACCCACAAGGGGCCCTCCCCCCTTGATCACTAATTGAGAAAATGCCTTACAGCTGGATCTCATGGAGGCATTTTTTCAACTGAAAAAATTTTTTCAGTTTCTCTGTGATAACTCCAGCTTGTATCAAGTTGACACAAAATCAGCTAGTACACCTGACTTCAGAAAGGTACCACTAATGGGACCCCAAGCTGAGCTGAGGGACTACTCTGTCATTCTAGGTACATGCCAGCTCTGTTGTTCCTTGGAAGCTGTGATGTTTTGAATGAGAATGGCCCCATAGGCTCATGTATTTGAACACTTGATCCCCAGTTGATGGAACTGTTTAGGAAGGATTAGGAGGTGTGGCTTTGCTAGAGGAGGTGTGTCACTGGAGGTGTTTTCTCGGGGGTGGGATTTGATGTTTCAAAACCTCATGCCAGTCTCACGTACACCTATATGTACCTCATGTTTATGGATCAAGATGTAAGTTCTCAGCTACTGTCCAGTGCCATGCTTGCCTGCCTGCTGCCATGTTCCCGGCCACGATGGACTTATCCTCTAAGACTGTATGCCCCAAATAAACTTTCTTCTAAAGTTGTCTGTTCATGGTGTCTCATTACAGAAATAGAAAATTAACCAAGACAGAAGCTCTTCCAGAAGCCTGGCTAGTATTCCAGTTTGCATCTGCTATGTTGTTAGTACTAAGGAGGTGAGCACATTTAACCTGGGCTTGTGATCGGACACTGAGGCTTCCAAAGACCAGTATGGTGGTGGCAATAGGAATCAGAGATCTGAAGGGAAAGATAGATCTGAAGGCCAGAGCCTGGTGCCTTACATGGAGCATCCTTCCCCATACCTTCTGAAGATGCTTCTCTGGAGAATGGTTGCAGTGTCTTCACATCTCTGGAGAAGGGCATTGTAGGTGGGTATCCGTCAATACTTTTGAGATTAAGGAGCAACCAGTGCCCCAGGAATTTCAATGGGTGGGCACAGGCCTTGAACTAACCCAGAACCAGGCTCTAGGGTAGGCCTCAAGACATCACTGATCTCAATGGGCTCTGACAAAGATCTTGGGCTGCAGGCATGTGTGTGTCTGTTGGGGAGCTAAGACCAATCCTGCTAGCTGGGACAGATGGCTCAAGATTCAACTCAGGTAGGCGGCCGTGCTTGGGAGAACTACTGTCTTCAGGTTTCTATTGCTGTGATGAAACACCATGATCAAAGCAGCTTGGGGAAGAAAGGGTTTATTGGCTTACATTTCCCCATCATGGTTCATCACTTGAAGAAGTCAAGACAGGAACTCAAGCAAGGCTGGAACCTGGAGGCAGGAGCTGATGCAGAGGCCATGGAGAGGTTGCTGCTTACTGGCTTACTCCTCCTGGCTTGCTTAGCCTGCATTCTTATAGAATCCAGGACCACCATCCCAGCGGTGGCACCACCCACAATGGGCTGCCCCGCCCCATCAGTCATTCAGGAAATGCCCTACAGCCTGAGCTTATGGAGGCATTTTCTTAACTGTGGTTCCCTCCTCTCAGAAGACTTTAGCTTGTGTCAAGTTGACAGAAAACTGTCCAGCACAGCTGCTTCTGTGCCTGGCTGATAGGCACATGGGGCTTAAATTTAGCTATGTGCTACTTTTCAAGGCATGTAATATGCTCAGAGGGGCACCTTTTAGGGAATCCTGATTTTGAGTATGTGTGTAGGCCAGACACTGCTACTGGCTGTCATCCCCAGTAGCTCTCCACCTTATTTTTTGAGACAGAATCTCTGACTGAACCCGGAGTTTACTGATTGACTAGGTTGACTTGCTTCTGAGCCCTAGGGACCCTCCCACATGTCTGCCCAGTGCTGGATCACAGGTGCACACTGTTCTGCCCAGGTTTTCATTTTTGTTGTTTTTTTAAAAACAGTCTGTGGAGTTGAACCTTGGTCTTCGAGTCTTTGTGACTGTATGGTAAACACTTTACCAATTAAGCTATCTCTCCATCTCAGGAAGGAAAGGTTATTAAGTCTTTTGGGTTTTTTTTTTTTTTGTGGTTTTGTTTTGTTTTTGTTTTTGTTTTTCAAGACAGGGTTCTCTGTGTAGTCCTGGTTGTCCTCAAACTCACTGTGTAGACCAGGCTGGCCTCGAACTCTAAGGGATCTGCCGGCTTCTGTCTGCTAAGTGCTGGGATTAAAGGTGTGTGCCACCACTGCCCGGCTTAAGTCTTAATTACCGCTCCAGCTCCTTCATTTTCTCTCTCCCCTCAGTCTCCAGCCTCCTTTTATTTTCAGAATTCAGGCAGTGTGTTGAACTCTAGACCTGCCTTTCCTCCTCTGAGAAGCAGGCATATCAGTGTTAACCTCTTGGCTGTTGAGAGGACATCAGATGCTCTCTGTGAAGCATTCAGGGTAGAGCCATGGTGAGCTTATTCTCCAGTCCCTGTCTGGGTCCTGCTCCTGTCTCTGGTAGGGATAGGGGCCCCTGTGCCTGTCCATGGGCATGAGGCCATGAGAGGGCTCTCTTTTGTGTCTGAGAGAACTACGGTAACCCACTAAGAACACCAGACTTTGGGACAAGGAAGAGGCAGGAGGCGAAGGCCGTAGGCTTCGAGTATCTTATCGGGAGTGCCCCATCAGTCGCCAGACTCCCCACCCTGCAGTGCCCTATTACTGTCCCTGCCCGTTCTGCATACGAGCTAGCTTCTCTCTCATTTTTTTACAGTTTTATTTATTATTGTCATGCCATACATATGTGTGGATGTACAGGTCACAGATGTACAGAGTCGGAGGAAACCTGTGGAGTCAGTTCTCCCCTTCCATTCTTACAAAGTTTCCAGGGGTCAAATACAGGTGGTCAGGCTTGCATCATTGTGGCAAGCACCTTAGCCCGATAAGGCCTCACAGACCCAGGATAAAGCCTTTATTTTGGTAGCCAGGGACCAATTTCTAGCCTATTCCCCTCAGCTGTTCTATACGTGCAGGCAGATGTTTCTAAACAGGCTTCATTTCTGTCTCTCGGTGGTTCTTTTTGTCTGAGCTTTCTCTTCCCCCTCTTCTCTGTGAAGAGAACCTCTTCCTCCCAGGATCTAGTTTAGTAGATGTCTGATCTATGGGGGTACATGCCTTGATCCTGGATCAGGATAGGCATCCCTTCTTGCCCCCTCCCGGGGTCCCCAATCATATAGCATGACCTTGGTGTGAAGTGTACTTCACTATATTTGCGTGATATATTCTCTAGAACGAACTCCCCAGCGGCAGAGGCCAGAGGCCAGAATACGTCCTGCCACTAAGTATGAGTACCATACTTGTTGGATGCATTTGCATATGTGTGAAAGGGGTGTGTGTGTAGTTGCAGGTAAGTGGTAGGTGGCCCTATCCCCAAGTCTCCCATAGTCACCTGGACTGAATTGGAGCAGAAGATTTATTATATTGGTCTCTTTTTTATAAAGACTAGATATTAATTTGTTTCCAGAAATTAGAACACGTTATTGGTAAGACTATTTTTGGACCAGCAAGTCAAAAATCTGAAATCTATAGCATCTGTAAGGCCCTGCATAGGTTTGTTTAAGGCACTACCAACATCAACCACAAGGTGGCAATCTTTCCCTAACTCCCTGCAAGATGCAGGCAACCCCAATAAAGCTTGCTGTCTATCCTTGGTGGCAGAACAGCAGTGCCAATTCTTTCTTTCTTTCTTTTTTTACTTGATTAATTAATTAGTTTATATTTACATCCCCCTCATAGAGTTTCTCCCCCCATTTCCCCTTCCCTTCGCCTCTGAGATAACAGCCCTCCTCCATCCCCTCCCCCTGGTGCATCAAGTCTGCAGAATTAGGTGCATTATCTCTCACTGAGGCCAGACATGGCAGCCCTCTGCTGTATATGTGCTGGGTGCCTTGGACCAGCCTGGGTATACTCTATGGTTGGCAGCTCAGTCTCTGGGAGCTCCCAGGGGTCCAGGTTAGTTGACCACTGTGGGATTGCCATCTCCTTGAGGACCTTCAGTCCTTTCCTACCTCTTCCATAGGGGTCCTCAGACCCCCCTCCCATATTTGTCTGTGGGTATATGTCTCAGTCAGCTGCTGGGTAAAGCCTCTCAGAGGGATGCTATGTTAGTCTCCTGTCTGTAAGCACAGTATAGCATCATCAATAGCGTGAGGGATTGGTGCCTGCTCACGGGTTGGGTCTCAAATGGCCCATCTCTTCAGTCTCTGCTCCATCCTTGTTCCTGCATTTCTTTTAGGCAGGACCAATTTGGGGTCAGAAGTTTTGTAGGTGGCTTGGTGTTCCCATCCCTCCACTGGCGGTCCTGTCTGGTTACTGGAGGTGGTCTCATCAGGTTTCATGTCCCCACTGTTGGGCATTCCAGCTCAGATCACTTGCACTGACTCCTGGGAGGGGATTCCCTAGGAAGCCTGTTCTTTCAAAGTACCTGCCCGAGGCATCGTTCATCAGCCTTATTGTGTCCAAGGTGGAAAAGGTGCACGAACACACACACACACGCATACACACTCAGAGGAACGTGGGATAGTTCATTCGGGTGACCCAGGGTTAGCTGGGAGTTGGTGGGCTTGGCTTCTCTGTGCGATGTACAGTTCCTCCTCTTCACCTGCCCATTGCCAATGTGTTCAGGGGCAGGCAGCTAGGTTTTCCTTCTATTTTGCCAGATACCCAAGGCTCAGCCTTTTTTTTTTTTTTAGGTGGTCAGCCCTACCTCGTCTGTAACCATCAGGCTGCATGCTGGCCTGTGAATTCCGTTATGGAGGCTGTGGAAACTGCTCTGATCTTTCTCCACGGATGCCTACATGGGGAAGAACATGGAGGGAGCTCTCTGCCCTCTCCCTGGAATTCCTTACCTTGTTCCCTTCAGTGGCATCCTGTCCCTAGACATCTCTGCTGAAGCCCTGTCCCAGTCTCTCTGTTGTCTAATGACAGCCCCAGGATGGGCCTGAAAACTCCCTGGTTCAGTCAGCTTTCTTTATGATAAGAGGTGAGGTTCCCCCTCCTGGCAGGTGTGCCCAGCACCCACGAGGATCTTGGGAGTACTTTTCTCCTCCACCAGGGCATACACACAGCCCTGCACACAAGGCCACCCCTGAGTCCTTTTCCATCATGTCCTCTGTGTGCCTCTGTTCCTCCGTGCCTCCCCAAGGGAGACACTGCTATTAGAGCCCCTTGTCCCCACTACCAAACAGGGGTTCTGCACGGTAAAGGCCCATGAACCATTTCTCATGAGAACAAAGACCCCAAGTACCCCCAATACCCTGTTGCCAATCAGCCTGTGCCTCTCAGCAGGGTAGGCTGTCTCCCTCTGAAGGCCCAGGAACTGGGGCAGGGTGGGGAACAGAACAGATGTTTATGGGTGCAAGCACGGTGTGGCTGTTATTTCAGGCTCTCACCCTTCTCTCAGCCACACACTGCTTCCATAGTAGCTAAATCTGTGGCTTATTTTTAATATTTTCCTTTAGGATACTTTATTTGGATTTCTAATTTCATGGTCTCCTAGCAGTGATACAGGCTGGATATTATATTTTTTCCCTAACACACATTATGATAAATACATAACTGTTTTAAAAATAACAAAGAATGCTGACAAGCACCCTTGTTACTGCCAGTGAGGCGCGTGCCTGGGTGAGCTAATCTTCACAAACCTTGTAAAGTCACTGACATCATTTATATTTTACAAGAAATTGAAGCCCAGAAAGGTGAAATGACTTGGCCAAGGTCACACGGAGTCTTCTGATCTTGGCCCAGGGAAGGGACGTGCAGGTGCTTGAGGGATGCGGAAGGGAGGGGCAGCTAGCTGCCAATGAGAAATGCAAGAAGGCAGAAGAGATGGAGGGGGTGGGGATAGGAAATCCATGTCAGAAAAGCAAATGACCTGAGTCCCAATGTCCTATGCACAGTAATGGCCATGAAAATAGCTGCAGATTTGCCTGCGTTTGTGTGAGCAAGATTTATTGTGCCAGCAGCTCCGGTAATTGGGTGACGAAAGCATTGCAGCTGGGCCTGAGGGCTGGCAATTCATTATCAGGGAGACGGGTGAGTGGGGAGTGGCCTGAAGTTCACCCAGCTGTGGAAAGACTGCCACCCTGGAAAGAGCAGTTGGGCAGGCCTCAGAAATGTGGCGGTCCTTCCTCTTTTCAATGAGGATCTCGAGAAGGGGTGATGGGATGGCCACTGCACCGCAGAGCAGGGGGGTGGGGGGTGGGGGTGGAGGGGAGCAGAGTGCTGGCGACGGGAACCTCCTGTAGCAGGGCGTGTCCAGAGGTGGAGCCTATAGCCAGAGGGGAAATCCCTGTTAGAATGTTGTTGCCTTTGAGACCCGGAGCAGATGACTTCATTGCTTCAAGCCTCAGCTTCCCCAGATATGTGCTGCAGATCATGGCCCTGACCTAACTAGCAAGTACTGAGGCTCCAAGGAGATGAGATGATCTTGTTTGGACCCAGAGCCTCCTGCTAGGGAAGGCTTCGTCCCTTTCTGCCCACTCCGGTCTGCCCTTCCTGGGCTTGTGAGCCCTGAGTCCTCCTCAGATTTCCAAACCTGACGCTCAGCTACTGTGGGTGCTGTCTAAATGAACGCCAAGTCTCCCTGTAGGATGGGAAAAGCCAAAGGAGGCAATAGATTGGGGGTTTCAGCAAAAAGCCCTAAAGGAGGGAAAACCGGGCAACAGAATCAATCTTGAGTTTACCTCTGTCTCTAGGGGCTGGGGGGGGGGGGTGTCTGGCTGGCACCTGACTCTACTCCCACCTGGCAGGCTCCTCCAGAGGTAATGGGGGCTGATGGAACTGGGGGTGCAGAGAAAGAGGCAGGGCTAAGGGAGAACAAGAGGAGACTTTTGGATTCCAGGCCTGCCTCTGCTGCTTTCACAAGTAGTTTTCCCTCTAAGCTTTTATTTTCTCATCTGAAAAATAACACAGGCTTTATTTGGATTTCTTTAACTGTGAAGAACAGAAAATCACTCAAGGCCCCCTAGACAAAGTGGAATTGGGTATGGACCAGTAGAAGAGGGGCTAAGCCCTGGAAGAGTGTAAGCACCAGGCTCTGTCCTGTGCCATGCGCAGCATGAACTAGTCACAGCCTCCTCATTTTATTATTTTACTTTATTCTATTTCATTTATTGAGACAGAGTTTCATGTAGCCTAGGGTGGCCTTGAACTCACTATGTAGTCAAGGATGATTTTGAACTTCTGATCTTTCTGCCTCTATCTCCTGAGTTATATATATATATATATATATATATATATATATATATATATATATATATATATATAACATTGATATATATATCAATGCCTGGTTATGTGGTGGTTGGGGCTCAAGCCCAAGGCTTTATTTGAGCTAGGCAAGCACTCTGCTGATTAAGCTATATCCCCAGCCTCCATACCCCCCTCTTGACAGGGAGGAGCTTTTCTCAGACAGACAAATGGAAATTTAGCATGAAGTGGTGTGAACTCAGGTCTGACTCCAGATCAAAGCTGTGAGTGGGAGCGACAGGGAGTGGCAGACTGTACCACATCTCCCTTTCCCTCAGCTGTGTCAGGTGAATTAGCTAATAGCTAGCTGGCTGACCATGGACACTAACTTCATCAAGTGCTCTGTGTACCAGGCGCTCTTCTGAGTGCTTTCCCATGTCAGCCAACTTTCCATTCTTAACTCCACAGAGCAGACATCTCTATATGGCAAACCTTGTCTTACATTAACTTGACCAAAGTCAAATGAACTGGACCCCCTGGCTGCAGATCTTGAATCCCTAACCTCTATACTGTAGTAGAATAGTCAGACAGGAAAATCTCCCAGGCTTAAGCTGCCTGCTTCCTCCAAGTACTTTTTCCTGTCTTCCTGCTGCTTAGCATTTGGTGTGATTACAGATTTCTCATCTCAAGTGACCTCAATCCCATGATACTTTATAGCCACTAACAACTCTCTCTTCCCTCATCATGGCAGCTCAATTTCTTGAGATCCACTCTGTCTATACTTGCTTCCTGCTCTTTAAACTGATCTTCATTTTCCATACCTACCTAATTTCTCGATGCTTGTGGAGTTTAGATCCCTCTATTTTGAAGAGGAAAATTATTCCTTTCAATAGTCTAAAAATGTTGTCAATCAAACATGGAATCAGCTTTATGGCTGTAAAGTGGCATTGCCTCAATAGCTTTACAGGCTTTTTTTTTTTTTTTTTTTTTTTTTATCAAGAGTAACAGCAGCAAAGAGGAACCCTGATTATAATTTAACCCAGTTGATGATGACAGTGACCTTTAACCAACTCTTCTCTATCCAGCTGGAACTCTACTTCTCTGAGCCCCACCCCCTGCACTTGACTATTATACCCAGCCATGGTGACATTTGTGGGTAAAGGCAGCAGCTGAGCATGTACTTGACTATTATACCCAGCCATGGTATCACTATTGGGTAAAGGCAGTAGCTGAGCATGCACTTGACTATTATACCCAGCCATGATATCACTATTGGGTAAAGGCGGTAGCTGAGCATGCATTTGACTGTTATATCCAGCCATGGTATCACTAGTGGGTAAAGGCAGCAGCTGAGCATGCACTTGACTGTTATACCCAGCCATGGTATCATTCATGGGTAAAGGCAGTAGCTAAAATGTCTTCCAGGACAATAAACAGTTCACCATTTGGTTTCATTTGGTTCACACAGTTCTCACTCTTCTTTGCTTGGATAGCATTTGAGCAATGGTGGTTGTGACTTTGTTCTTGATAATTATAGTCATTTTAAAATAGCAACAAAATAAAACTCCTTTTCCATTTGGTCTATCTGTTATACCTTTCTAGTAATCTTTATGCATTTCTCATTTTTCTTCTTCCTGCAATTGTTCTTTTCTCTTTTTTTTTTTCAGATAAGGTCTCACTATGTACTTCTGGCTGGCCCGAAATTCACTATGCACACCAAAGTGGCTCTAGATTTACAGAGATCTTCCTGCCTCCTGCATACTGGGATTAAAGGTGTGTATCATCATGCCTGGCTTTGCTCTTGACCTTTTTAATCTGACCATTCAGAGTTTCTGGAAAGGGTGGAATAGGAATCACCCTTTTGTCAGGGGCCAAAAGACTTCCCCCATGTCTAGTGCACAAGATAAGTCAAGTCTATGAGTAGATGTTACAGCACTGTTTGGATGACATGATGCCCATAAAGGCCACTTGGACAAGGTTCCCCCGGGTGTTTCACTCTTGCTTGCTGGTCCTGACAGTGTTTAGTTTCCACCTCACTGATCATGGTCTCTGTTGGCTGACTTCATGTAGCTCCCCCTCTGAGTTCTTACCCTTCATCTTCAAGCTCTGAGAGATGGAGTGTTCAGGCTTGATCTTCATCGCTGTGAGCGCTTCCTCTAACAACCTCACTGACTCAGATAGCTGCAACTGTCTGTTTCTATTGGCCAAGACCACATTCAGTGCCTCCTTCCACACCTCCTGACTTTCCTGTGTTCTCTACCCACCCACTGCCCACATTTCCACTGTCAGCAGTCTGTGTACCATTCTTCCTTCCTTTGTTCCTTGCTTTCCACATCCAAACAATTAAAAACGCAGGTGGAATATGTGCATTTTTAGGCCCCAGAAAATGGCCTTCTTTTCCAGGAAGCAGAACCCAGTGGAGAGACCTGAGCTGGACAGGTGTGGGCATTGGGATTTGATGGGTCTATTGCCATCTTTCCTCTATCACTTATTGGCTGTGTATCTTTGGGCAAGTCTTGATTTGTTTCTTTACAAAATGGGGATGATAATCTACTTGAAGAATTGTTGGGTTAGAAATGGCTATTAATATCCAGCACTATCCCCATTCCAGTGAAATTTGATGACAACATTCATTAGGCTGATGATAACAATAGTATCTCTCTTTTTTAAAAGACTTGGTTTTATTATTTTCAATTGTGTGTGTGTGTGTGTGTGTGTGTGTGTGTGTGTGTGTGTGTGTGTGTGTTTATTTGCATGTGCGTGCAGATGTCCACAGAGGCCAGAAAAGGGCACCAGTTCACCTGGAGGTAGCGTTACAGGCAGTTGGGACTTGGGTGCTGGGAACAGAACTCTAGTTTCTGCAAGAACAGTACACACTCCTAACACCTAAGCCATCTCTTCAGCCAAATACTAGTATTTCTTGATCCACTGTCTCTTTTGCTCTACTCTAGGACAAAGTCCTCTTTTCTGGACCCTTACATCAGCTTCCTCACTGGAGTTTCCACCTTCTCTCTCTGGTCCTACTGCCAAACCAGCTTTCCAGACAGTCAGAGAGTCTATTCTAAAATTTAAACCTGGTGGGGACCCCTTCTGTTTAAAACTGCCCCTCCCTTTCTGTGAACCCCATGTCTCATCCATACTTTCAGGTCTCTAAGGGCATTTAGGTGGCTTTGCTCCCTCTGGCTGTGTTAGTCAAGCAACATTGTCTGCATCTGCCATGCTGTTCTCTCTTTCTCATCCCTTCTGCCAAATCTGTATCCTTCATACCCAGTACCAATGTCTGTGCCCAACCATGGATCTGTCTGTTTACTTGATGTAAACCACAGCTTCAAGAGGGCTGGAGCAGATCATGTGTTTTTATGCCCCACCCCCCCACCTGCTGGCTCAGGGTGTTGATCCAACATCTCGAAGTGGACCAGTAGCAACGTAAAAGCTGGAAGTCAAGTCGCCATCTCCCTGGGCAGAACCCTTGTGCTACAGCTGCGCGCTCACAGGGCTGGTACATAGAGGCGGAGGTGCTGGTGAGCGTGAGAGTGCCCTGAGGACATCACACTTCCCATCTTCCCATGCTGCACTGGTAAAGTGGAGAGGGGATCAAATTATCCACTCCCCAAGGCCTGTGTCTCCCCATCAGATAAAATAAGAGATAAAAAATGAACGATAAAAAATCCAGTCTTCCTGGTGCAGAGGCTGGTGAGGGTGGAGGCGGGGCTGGCAGCCCAAGAGGCTGCTCACCGAGCATCGCATCTCATATTTATTGCCTCATAATTGAAGGCAGCCTGGAAACGTCCCGGCATTGGTCCCTGACAAGACAGATGGGGACACAGTGATGCTGAAGGAGGGAGTCAGGACACAGTCTTTCTTTCTCTCAGGAGTGCAGCCATGGAGGACAGGCAGCTAGCCGGCTGCTGCACAGGCCTCTGGGAGCTCACCTAGGTTCAAGGTCTTGCTTTACAGTCTCTTGTGATCACTTTGGACCAGATGTTCTCTTTTAGGCCATGACATCAGCCTTCTATATTTCTTAATCAGGGTATAGGAGAATCGTTCTGAGATTAAGTGAAATCTGAGGTACTAATTTTCTGTGTGGCTTTAGACGAGTCTCTTTACCTCCTGGGCTGTGTGCTTTCTGCTTGTAAGGAGGAGAGAATGGCTCCCTCTCCATGAAGGCCTAGAAGCAGATCGAGTGTGCACTTTAACAACAGCACTGGGAAAGCCCTGCAGGAGAAGGCAAAGATACGCAGTCCAGAGAGCAGCACTCTGTCATGGCTCTCAGTTGTCATGGAAATGGTCCAAATGGCCAGGTTTGGCATCCAGCGCTTTGTAAAACCTCCAGTTTTATATCTGCTTCTTGTGTCAGATGGAAGGGTTCTGGGTCTGGGAGTCTGAGTCAAGTTGTGGACCAGTCTTACCTTTGTGTGAGACCACGGACAGGCCCTGAATGCCCCCAGGTCTCAGTTTCTCCATCTGTAAGGTTTGCATGTGTGATCTATGAGCAATTAGTGTCCCCAAGCCCAAGCTAGGTGCCAGATTCTATCCTTTGTTTGAGTATGTTCCACGCCTCCACTTGCATCCCAGTTAAGGCTGCTGGCCATCTCAGTACTATTTCTCTCTTGTAGACCACCATAGTGACCCCTTTCTCTGCATTACTATCCATATTCTATCCATATTCAGTGACTGAGAACATGCATCCTGAGCTGGGTATGCCGCTCGTGCATACGCTGCTGGAGACAGGAAGTTCAAAGTCACCCTTGGTATATATTTTGTATGTTTGAGGCCATCCTGGGCTACATGAGGCTGTCTCGGACAGAAAGCAAAAAGCAAAAACCAACCAACCAACCAACCAACCAACCAACCAACCAACCAACCAACCAACCAACCAACAAACCCAGAGCACCAGAAGTACCCATGAAAGTTGCATCTCTATACCTTTCCTCTGCCCCTCCTCAGCCCTCAGCCAAGCTCCTTGGCACTTTTTATTTTTGAGACAGGATCTCACTATGAGCCCTGACTGTTCTGGAACTTTCTACAGAGACTAGGTTGGTCTTGAACTCAGAGATCCACCTGTCTCTGCCTCCTGAGTGCCAGGACTAAAGTGCACCGCCACTCAGGGCTCTTGGCATGGTTTATAAAGTCTTGTTTGTCTGACCCTCTATTGTCTTTCCTTCCACTCCTGTCCCTCTGTTGGCCTCACTGACTGACCTCCATGAAGTGGTCCACAGAGGGAGCCCATACTTCTGTGGAATCATCAGTTGCCTTGGGTTAGCTTCCTGTGTGGGATACAGTCAACATGGAGGCTAGCAAAAAGCAAAAACCCATTTACAGCCAGCCTATTCAGAAAGCTAACTTGAATGCTACCTCTGTAGCATATATGCTTGATACCAGAAGTCCTCTGTTCATTTCACCAGTCTTTACAATCACCGTGGGCCAGGCTCGGTTCCAGGCTTGGAGGGCCAAAGACATTGCTGCCATTTTCCTTTTATTATTTTCTGATAGTTTTGTAGTTTCATTTAAACATTTAATTACTTTACTGGCCTTGAGTTCAGTTTTGTAGATAGTAAGGTGGTTTCCCTGCCCCATTCATCTCTAGGTCAGAATTTTCCAGTGATTTTACATTATAATGGTCCCATACGACTTAGGACCTTCGTCTTTTAAACTTTACATTAAGAGTGTGCGTGTGTGCGTACGTGTGTGTGTGTGTGTGTGTGTGTGTGTGTGTGTGTGTGTGTGAGTGTGTGTGTATGGGTGTGTGCACTTGAGTTCAGATGTCTGCAGGCAAGAGGCATCAGATTCCCTGGAGCTGGAGTTACAGGCTATTGTGTATTGCCTCACATGGGTGCAGGAGCCAAAAAGAAGTCATTCGGAAGAGGAGCACTTGCTCTTAACTGCTGATCCATCCCTCTAGCCCCTTAAGAACACCGCCCCCTCCCTCCAGCCTCTAACAGATGGGCAGCTTCAGTTAACACAGTGAAGGCCCTGAGGAGTCCTGGAGTCAGGAAAACCACATGTTTGGCTTTGTAATTTTATCAGTATTTGACTTCAGGCACCATTTTTAAAGGAACAGCTACTGGCAGCATGTCACGACTCTGAGGAAAAAGGATAATTAACACCAAATGGAGCCTGAGGCTTTCTCTCCTCAAGTCCAGCTTCTGTCTTCTGTGGTCTACCTGAAAGCATGAAGCATGTGTGGTCAGCTCTGTTCCAGGCCTGCAGGGCAAAGACCTGGGCCAGGAGCCACAAAGCAGGGGTGCTCAGGCAGGGCAGGATGGCTTCACACTTGGCTAAGATATCGTAGGGAAGTGTCTGCCCTGCATATTGAAGGGTGAGAAGAGGTGTGTGAGTTGGTCCTCGTGAGCGTGGGATCTCCAGGAGTACGCAGTGGCCCAGTCTATGCCTGCGAGCCACAGGCAAAGAACAGGCGATGAACAGAGGTGCCTTTGGAAAGCCAGGCAAGAAGGAAGGTGTGGGCCCGAACTTTCCCACAGGAGCCAAGGAAGTGTGTCCACCATGCAGTAAGCATAGAGTCTGCCATCATGAGGCAGGGTCTCTTGGGTCTAATTACCAGTTAGTTCAGACCCCATACGTGGCTGTCTCTCAAGGCCTAGCTTTCCTCCGGGAGCCTGCAACATTCTTTACTTGTCTGGAACTAGCAACTAGGGAGTGGAGAATGTGGGGACCCAGATTCCTAGGGATTCATTAGTGCCTGTCAATGAGATATGTTTCCCTTTCAGGGGCCAATTAAAGCAGCATGGAGCTTAGGAGCTGGACAGCAGGGAGGTAAACAGTGGTTCCTGTGCTGGAGACAGGTCCTTCTATCCTCAGTGGGGTTGGGTCTCTGGAGATAGGCAGACTATCCTCCGCAAACATGTGCTTGCCAGGAGCACCTGGGATTGTTTCCACCCTTTAAGAGCTGCCCTGTGTGAAGCACATGCCATCATCTTAGAATCACCCTCATCTCCATGGTAACTGGATTATGCCAAGCACTAGCTATGGACCAAGCCTGGGCCTTTCTGTAACCTTACCTTAACAAACAGCTACACTGAGCTAGAATTCACGCACAGTCACTGGATTCACCACTGGAAGTACAGATTTAGTTTTCAATATATTCATGGAATTGTATAGCCATTGTCAAAAATGCTTTTATATTTTTAATATATATTTTAGCTACTTGCCTATGTGTTTGCTGGGGTGAGGGGTGTGTGCATGTGTGAATGGGGTTGCCTGTGGAGTCCAAAAGAGAGCATTGGATTGATCCCCCTGGAAATGTTACAGGAGGTTGTGAGTCTCCATGTGAGTGCTGGGAACCCAACTGGGGTCCTCTGCAAGAGGAGGATGTGCCTACAGCTAAGCCATCTCTCCAGGCCCCGAATTACTTTTAGAACCTTTTTATGTTCCCCACCAGAGACATTTTGCATCCATTAACAGTCACCCCCTCTCCTTCAACTCCCCTCAGCTCCAGGCAATGGTGACTAGCCTGTCTCTTTAGTTTGTCGACCCAGGGTATCTCATGTGAATGACACCATGTGACGTGTCTTTTGTGTCCTGCTTAAATCACTTACCAGAATACATCCGGGTTCTTTCATGCTGTTCATTTATCAGAATAAATGTAATACTCCGCTTCTGTTTTTAAAAAAGCAGTGATACTGACATATAATCACACACCACACAATTCAGTCATCTAGTGTATGTAATTCAGGACAGGCCTTTTGTATATTACATTGTTAAAATCTGTTTTTGAAATAGCATCTCATGTAGCCCACACTGGCCTCAAATTCAATAGATGGCTGAGGAAGAATGAGATTGAACTTTCTCGCCTCCTTCCCTAGCCTGCCCAAGCACTAGGCTTACAGGCGTGCACCACTGTCACAGCTTACCTGGTTCGTTTTTAAACCTAGATACAACAGTAGCCATTTTAGTAATTCTTAAAAGATGTTTTATTATTATTTCTGTGTATGTGTGTGTCTCTGTGTGAGTGTGTCTGAATACATGTGGGGGCTCTCAGAGGCCAGAAGGGGGCGTTGGCTCCCATGGAGGGGCACGTACAAGTGGTTGTGAGCTGCCTAACATGGGTGTTGGGATTTGAACCGCAGACTTCTGGGAGAGCAGGAAGTACTTTTGACCGCTGAGCCAGCTCTCCAGCCCTGGGTTTGATCATTCTTGAGTATCATCACCACTACTTCCAGAAGTCTCCGCATTACTACAAACAGAAACTCTATCAGCCAGTAAATAAGTCCCCATCATCTCTCCTCCTCTCGTGCTTGTGTTCATTCCTAATCTATATTCTGTCCCATGAATTTGCGTGCTTTAGAAACCTCCTATACATATTTATGTAATGGTCATCTTTTTATATCTGGATTATTTCACAAATCCATTCAAGGTTTCTCCATGTTATGTCATTCCTTGTCGTAGTGGAGTAATACCCCAGGGTGCACAGATTCCACATTTTATCTTTATATCATTTAGTGCACATTTTGGTGGTTTCTTTTGGTTATTTTGAATGGTGTTCCCATAACCATTTGGTGCACGCATTTTTATACATGTCTCTGTGTGAGTGTGTGTTCATGTGGAAGCATGTACACAGGTATGAGGGGTGGGCAGAGCAGGAATCCTCTGATGTCATACTCAGGAATGCCACCCACCTCCTTTGAGACTAGCTTTCTCATTGGCCTGGAGCCGTGCTGGCTGAACAATGACCTGGAGGAATCCTCCTGCCTGGGTCTCCCCAGCACTGGAATGAGCATAAACCGCTGTACCTGGTATATCTCCGTGGGTCCTCAGAGTCAAATTCAGGCCCTTGTATTGTGAGACAAGCATTTCCCAACGTTTGCTGTCTCCCCAGCCCTGGTGTACAGTGAGCAGCTGTGGTCACTATTTTGGGTGTCTACCCAGGGTGCTTTGCTGGGTTTAATTGAATAAGGAAGCATTGTGTGGTTTCTGGTTATGACGGCGTCTTCTGCACACCCATCACTGACGTAGGAGGATCCCATTTCTTCCCATCCTCACCAAAACAGGATGTAGCTCAGGCTTCCCTAGAACTCATCATGTAGTCTGCACTGGTCCCGAACTCGTTTCTGCCCTCCTTGCTTGAGCTCCCAGCATTTTCTGTCGTTAACTACAGAGGTTCTGGTGAGTGCGAAG
Organism: Uromys caudimaculatus; assembly: GCA_028551405.1. NCBI lineage: Eukaryota > Metazoa > Chordata > Mammalia > Rodentia > Muridae > Uromys > Uromys caudimaculatus. Next base: position 94,097,090 of record CM052703.1, on the reverse strand, counting down.
TGGTGTCTCATATTCTTGCTGTGCATTTCCCTAACAATTAATGATATCAAACATCATTTCAAGTGCGTATTGGCTGTTGTGTATTTTCTCTGGGGAAATACACATTCAGGTCCCTTACCTGTTTAGACATTGAGTTGTCTGTGTTACTTAATTGTGGGAATTGTTCTCAGGATTCTAGTACTTCTCTCATTTTGTGTATTGTCATTTTAATTAACTAATTACTTATATTTATGTTCTCTGTGTGTGTGCGTCACACATGTGTGCAAGTGCCCATGTAGGTCAGGCAAGTGTGTTAAATCCTTGTGGCTGCCTGATCCCACGCCAACCCTCTGGTAGAGTAGTAAGCGCTCTTAGCTGCTGAGCCATTTCTGTTTCTCCATCTTTCACTCTTTACATGGTGGACTTTGAAGCACAATATTTTAAAATTCTGATGGCAGTATTGTCATCTTAACAATAATATGTTTTCCTATGTATTTTCCTTCATTTGTTATTCTTGTTCCAGAGCTAAGTGATGATGGCCAAATCCTAGTTTATCTGAATGTACTTGTTTTCCCCCTAAGATTTGAATGATTTTACTTTACAAGTTGGATCTTTGATCTATTTGAGTTGTATTTTTGTATGTGGTGGTTATGTTTTAAATATCATTATACCTATTTATATTACACTTTTATGTATACTATATACATTTTGTATGTAATGTACAAGGATCCAAGTTTATTCTTTATGTGTGTGGCTGTATGTGGAGGTCAGACCTCAGGATTTTTCTCAATCATTATCTGCCTTATTTTTTGAGACAGTCTCTCACCAAACCAGGAGCTTGTCACTTGAGTTGGGCTGGTTGGCCAGCAAGCCCCAGAGATCCTCCTATCTCTGCCTCCCCAGTGCAGGGGTTACAGACACTTGCCATTGTGCTGAGATATTCTTCTGTGGGTTCTGGGGGTCCAACTCAGGTTCTCATCAAAAGCTGCAGGCAGGTTACCAACTGAACCATCTCCCTAACCCTCCAAACTCACTTTTCTGCACAAGAGTATCCAGTTGTCTCAGCACGTGATTCTTCAGTGATTGGTCTTGGTGCCCCTGTCAAGAATCAGCTGACGATGAATGTGTAGCTAGTTCTAGAGCTTCAGGGCTAGCCCAGTGATCTACGTGTCTGTCTCTATGGTCCATCACACCACTGCTCTCTCACAGTACATTCTAAAATTGGGAAGTGGGATTCTTAGGTTTGTTCTTTTTCAAGATCCCTTGTGTCAGGAACCTGAAGACAGGAGCTGATGCAGAGGCCATGGAGGGGTGCTGCTTACTGGCTTGCTCCCCATGGCTCTCTCAGCCTGGTTTCTCATAGCATCCAGGGCCACCTGCCCAGGGATGGCACCACCCACAGTGGCCTGGGCCCTCCCACATCAATCATTAATCAAGAAAATGTCCTGTAGACTTGCCCACAGGCCAATCTGATGGAGGCATTTTTCTCAACTGAGGTTCCCCTGACCAGATAACTAGCTTGTGTCAAGCTGACAAAACCAAACCAAACCAAACCAAACAACAACTAACCAACCAAGGATTTTGAGGACAATGTTGAAAAAGAGACAAAAGAGGGAGACCTTGTCTTTTTCTTATTCTTGTTCTTGCTCTAGGAAGAAAGACAGGCTTTCAGACCTCCACCAATGAGATCACTTACTGTGGGTTCCTCATGAATGCATATTTCCATTCAGAGGAAGTTTCCATTTCTTCCCAGCTTTCTGAGCCTTGAAAGGCTATTGAATTTTGTCAGATGTTTTCACTGCATCAATTAAGGTGATCACGTGATCCTCCCACGCCCGTCATTCTGTGAGTGTGCTGCCTTATATAGACTCTAATGTATTCGGACACTTTTCCAGTCTGTGGTAAATTTCATGTGGTCACAGTGTATTACAGTTTGAAAACAGATTCAATTGGATAGCGTCTACTGAGAATTTTTGCATCTGTATCACAGAAGGTATTGATATATTGATGTTAGTTTTCTTTTGATGTCTTTATCTGGCTCTGATATGAGGCTGATACTGAATTTATCTAATGACTTCCACGGTGTTCCTACCTTCCCCCCCCAAACATCCTTGAGAATAATGTTAATTATTCTGTAAGTCATAGGACACACCGAGCACAACCTCTGCTCGGACTTTTATTTGTTGTAAGTTTTTTTTTCCATTCAGCCTCTTCACTTGCACATTTATGGTATTTTCCTTGACCCTCTATAAACCTGGTTGTTTATAGAACTTTTTCATTTATTGTTAGTCTAGTTCATTGATGTGTCATAATTCACAATGTTATCTTATAATCCTTTTGTACTTTGGTTTGGTTTGAAAGAGCTTACAGAATGGAGAGATATCTTTACCAACTCTAAGTCAGACCATGGGTTAATATCCAGGAGCTATAAAGAATTGCAAAAATTAAAAATACCCAAAAAGCTGAACCACTCAGTCAGTGGATTGACTATGAATTGAATAGCTCTCAAAAGAAGAAATATAAACAGCTAGTGAATACTTCAGAAAGTATTCAACAGTCTTAGTCACCAGGGAAATGCAAAGTAAATCTGAACTGAGAAAATCATCTCAGTCAGAATGGCACTGGAGTGATGACTCAGTGGCCAAGGGTGCTGGAGAGATGGCTCAGTGGTTAAGGGCACTTGCTGCTCTTCCAGAGGACTAAAGTTCTGTTCTCAGCACCCACGTCATGTGGCTCAGAAACATCTGTAACCCCAGTTCCATGGGATCTGATGTCTCTGGCTACTGGGGGATACTTGCACATACATGTACATACCCATAGACAGATATGTGCATCTACACATAGTTAAAAATAATAAAAAAGAAATCTTAAAAATATTAACAACATGGGAGCTGGAGAGATGGCTCAGTGTCGTTAAGAGCACTGACTGCTCTTCAAGAGAAGAGTTCAATTCCCAGCAACCACTTAGTGGCTCACAACCACCTGTAATGGGATCTGATGTCCTCTTCTGGTGTGTCTGAAGACAGCGACAGTGTAATCATATACATAAAATAAATAAATCTTTAAAAAAATATTAACAACAAACGGTGGTAAGGATATGAGGAAAAAGAACCCCTTAATCAATGATAGTTGTGATGTAAATTCATATAGCAACCATGTACATCAGTATGGAAGATCCTAGAAAAGCAGCAACTACCATGACTCTGACCCAGTTATGGTACTCTGGGGTATGTACTCAATGTCTTAAGTCAACATTCCACAGAGATGCTTGTAATTTTCATTGTAGCTGCAGTATTTCCAATAGCCAGGAAATGGAACTAGTTGAATGTCCACCAACAGATGAATAGATAGAGAAAAGGAAGTGCTTATACATCAGCTGTACAAAGAAACAAAGTCATGGCATGTTTCAGGAACATGTCTGCCGGAGACCAAAATGGCCTTGTTTGAACCTATGGCCTTGCAACCTTGTCAGCTAGACAGAGGGTACCAGGCTTTAGCAGACATTCCTTTGATTACTCCCTTCTGCAGAAGTCCTTTGCAGGTGAATAGATGGTTTGTTTGTAGTAGCCTGTGGCTCCAGAGAAACCTTGAGATGTCCCAATATCTTAAAGCCACAATAAGGCTTGTTATGCTAAGTTACAACAGTCTGATGTTTGGCTGCAATTAAGTGACCCTGAGAAACTTCTCTCCCTCTGTCTCCCTCCCCCCCTGCTCTGTAGTGACCTCTAGTAACCTTCCTGCCCCTGCCCCTTCCCTTTCTAAGTGCTTATATACGGACTTGGAATAAAGGCTGGTCGGAGCTTGATCGGACTTTTCGACTTGCTCCCAGGCATTTCTGGTCTCCTGTCTTCTTTCCATTATCTGCAGTTCCCTCCTCAGCACCTGAAAGTCCTGCAGGCAGGACACTGGTTGATAGTCCCTCCCGGGAGGGCCCCCCAGGCGGGACAAGACAGTTAACTCTTCGCACATGTCTGCAATTGAAAGGTCACTGTGCTAAGTGAAACAAGTCAGACTCAGACACACTGCACATGGTGTATGCTCTGTGTGTGTGTGTGTGTGTGTGTGTGTGTGTGCTTGCGAATGTTTATATGTGCATTCTTTAGGTCATGAAAGTATAAAAGAGAACAGGAGAAGGCAGGAAAGAGGTCCTAAGGTTCCATGTGATCAGAAGGCAGAAGTTGGAGGGCACTAACTAGGAGAAGAAGAACCAGCTGAAGAGGACGGGGAAGGCAGGATGGTGGCTGTGGGGGAAGGGAACAAATGAGCACAAAGGATACAGTTTCATCCTTCCTTTGTCTGCTAACCTAAAAAACAATAAAGATAAATGTTTTTCCCTCCAGAGAGCTGTTAACTACTGAATGAAGTCCAAGGGTTAATAAAGGAAAAAGGACTGGAAAACATTAATAAACAGAAGCTGTTAGTTTCTAATTTCTCGTTTTCATTTTAAAGGATATTAACTTTGTATACTTGTTCTTTGATCCTGAACGATATTAGTTGTATCATTAATTTTACTTTGTCAAAGTTCAGAACATTAATTTTTATTCCGTAGCTGTAATTCCCAGAATGCTTCAGTCTAGGTTCCGTATTTAAATGCTACTCATCATTGTAATTCCCAGAATGCTTCAGTCTAGCTTCTATATTTAAATGCTACTCATCATTGTCACTTTTATCACCGATTCTTAATTCTGGCCATTCTTTATTTTGAGTTGTCTGCTGGCTGGCTGCATTGCCTTACATAACAGGCCTTCAGAGTGGAACCCACAGGTGCTCTGCTCCCACTTCCTGTGTGTCTGAAACGTTTGCTTGCTGCCTTTAGCCCTGAGTTTACACTGTTCACCGTGTGGCCCTGATGTGAAGACATGCTTTTGCTTTCTATTTGAAGCTTGTTCATGACCTTGTGCAGTATGACATGGCAGTGTACAAAGGTAACCCGTTTCCTACTCTCATTTATTCTTCTATATAATACTATTCTATATTCTACTATAATACCAATTCTACTATAGCCTTTAATGCCATGGAATTAGTGCTTTATTTCATGGAACTTTCTTACTACTTATTTTCAGATACTCTATTGCATTCACTGACACCTTTGCTTCGAGGACATCAAATAGCCTAATGAGAAATGTTCTACTGCTTGCTACATCTTCCACCGTGTAAGCTCTAAGAAGAAGGATAGCGTCTCCCCCCTCTTTCTCTGCATCTCTCTCTCTGCATCTCTCTCTCCTCTCTTTCTATTCCTCCCTACAACATCCACTGATGACCTCCTGTCTACCACTGCCTCTTAACTCACAGTATTTAGCCCTTGGCTAGGGAGTGGTGTCGCGTGGTGGTGTACACCTGAAATCCCAGCGTTTAGGAGGCTGAGGGGAGAATATTTTAAGTTTGAGGCCAGTCTTGCTGCATGATAAGATCCTGTCTCAAAAACAAAACAACAAATAAGAACCCATTTTTTAAAAAGAAAACTACTTTAGATTTTGTTCTGACTTTGTGCTGAACTCCAGGAACTGAGATGATGCTACATCTTCCTTCAGGCATTACTGGATGACAAGAGGGCACAGACAACCAGATGGACTGGAGGGAAAGGCAGGCAATCCAAGAGGAGGCTAGGTCCCATCATCAAAGGAAGAAGCTGCTACAGATGTGTAGTCTCATCTGTGTGGGAGACACAAGACTATCAGAAAGAAACAGAAGGAGAAACTTATGTCTTCAGGATTCGCAGATCAGATGTGAAGAGAAAGGACTGAGATGTGGATGAGGTGGTGATGGCTGTGACCATGGACCAGATAGGCCATTGTGACTATGTAGATGGAATTGCAGCCCTCCATCTTGTTCTCTGTCCATACCCCCTCAGGCTACATTTCCTAGTCCCAAGCTTTTCTTCTCCATCAGCTGCTCATCCTGGAAGTCCTTCTTTGTCCTTGTGTTCACCAATTCAGATAGCCCAGAGGCAGTTCTCTCATTCTTCACTGTGAGGGATGCTTAGAGACACTTGTGCTGCAGGGGTGGGAAATAGGAACAAACAGAATCATTTCTTTTGCATCCAAACACCTGAAGATGGTGTCAGAAGGGGAGGATTCTGGGTAAAGGAGAGGAAAGAATCATGAAGAAGTCTTGAAACCATGTTGACTGTTCAGTGTGTGCTTCAGGTATCACTAATCCTGACCTTCCTCTCTCCAGAGACTGACTTGGGAGTGTTAGGAAGATAGCCCAGTGATTGGCTCTGCATGTGAAGGGAGGGCAGGAGCAGAAGAATATTCTGCTATAAACAAACCAAAACATTTTTGGTTGCAAGTGACAGAAAACTAACCATCAGTAGTTCTCAGAGTCTTGTTTGAAAATAACAGAAAACACCTTCGGTTGATTTAGCCAAACAAAAGTTTTACCAAAGGAACATTTTCAAAAGTAACAAGTTCTCTGGATATTGGTCCATGGGCAACTGAAATGGAGGAGATCCCAGCCTAGGAGGAGGTCCTTAGTAAGACAGAAAAATACCAGGGTACCTCACTGGGCTCCTGCAACACACAATAGCACCAACTCTAAGCTTCTCCTAGACCCTGGTACACATGGTTCCCTTGTCCCATCTTCATTTCTGTTGCCATGATGATATATCTGGCAAAAACAAAGTTAAGGGAGGAGGGGTTTATTCCACTTACATTTCCAAGTTATGGTCAATTACTGAGGGAAGTCAAGACAGGAACTTGAGAAGCAAGCTACATCACAGCCTCTGCCAAGAGCAGAGAGAAATGAACATGCACAGGCTTACTTTCTTGCTTGCACCCAACTAGCTCTCTCCTTTTTTACACTGACCAGGGCTTCCCAGCATAGGGAATGGTACTGCCTACAGTGGACTGGCTCTTCCAAGATCAGTTAAGAATCAGGAAACCCTCATATAGACATGGCTACAAGCCAACCTAATCTAGATAATTCTTTATTCAGACAATCTTTGTAGGTGGCTCTAGTTTGTGTCAAGGTGACACTTAAAACTAACCAGCACATAAACTCTGACATGTCCCTTCATGCTTCTCAGGTCTGATAGCCACCTTTCTGGAAAGAATGTTAATTAAACAGTTCATGGATGGAAAAATTAGCCCAAACTAGAAATTACCCAAGACAACCTACTGAAAAGAAAAAGTAACATAAAATAATAACTATAAGTTTTTCTGGTGCTCATTATTTTGTTTGACGTAGATATCTTCATAATCATACCAATGCACATTATATATTTATTTGTATTCTATGTGTAAGAAATATTTGAGACTTCTGGGGAAAGCAGTGTAAAATAGGGCAAAACATAACAAAAAATAATTTAGAAGGGAGGAGAACAGAGCCTATTTTTAGGCTCCTGATAAAGAAAGGTGCAAATGTTGAGAAACAGGCTCGAGTTCCTGTCAGCCAAGGCAAAAAGATTCTGGTGGGGTATGAAGTATGTCATTCTCTGGCAAAAGAAAGGTCAGTAAATTTACTTTCATATAATTTTTTTTCTACCAGCAGAAAATTCCAGGACAATTCTGGGTGATATTGTGGGTGCTATATTAAAGGCGCCATCTGTACAGTAATATCAAAAGCCATGCTTGCTTAGAACTCACTATTTGCTTATTTGTGTTAGAATGCTGTGGCGGTTTGAAGAGGTATGGCCCCCATAGACTCGTGTTTAAATGCTTCTTGGGGGAAGTGTGTCACTGTGGGGGAGGGCTTTAAGGTCTCCTACACTCAAACTGTGCCCAGTGTGGCACATCAGTCTCCTTCTGGCTGCCTTTGGATCGAGATGTAGAACCCTTAGCTCCCTCTCCAGCACCTGTCTGCCTACACACTGTCACACTTCCTGCCATGCTGATAATGGATTAAACCTCTGAAACTGTGAGCCAGCCCCAATTAAATGTTATAAAAGTTGCCTTGGTCATGGTGTCTCTTCACAGCAATGGAAACTCTAACTTAGACAAATGCAAATCCCTGGACCTCACTCAGTATTCATTAGACCAAGGAGGCAGGTGGGAGCCTGGCGGCCTGCATTTTAATAAGCTACCAGCATGATTTCCCAGAAGTTTGAACACTGTGGGTGGTGAGACCTGGAGAACGTAGGGAAACTTGATATTCAGTGTCACTGCCAGCCACCCTTGGGTCCTTGAGCCTTATGAAGAATGCTGACCCTTGACTTAGTTCTTGGGTACAAACTTGTCATGTGTTCTTCCTGTGATGATAAGGGACACTAATGAGCAAAGATGGCTGTAGCTGTGGGTTTTCTCCCATTTACTACAAGTCCTTCAGAAGTGGGTATTCTCTATCCTTGGACCTATGCTATGTAGAACCTGATAAGGTGTGTGTGTGTGTGTGTGTGTGTGTGTGTGTGTGTGTGTGTGTTTGTGTGTGTGTGTGTGTGTGTTGTCTATGTATGTGGACATGAACACAAATGCTGAATGACACTTGTTTGTTTGTTTATTATTACTTGCATATGTGTGGGAGTGTGAGTACATGCGTGCCGAAGCATGCAGAAGTCAGAGGACTTTTAGGAAGAAGTTTTTTGTTTCCACTATGGGTTTTGGGGATGGTGCTTAGGTCCTCATTAGCTCTTGAGTGACACCTATGAGAGGTAAGAGGACATAGGTTCCTATCTCCATATGAATTTTCTAATACGTGAAAGCATTAACAGGTAACCATCATTCATTACAGTAGGGCTTGGTTGGAGACTGGATACTAGCTAGAAGTATTCTTTTTTTTCTTTACAGCATAACCAGAAAAGACGCTTTTAAGTGTTTTAAGCAGAAGGAGACATATGGATACCTATGGTAAGGTCAAAGGGTCACCCTTCTCTCTAATAGGAAATTCCACACACTTGAAAGCTATATTGAAATGATCTGGTCCTTGCGCAGCTGCAGACAATTGATGATAGAACAGGTGACCCAGAAGCAGGCATGGTGTATGAGATTTTTACAAAAGTTTTATTTTTCCTTTTAATGAACATCTGTTTATTTTTGATTGTATGCCATGTGTATCCATTATCCATGGAGGACAGAAGAGGACATCAGGTTCCCTGAAGCTGAAGTTACAGGTGAGTGTGAGCTACCTGAGGTAGGTGCTGGGAACTGAACTTAGGTCTTCTCAAAGCAGCAAGCACTCTTAACAAGTGTGCCATCCCTCCAGCTCCCAAGACAGACTGTTTTGTTTTGTTTCTTTTGAGACAATGTCTTGCTATGTAGTCCTGACTATCCTGGAACTCATTATGTAGACTAGGCTGGCCTTGAACTCACAGAGATCACCCATCTCTGCTTCCCAAGTGCTGAGATTAAAGGCATGTACCACAACAGCATGAAGTCCTTGGGACACGAGGTTCCCCGGGGCTCCGCCTCTCTAGGCACACCCATCGTGGTTGTGCTAACTGGCGGGCTGCATTCCATGAGTTCTAAAGCTGTTTTGTGAAGTGGAAATTTAAGGGTTCTTTGGAAAGTCAGTTGTGTTGGCTGCTGTTTTGCTGGGGCAAGCACGTGAAAGAGTGTTTCCTGGAGTGGACACAGGTGTGAAAGTCTAAGGCGGACTCATGAAGGGACGTTTCACTGAAGCGGACACAGGAGAGAGGATGTTCTGCTAAAGCAAGCCCGTGAAAGGACGCGTGATGAAGGATTCTTCGCTAACAACACGAATGTATTGGTCCACCTTACATTGCGTAGTTGAGCTGCATTTGTCGGGACTCTGAGGAGTGGGGCTGATTGGGTGCATGTGCTGAAGCAAGGCATGTGGAGAGCAATGACGTTTAGAGGGTATAAACAGGACTCGATGGAGTGAGAGAGAGCTTGCCTTGCTGGTACAGCTAGTTGTGTAATGCTTGTGGGTCTTGCGTCTTTACTGATCTTCACTTCCCTGAAAAAGGCACAGCTGAGAACTACTCCTGGTGTCCCTGTTGGTCCCTCCTGCTGACTCAAGCAGAGGCCTGGCTGTCTCTGCTAGATCGAGTCACCACTATTGCTAACCCAATTCTACCGAACTGAATTGCTGGTGTTTCTGTGAAGTGTTTGTGTGAGGCTCGAGCCGCAGCTGCTCACTTATGAACTGAACTGCCGATTTCCAGACAACATAGATGGGAGTTGCTCCAAAGAACCATTTCTAAACAGGTCCGCTTCCCCATAGCCTTTCTTTTCTGCCACCTCTGGGGGGTGGTGAGCTACAAGGGAGGTTAAAGCATTTAAGAACCATCATTAAAAATAAGGCTTGAAAAAATTACAGTTACGGCTTTGCTGTTCCTCTTGCAGAGTCCCCAACAAAGAAATGTCCTGCACCCCTGCTGTCCAAGCACAGAGAAGCTGGAGGGAGATAGGTGGCTCCCCAGAGCTTGCGGTCCCATTCAGGGTCAGTGAGCACCAGATTCAGTGATAGACACTGCCTTGGGAAATAAGGTGAACAGACTGAAGAAAACAACCATCATTAACATCTGGCCTCCAGACGCATCCATACATGTGTGCACACACATGAACACGTGCACATTTCCTTACACACAAAGGCAAAAGCTTCAAGTTGAATGATATCCGATTTTGGCAAGCACTTGAAAAGACAGGAACCAGATAGTCAGTTACTTCCGGGAGCCTTGGTGGCACAGCCACTCTGTGAGAAAATGATCTCAAAGCACTCAATTTTGTCATTTGCAAGAATTATTTTCTATAGAGTTAAACTGAAATAGTGGACATGAATCATTGTGTAGGGAAGTAAAGGGTTAAATTCCCCAAAGTCTATAGCTATCATTTCTGTCAGCCAATAATACATAGCCTGACTTCACAAATGTTTGTGTTTAAAGACACTTTATTTAATGCATACTGTCAGTTTGTTGGACTTATGGCCAATAGCGCCGTGACTCAAGCCTACAGAGGCAGAATGTGTGTTACGTAAGCCTCGTGTGGGCTTGAGTCACAGTGCTGATGCACTTGGCTATTCTCCACAGGATAGCTACACTTGACTTGGGGGACATTTTAAGTTGAAAAGAAAATCGAAAATTAGCATAGAAATGTGAAAAAGTGGCTAAATACATCGCACACGCCCATGTTGCTTTAGTCATCTGTCAGTGGACAGTTAGGTACTTTCTACCTCCTGAGTATAGTAAATGCCAGTGCCGTGAATTCAGATAAACAAGTACCTCTGTGGGCTCTCGATTTCTGTTCCTTTGGTGATTTACCTAGCATTGCTAGATTCTACAGTAAGTCTGTTTAAATTTGATAGCCCTGGCTGGTCTGGAACTCGCTGTGTAAGCCAGGTTGGTCTCAAACCTACAGAGATCACCCTCCCTCCCATTCTACCCCACCCCGAGTGCCTGGATTAAAGGTGTGTACCGCTATACCCCCAGTTTGGTTTAATTAGTTAAGGAATTGTCATGCCATCTTCCAGACCAGCTCTACCAAGTTACATCCCTTCCAACAGCACTCAGACTTTCTAATTTCTCCACATCCTGTCACAGTGCACATGTGGTGGTCAGAGGACACCTGTAATAGTCAGTTTTCCTCTCCCACCATGTGGGTCTTAAGGACAGATCTTGGGGCAAGTGTGTTTATGCAGAGTCATTTTGCTAGCCTCCAAAATGTATTTTTCTTTGAGACAGGGTCTCTCTACATAGACTCACCATGTAGACCATCCTTACTATGTAGTCCAGGCTAGCCCCAAACTCACAGAGATCCACCTGTCTCTGCCTCCTGAGTGCTGTCCAGTTACATATTTTTTTGTTTTTAAAGTAGTCATCTTGATAGATGTTGGGTGATGGCTCACTATGAGTTTTTTGTTGTTGTTGTTTATTTTTTATATTTATTTATTTTATGTCTATGACACAGAGGCTGTCTTCAGACACACCAGAAGAGGACATTGAATCCCATTACTGATGGTAAAAAATATTATTGATGCGTATGTGGTTAGTTTCATCTCTACTTATGATAAATATTTAAAAGAAGCCCCAAGAAGATAGCGAGTGGAGATTAAACTACCTCGAACTCCATTACACCAATCCACTTTCTGTGACTGAACCTTTGTGTGGTCTAGAAGGCTTGAAGATGGAAGGATGTCTGGGGAGTGGACGTGGAAGCTTTCACTGAAAACTGACATTGATGCTCAAAGAGACATTCTGAGCCCAGAATTCCAGCAGGATGCAAGTTAA
>CM052703.1:94055803-94084490 GCA_028551405.1 Uromys caudimaculatus | reverse complement strand
CAGCCAGGTGGTCACAGAAGCAGTGGTAGATGTAGGCGATGTTGTCAAACGCCATCTGGGAAGTCTGTACCACTGCTGGGATGGGCAGGAGGAGAGCGGTGATCCAGGCACTGGCTGCCAGTGCAGTGTTTGTCTGTGGGGTCATGTGGACGGGGTAGTGCAGAGGGCGGCAGATAGCCACATAGCGGTCATAGGCCATGACCACCAGGATGAAGGCTTCTGAGCAGGAGAAACTGTGGAACAAATACATCTGCAAGAAGCAGGCAGGGAAACTGAGGAAACGGTCTCCCAGCAGGAATAGGGACAACATCTTTGGGACAGTGGTTGTGGTGAAAAGAATGTCTAGAGCTGAGAGGTTGATTAGGAAGAAGTACATGGGCTTGTGGAGGCTCGGCTCAGCCACCACAGCCACCAGGATCAGGGTGTTCCCTACCAGGATGAGCAGGTAGACGAGGAGAAAGATGAAGAAGACAGGAAGGAAGAGGGACTTTTGCAGAGAGGGGATGCCTATAAGGTAGAAGCTGGTCTGAGAGTTTCCTGATCCATTACAGGCTATGTTCTCCATGGTGGGTTAAAGCAGGATGCTCAGAAGGCTTCCGTACCAATCTGTAAGCAGAAGAACCCAAGGTTCTGAGGTGAGAATTACATAATGGCCATTGTCTGATCGAGATAACCAGTTCATTTACTGTCAATTCTAGAGGAAGAACATGGGTTCTGTCTTGTACCAGATTCCTCAGCCTATGCCAGAACTCCCTCCTTCCTTTAAAAACCAAGGATGGGTAAAGCACTTGCAACATAAACCTTATACAAAAAATAAAACATGTATAATGCAAGAGCCAGCCTGTAATATAAAAACTGTGTGCCATCACTGAGTACACATAGATGTTGGTCAGGAGAGAGGTTTTAACCTCACAGGACTGAAAGTCTCCTGGTAAGAAAGGCACGACAGAAACAGTGACGTCGTTATGCGACTGCAGTTGTGCTGAGTGCATGGATGAGCTCGGGCTCTCCTTCCATGTCCAGTAGGAATCTTCTGGGAATATCAGGTCTCTCCAGTTAATTAATTCATTTACTTTTTACTTGAGGTTTGTCTCAAGGCGTTTTGTTTGTTTGTTTTTGGTACCCTTGTGGCCCTGCAGTGGGCGAAGATGGATGTTTCCTTATGGAAACATCCTGTCTTCCCTGTGTAACTGTTAACCCACCACTGACTTCTTTCTTGTTTGCTTGGACCTGCTGTCTCTTTCTAAGTTGACACATCTGCCCCCCCCCCCCAGTGTCAGGGTCTCTCTGTCACTTTAAGGAAAAGTAGTGACATTGAGAATGCTTTACGTGCTCTGTCAAGTCAGGGGACCTGATGATGCTTCTCTGGTGATTCTGCAAGACAGAATCTACTGCAGTCTCTCTGGACCACTGACTGCTTCTCCCCAGCCTGGGTGGTACCTTAGTTAATCATTGTATGGCCATCACTCAGCAGGCCTCTCTGCTCTCTGCTCAGAAGGTGCCATGATGTCCTGGGGTGAATTGTAGAAAACTTGAGATATGCTGGCAGTATTGGTTCCTACAGAAAAGAACTCTCAGAAGAATCGAAATGGAATGTTTCAACCCATAGATGTAGGGACTTAAGCTAAAGATGAATACTGTTTTATTCTCAGCCATAGGCTTGTCCCCTGGACCACTGGAGGCAAGTGTCTCCTGACATTGATAATATTGTGTCTTTAATCTCAGTGATCCCGTGACTTTTATTTTCTCATCTTCTAACATTTCTCAGGCACAAACCATTATATAAGATTAAGAGTCCTTTTCCAGCCATCCCATTCCCTGTAGGCCAGAGGATGCACAGGAGGATGGGGGCTTTCCTAGACGCCAACCAGCTAACTGAAATGCCATGAAGATTGTACTGAGTCTGCTTTCTGGGGCATGGCTCTTTCTCCTTTCCATCTTTCCTGAGGAATCCAGACATCAAGTTTCCAAGCCAAAAATATTTGGGCAGAGGTTTCAACTTCCCCCTTTTTCAGTTGATAATATCGGAGAAGACTAAATTTCAAATATTTTTCTGAGGCTCATTATGGTAGAATTTAAATTGGTGTCTGGCAATACAAACACTTCCTTGACAATATGTCTTTGACTTAACAAAGAGTATGCTAATTGGTTCCAAATTGAGACTCCATGAACCAGACCTTCGTGTGCCAATAGATTCAGTAGTCTGCTTGCTTCACACCCTCAGGGACACCACGTGCCCTAGCTGGGCATTGCAGCTCCCAGTCAATCATGGGCTGTTTGTTTTCCCAGGATCAGACTGATCTTGAGGGTGAGGGGTTATATTGGAGGAAGGAACCTGAGAAGGACACACCCAGAGGTGCCCCAGCAGCCCCTGCTTCTCCCTCCTCTGCCCACTGTTCGCTGACAGAGACATGGATACTGAGATCCTGGTGGGGAGCTAGCTTGTGGATTTTGCCTGCTGTGTGGTACTGGATTGTCTAATAGGCAGTCCAGCCTTGGGCCACCATCAAAGCAGGGGCACCAGAGCTGCTCAATTTCTTAAAGAGTTTGATATTTGGTGGCAGTTCATCACAGGAAATCCCAACATCCCTTAGGCTCACTCCATTTTTTAAGACGGGGTCGTTTTATCCTGAACTGTAGACTGTGTCTAAGTAATGCAGTCCATGCTTAGGGCCAAAGACCCAGCCCTAGGGAATCTTCTAGCACCAGCTCTACCCCTGGGAGAGAGAAGGGCAGATGCATGAGCCACCTGAATGTCCAACCTGCCCTTGCAGTTCATCAGCGCCCATCACAGAGCCCTCCCTGCCGGTTATGCTTCTTAAAACTGAAGAAACTGGGCTGGTGAGATGGTGTGCTGGATAAAAGCTCTTGCTGCTCCAGTCTGGTAATCTGAGTGTGATCCCTGCATCCACAGTGGGAACAGAACCAAATCCCAAAAGTGGTCCTCTGACATTCACCCCTGTGCACATGAACTCAGAAACACATCACACATACTCACACACTTACACACTCACACGTATGCACACATACTTACACACATTCTCACACACTCACACACAAATACACAGACTTGCAAATACTCATGCGAACACACACATACGCATACACACACATACACACACTCACATGCATGCACATATACACATACATACACAGATTCATGCATACACACACACACATACACACATACTTATACTCACACACATACACAGTTACTCACACACAGATACTCACATGCACTCTCCTACACACAAATACATACACACTAATAAGTCAAGTAAAAATGGAACATATACACAAAAAAACGAAATTAAGTAATAAAGGTTAGGAGAAGGACAGGCTCTCGTCCAAGGCCACAGCATGGGGAGTGAGAGCAGAGGGTGCTCCTGGAGCCAGCCTAGCTGAAAGGTCCACCCCTACCCATCGACCAAGAGTTCGGATGCTGGCCAGCCCTTATTCTTTCTTGCTGGGACCTTCATCACTGTTTATCTCATCTGTACACCGAGGGTGTTGATGGACAGATCTCTGAAGGATTTACAGTTCAGTGAACTGCCTTCTGAGTGTCCCCTGTATTTGGCAGAGTGGGGGATGAGAAGACATGTGTCACATGATCCATGCTCTAAGGGAAAAAGAGAATCTTCACCCCAAAGCCACACTCTTTGCCTTCACAATGCCACACCCACTGTAGCAGACAAGTCCGTGAACTTGGGAGATGACAAGATACAAATGCCTGCTCACCACTAGCTCTGTGACCTTCATTGAGCCACTTTTGGTCCCTGTCTGTGCCCTTGTAAGCTTTCCTTTAGGTAGACAGTGTTTACATGTCCTCACAAAAGCTGGACCTCATAAGAACTCAGTTTGCGCTGTTTCCCATGGCTCTGGCTCTCCTTAGCCTTGTCTTTCTGTGGGGAAACCCAGGCCCTGAAGGTTTGAATTCTGCTGTTGGCAGAGCTCCTTGTCTTCACCTACCAGTGTACCTAATTCAAGGTCTAAGACCTAGTGTACGTACAATTATTCTGGAGCCTGAGGGCCTGCCTCTCTTTATATCTAATCTAACAGGTCTGTAATCCATGGGCCTCTGTTCTTCTCTTTACCATGGCTTCTCTGCCTCTGTCTGGCCCCTCCATCCCCTGCAACACTCACCTGTTGGATCTGCTTTGCACTGGCGTCTTCAGTGGTTTTTCACACCAGGCTTTGGTGGAAGCAGCAGGCTGGGGTGAGCTGTGGCCCATTAAACCCTCAGCCCTCTCCTTTCAAGCAGGCCTCTTGGGTACTTTCCTTTAAGATGCATCTCCCACAGACCCACGGCAGCATCCCCAGGGATCACTTCCTGGTATCTCCTACATCATGTGTGTGATGGAAGCAGGCTTTATCCCTAGACTTTGTTGCTAATGAGAAGATCATCATTAACAGTACTCAAGGGCCCCGGATTTTACATTAATGGTGTAACCTTTGATCTTGTTATCCTGTCTCACCCTTGCAACAGAGGAGACAGGAAGTAAGAGTAGGAAACAGTAAGAAGTCTAAAAGAAGGACAGTGGAGGGGGGAGGGATATAACTTACCTGTTTTAGCAGTGATGGCTGGAGGCAGTTAGTTTCCTGACTCAGAGATCTATATTCTGCCTAGGGCCCAGACCACTATAGCAGGCTTGCATACTGCTAGAGGAAGACCTGGTTCTTTAAATATTAAAGAACCTCCTGTCTTGGTTTGCTGGCTTCCTGCTAACTTTCATTGTTGTTTCTGGAATACCGATATGCCATTCTGAGACGCCTCTGGTACCAGGAATAGTTCTCCTTGCTCTCACTCCATGGCCACAACTGTGTTTCCTCTTTATGATCAAATACGTTAGCAGTGCCCTTCTTTGCCTGTTGAATCTGTTGTATAAAGCCCAGTGAGTCCTTCGAGTCCTGGTAGATGTACTCTATTCTTGTTTGTTTTTAACTTTTTATCGATCCTTTGTGAATTTCACATCGTCCATCCCAATCCCAGTCATCTCCCCGTCCCTTTGTACCCCCCCTGCCATTGCAACCCCCCCAACGAATAAAACAAACAAACAAACAACAACGACGGCATCTCACTGTGGAAGCTGTAATGTGTCATAGTGTGTGCCGTGCGTGTCACAGTGTGTCACAGCGTGCCCTTCTGTCCATGCATCTTCACTTGCAAGGAGCCATTGGTCTGGTTCGAGGCCCCTGGCATCTGCTATACTAACACTAATGGGTCTTCATCAGGACTCCTTTTGGATACCTGAAGTTACCCTTTGTTGCAGCTTTGTATCTGTGGACTGGTCCCTTCACATGGTCCAGCAGTTCATAAATAGGGTGGATGTTGGGGTGGGTCAACAAGATCTGAGCCTGGATGGTAGCTAAGTTGGTTAGCCTGCCTGCTGTCCTGTACCCATGCCAACAGGGCCAGCTCTCCATCACTGCTCCAGCTAGCCTACCCAATGCCACAGCCATCAAGGGGCAAGGCTGTCTCCCCCACGCCCTTGCAACCAGAGCCAGCTCTATTGCATTGTCCATGTGAGGTACAGGGCCCACTCTCTTGAGTATTGCAGCTGGTGAGGGACAGGGACAGCTCTCCTGCTCTCATGACCCTGGGGCCATCTCTCCTGCCTCCTGCAGGTGATAAGGGGCTATGGCAGGGGCAGGGGATCTCTCATGTGCCCATGTCACCTCATGGCAATGTATTATTCTACTCTAATTTCATTCTAAAATGAAAATGACCAGCCAAAAGATCCCAATTTTGAGGAGAAGAATCAAATGTTTAGAACAGGTTCTCGGGTTTAGTGAGAGGAGATGCCCCTACTTCCATCCTTGTTTTCCAGACCCTTGTGCTCTGTCTATAATACACTCAGACCATGTAGATTGCCCTCCATAGTGGCTGCTGGCAAAGTATGCATATCTAACTTTTCAGGTAGCATCCTGTGCCCTGTCAACTGATGTTACACAGCCTGTACCTGAACTAAATCCTCAGTTATCCCTTCATTCACCCAGGCTAACTGCTTCTGAGTGATGGCGAACATTCTAAGATCTGTGATCACTATGGGCATGGGACTGTTGTATTTCTTTTACCCCATTGAGTTCCTAGGTCAAAGGCAAGGCCTTATAGGATATTACCATGATGAATAACAGTTGATATCGCATGTCCCTTCCCTGGTGTTCTGCTTTAGCACAGGCTCATAGAGATGGGGTCAAGTAGCCCTGGGCTGAAACCCTGACACTGTGGGCCACAACCTTCCCTCCTTACCACAGATGCTATTTTGCTGCAGTGACAGACTAACATTGACCAACTAAATTGGCTAACTGTATTTTTTTTTTTTTTTGCTGTGATAAAATAGTATGACCAAAAGTAACTTAAGAAAGCATTTATTTTGGCTTACAGTTTCACAGAGCTAGGTGTCTATAAGAGCAGGGGAAACATGACAGTAGGAGCAAGAAGCCAAGCTCATACTTCCACCACACACAGGAAACAAAGAAAGCAAGCCGGAAGTGGGGTGAGGTCAAAAGCCCTCAGAGCCAGCCCCCTGAGTAGCATTTCCTCCAGCAAGGCTCCATGTCCTCAAAGTTCCATAATCTCCCCAGACAGCACCACCAACAGGACATCAACTATTTAAATACATGAACCTATGGGGGCATTTCTCACTCAAACTACAACACATATAATGCATTTATTAAATGCATAGGTGTCACTGGCAAATGCATTGTGATTAAGAGGGGCAAATTCATATTCAGAATAGACTTTTATTCTGCTAATTAAAAAACATTGTCCCAGAATGATAAAAGAGATCCAGTGTCATCCACAACTGGTTTCTTTGACCAGTAGGTCCTTCACATCAGGAGCTTAGTGTTGGTCATTGTTGCTGGTATCTTGGGATCTTATCAGCCTCAATGATCTCATCTTCAGTCTCCATTGATGTCGTATTAACTCCCCCCCTTTCATGACTCTTTGGAACAAACACTGGTGTGTTCACAGACTCTGACTGACCATGTGATTTTTCTGACTCTTGCCTGTTTTGGAGAGCTTGGCTATCATGGACGTACTTTGGTAAACAGTCACATGGAGTATAGACATCTTCACAGTGTGTGTCCATTTTAGAGATCTACCACCTTAACCACTGTCTAGACTTCCTCTTCACCATGCCCTTAGACTGGCATAGACATATGGCTCTTTTTGAACTTGTGTGAAAAGCAGACATTGCTGTAAGTTCTGCCCATTGTACTCATTTAGCTTGTTGGTCTCTTTGAGGGCCCTTAGTGACAGGCCAGTCTTGGCTGGTCCTAGCATATTTTAGAGAACTATTTGCTGTTTTAGGCTTGAATTTTTTTTTTATTCCTGAAGGAATTAATTATAAGGAATAGAGGATTTCTCATGAGACATAGTTAAGAGCTGATGGAAACATGTGGATGTCATGGGACTCTGGATTTATTTGAACTGCCTGCTCATGCGAGTTGTTTGTGTCTTCCACTGACACGGTCATTTATGCCCAACATGACACCTATTATTTCCACTTGATGATGGGATGTTTTTTACACAGGTTCGAGTTTACCTTTTACAAATAATGATGGGAAACTTTTATATGTGTCCAGTTTTATATAGTATGTGTTCTTTAACAACCAGCTTATAAAGAATCAGGGACTCGTGTTCATAGTGTTCCTCAGTCAGGAATTCATTCTGACCAGAGCCAGGAAATATCACTCAAAACAAGAAAAGTTATCTAGAGAGAAAATGAGCCATCTCTAAAATCCTAGGGGCTGTGATTTTTCTATTAATAATGCATGTTACCTCAAGAGAATTTTGAAGTTTGAGCTACATGAGAGTAGTTTGTTTGATGTTGGGGTGACTTTTTTTTTTTTTTAACTTTGTACAAAGGTATGTCTCTGTATTTTTAATTATTAATTCTGTACCTGCAAAGAGCTACATGTTGGCAAGATTCTGGTATTGTCATTTCTATGGTCTATCACCAGGTTTTCTATTTTGTAAATATTTGTCCTTTCTCACCTGCCTAAAGGTAAACTAAAGATGTATCAGAAGTTGTCTCATGCTGATTGGTTGTAATAAAATCTGACAGTCAATGACTGGAGTAGGAAATACTAGGGTAGAACTTCTGGGCAGAGGAGGACACAAAAAGAAGAAAGCAGAAGCAGAAGAATTGAGAGAGGACAAGGAGGGTACAGACACAGATGGCAGTGGAGCAGATAAAGGTTTAGAACTAGCCATGTGGTGGGTCATAGGTTACATAGTTGGGTTAAGTTTAAATTGTAGCCAGGAGACTGCCCCAACAAAGGCCTAAGCTTTAAACTTTAAGCCTCCAAGAAAACCCTCATAAATTTTGGCGCCCAACCTGGGACCCAGAATGCAAGTTTAGGCACTAGACTCAGGCTTAGGCCAAAAGTTCTGACACACTGCTCTGTGAATGGCAGGTGGCAGAGACCTCGAAGAAGCTGAGAGGCAGCAGCAGTGGTAGCAATGGCAGCAGGTGGTGCCTGTAGGTAAACAGGGCCTGTGAGGAACTAGCACAGCAGGCAGGTACTAGAGCCACAGTGTATGGACACACCTCTCTCTCTCTCTCTCTCTCTCTCTCTCTCTCTCTCTCTCTCTCTCTCTCTCTTTCTCTCTGGCAGGCTGCTGCAAGTTCAAGCAGCAAGCAGAAGTGTGGCAGGCAGACAGTGACAATGCCTGGAACTGGGTGGGAGGTGAGGCTGGTGGGGAAGGCAGGAGCCACCCACCCTACTGTGAGACCCAAGTCAGTACACAGGGCTGCAGCAGAAGAGGAGCTGTGGCATTCAAGAAGCTGAGGCCCAGAAATCCTGAGCAAAGCCAGAAGCTAAAGCCCTTGAGCTGGTAATGTATGCATGGAACAGGCCACCCAGAGGACAGAGTTTAGGGAAACTTAGATACAGAAATAAATATGTAAATTTAGAAGCAATAAGAGAGAAATAAATGTTTTGTAAATGTACTTAGATGCTAAAAAAATTAAAAGAAACTGAATGTAGACACTCATAGAAAGAAGTTCTAAGTTTGAAAATAATAAAGTGAAGACTCCAAAGGAAGGAGAGAAAGAAAAATAGGTAGAAATGTTTTGTATATGTGCATAGACCCTGAAGGAGGAAAAGAAAGTGAGTATAGGCAGTCATAAAAAGAAATGTTACAGTTTTATTCTCAACAATAAAAGAACTTCTGGGGGAATCACCATGTCTGACCTCAAGGTATATTACAGAGCAATAGTAATTAAAACCTCATGGTATTGGTACAGAGAGAGATAGGTAGATCAATGGAATAGAATTGAAGACCCAGAAATAAACCCACACACCTATGGTCACTTGATCTTTGACAAAGAATCCAAAACCATCCAGTGGAAAAAAAGAGCATTTTCAACAAATGGTGCTGGTTCAACTGGTGGTCAATGTGTAGAAGAATGTAAATTGATCCATTCTTATCTCCTTGTACAAAGCTCAAGTCCAAGTACATCAAGGACTTCCACATAAAACTAAATATGCTGAATCTAATAGAAGAGAAAGTGGGAAAGAGCTTTGAACACATTGGCAAGGGGAAATTTTCCTAAACAGAACACCAATGGCTTATGCTCTAAAACCAACAACTGACAAATGGGACCTCATAAAATTAAAAAGCTTCTGTAAGGCAAAGGACACTGTCAGCAGGACAAATCAGCAACCAACAGATTGGGAAAAGATCTTTAGCAACTCTATGTAGAGGTCTAATATCCAAAATATACAAAGAACTGAAGAAGTTAGACTCCAGAGAACCAAATAACCCTGGGGTATAGAGCTAAACAAAGATTTCTCAACTGAGGAATCTCAAATGGCTGAGGAGCACCTAAAGAAATGTTCAACATTCTTGGTCATCAGGGAAATGCAAATCAAAATGACCCTGAGATTGTACCTCACACCAATCAGAATGGCTAAGATCAAAAACTTGGGGGACAGCAGATGCTGGTGAAGGTGTGGAGAAAGATGAACGAACACTCCTCCATTGCTGGTGGGATTGCAAGCAGATAAAACCACTTTGGAAAACAACCTGGCAGTTCCTCAGAAATTTGGAAATAGTTCTACCTGAAGATCCAGCTATACCACTCTTGGGCATATACCCAAAAGATACTCCAACATACAACAAGAGCACATGCTCCACTATGTTCATAGCAGCCTTATTTATAATAACCAGAAGCTGGAAATAACCCAGATGTCCCTCAATGGAAGAATTGTGGAAGAAAATGTGGTTCATTTATATAACTGAGTACTACTCAGCTATCAAAAACAATGACTTCATGAAATTTGCAGGCAAATGGATGGAACTAGAAAATAACATCCTGAGTGAGGTAACCCAGGCACAAAAGAACACACATGGTATGTACTCACTGATAAGTGGTTATTAGCCCAAAAGCTCAGAATACCCACGATACAACTCATAGACCACATGAAGCTTAAGAAGAAGGAAGACCAAAGTGTGGATGCTTCAATCCCCTTTAGAAGGGGGAACAAAATAATTACAGGAGATAGAGGATGGGAGGAAAAGAGGAGGGGGAGGGAAAAGGGGGGGAGATCAGGTATGGGAAGAGACAGGAGAGACTTACAGAGAGGGTCAGGAAAATGAATAGAAATATGTAGCTGTGGGTGGTAGGGAATGGGGGTAGCCACTAGAAAGTCTCAGGATCCAGGGAAGGGAGAGGTTCCCCGGACCCAACCGGGATGACATTAGCTGAAATACCCAACAAAGGGGAAATAGAACCTGTAGAGACCACCTCCAGTAGATAGGCATAGCCCCTAGTTGAGGGATGGGGCCACCCACCAGCTCAAAAATTTTAAACCAGAATTGTTCCAGTCTAAAGGAAATGCAGGAACAAAAAATGGAGCAGAGACTGAAGGAAAGGCCATCCAGAGACTGCCCTACCTAGGGATCCATCCCATCTGCAGACACCAAACCCCAACACTATTGTTGATGCCAAGAAGTGCTTGCTGACAGGAGCCTAGTATAGCTGACCCCTGAGAGGCTCTGCCAGCATCTGACTAATATAGGTGCAGATACTCACATCCAATCATTGGACTGAGTCGGGGGACCCCAATGGGAGAGTTAGGGGAAGGACTGAAGGAGCTGAAGGGGATTGCAACCCCATGGAAAGAACAATATCAACTAACCAGACCCCCCAGAGCTCCTGGGGACTAGACCACCAACCAAAGAGTACACACGGAGGGACCCATGGCTCCAGCTGCATATGTAGCAGAGGATGGCCTTATCTGGCATCAATGGGTGGAGAGACCTTTGGTCCTGTGGGGGTTTGATGCCCCAGTGTAGGGGGGATGCTAGAGTGGTAAGACAGGAGTGGGTGGGTAGGTGGAGGAGCACCCTCATAGAGGCAAAGGGAAGGGGGAATGGGATGGCGGTTGTGGAGGGGAAGCCATGAAGGCGGATAACATTTGAAATGTAAATAAATAAAATAACCAATTTAAAAAACAAAAAACAAAAAAACAAAAAACCTGTCCAGCAAGCATCTGGAATTCCTGTGATGCCTCTCCATGTAAATGAAGCACGCCTCATACCCTTAACTGCAGACAGTGGTATACACCCAGCCTGGAAACCCCCACCCCATTCCCCAAAACTACATACCCTAATTGATTCACCCTAAATAAAGTTGAGCTGCCTCTCTGAAGCTGATCTTTCTGAGCCCTGCTCCCCACCTCTGCTCCCTTTATCCTTAGAGGCTGTGGCCAACAGCCCCCAGGGAGAAGGGAGGTCCACATCTTTGCTTGATTTTTTTGAATGGATTTTGTTTTCTCCTAATATCAGGAATAACTCAATATTAAAGGTCCCTTCATGGGAAATTTTTTTTTCTCTAATATTGGGAATAACATTTATCAATGGTCCCCTTCATTGGGAAAAAAAATTTAGGACAAGCTCAACTTTTAGTACAAACCCAAACACAATCAAAGCGTAAAGTACTAAGCCAATGCTATTTACATTTCTGGAGGCATTAGTCATAAGAGTTGTTTTGCATACAGAAACTGCTGAACTTATTCCAGAAGGTCAGAATTTGTTATTTCTATGCTATAATGTAATTGGAAACAGAGATCATCCGTTATCTATAACCCATTTTTGATCTCACACAGGTTTGTCAGGACCATTGGCACTAGGCAATGAGGAGATAGATCAATTATTAATAGGAAATGTGTTAGAAGCTTCAAATTGTTATAAAAGTCATCATGTAAATAGTAGAGGTTTAAAGAAAAGTTTTTCTCTAACCTGGTAACAGGCCAAGGAAGTTATAAAAATTGTCCTACTTGCTCTTTGTACAATCAAGCTCCATTGCCTCCCCAGAAGGAATGCTAAAGGTACCCAAAGAAATGAGATTTGGCAGATGGATGTGTTTCATTTTACAGAGTTTGGAAGATTAAATTGTGTACTTCATACAATTGATACCTCTTCAGAACTCCAGTGGGCTTCTGCCTTGAGTTCTTAAAAGACTGACTCTGTAATTACTTATTAGAAGGGATGGCTATCTTAGGGTTACCTTTACAGATTAAAACCGATAATGCTCTGGCATATATGTCTAGTAAAATTTGACATTAAAAAAAAAACATTGTAAGACAAAACATGTTGTTGGTATTCCTGACAATCCTACAGGTCAAGAAATTATGGAAAGATCTAACCACACTTTAAAAGAAGTGGTCATAAAGCAAAAGGGGGTATGGGATCTCCCGAAGATAGATTACATAATGATTTAACTTTAAATTTCTTAAATGTTGAAGAGACAGGTAGCACAACTGCTGAAAAACACTGGGTTTTAGAAAGAACTGCTGAAGTAAACTATCCTATCTACTTTAAGGATGCGTCAGCTTCAGGATGGAGTCTGGAAATGTGTGGCGTTGGGGAAGAGGATACGTTTCTGTTTCTATAATTGGGGAAGAGGATACGTTTCTGTTTCTAGAATTGGGGAAGAGGATACATTTCTGTTTCTATAATTGGGGAAGAGGATACGTTTCTGTTTCTAGAATTGGGGAAGAGGATACGTTTCTGTTTCTAGAATGGGGGAAGAGGATACGTTTCTGTTTCTAGAATGGGGGAAGAGGATACGTTTCTGTTTCTATAATTGGGGAAGAGGATACGTTTCTGTTTCTATAAGAACAAAAGGATGTGGATTCCTTTAAAATTTATAAAGATTAGATTTCACCAGGGAAGACCTCTTGAAATGTTTGGCTGGTGACATGGAAGAAGAGACCTAGAAAAACAACAAAATATATGACATGGATGCTGATTGCCTGATATGGGAACAGCTCAGAGACTGGCTGAGGCATGAAGGTCTCAGCAGTGGCCAATGAGTATTTTTGGCTACCTGGTCCTCATGGTTCATTATTACATGCCATCCTTTTATAGGCGTGAGTGGAGACTTCTGTTACAGTTTGGTTATGCAGTCCAAACAGACTTATTAAAAAACTGACAGATGCCTTTCACCATCTCAAACACAGAGCAGAGAATCATCATTAGCTGATCTGTGCACATTGCACATTCCATGCATGTGTTAATACAAAAATGTTCCTACAATATTATCTTTAAATGTGTGTGTGTTTACAGAGTAAAAGGTCCAGACACCAATGAAGACAAAGCAAGTATGCCGAGGGATGCAGCTTCACAGACTGCCTCAATGGCTGTTTCCTCAAACACTGCAACTAGGACAGCCTAGAATGTGGTATTTAAGATGTCTGAGTAGTAAAAGGCTTTCCTGACAGAGAGCTACACCATCTCCTGTATCCCCAGTCTACTACTTTGAAGAAGATGATGGTTTCCAAGAAACCTCTATCTGGACTTTGAGTCAAATATGGCAAAGCTGGACACTGAGCAAAAAACTGCCCTTTACCTTGACTGCTGACAGCGTGCTCTCTAAATTGTGGACCAGCAGGACACTGAGAAGTCAACTGGCCCTTTGCTGAGACAAGTGGGACAATCCTTCAAAATTCCTGCCTCACACAAAAGTCTGTCAGATCTTCTGTGCCTGGTGGCCCAAGATGGATGCCTCACCCACCCAGAAGAAATTTGAGTGACTGTCCAGCTAGTCAGAAGTCTCTGTCATTTCTATAGGTTTGGAAGCTTCTTGCTCTGCATGTTCTATTTTCTCAGGTAGATTTTATCCTTCTCAGGTCCCTGATTGGGTTGAAGATTAGATTGTTATAGTCTTACAAGTTTCCTTGTTATCAGATTCAGAAAAGAAAGCTCATGAAAGATATGTAAGTTTATAAAGATTAAAGATGTAAAGGACTAAGTTGTTTAGGATCTAAGAAGATGTTTTAAAGTTGGTGAATGCAAGCTATGGAGGTTAGAAGATAATAGAAGTTTATATGATGACAGAAAATGATTTACATATTAGAATGATTTAGGTACAGAACTTTAGACTCACCATGATGTAGTACTTTCTCCAAAGTTGCCAAAAGAAATCAACTGGACTTTGTGAATATAATTCTTAGCTGAGAATTCTCATAATTGTTCATATTGTATATAGTTCATTAATGTTAGAGATAAAGCTATTTCTTAGACTAAATGGGGGAGATCTTGGGATGACCTTTTTTTATTTGGTTTGAGAGTGTGTCTCTGCATTTTTAATTGTTAATTCTGTGCCAGCAAAGAGCTAAGTACTGGCAGGATTTTGGTATTAATACCAGGTTTTCTATTTTGTAAATATTCATTCTTCCTTATCTGCCTAAAGGCAATCTAGAGATGTATCAGAGGTTGTCTCACTGCTGTTTGATTGTAATAAAGCTCTGATGGCCAATAGCTGAGGCAGGAAGTATGAGGGCAGAACTTCCAGATAGAGGAGGAGGCAGGGAGAAGAAAACAGAAGCAGGAGAATCGAGAGCAGACATGGAGGGAACACACATGGACCCCAGTGGAGCAGATATAGAGTTAGCCAGGTGGTAGGTCATACGCTAGATAGTTGGGTTAAGTTTAAATGGTAGCTGAAAGATGGCCACAGCAAAGGGCCTAAGCTTTAAAGTTTATTAGAAGCCTCCATGTATTATTTATACCACTGGCAGGTCTGATAAAGTCTCACTATAGTTTTAGATTAAATTTTCATTAAAATTTGCCAAAAAATGACCTTCAAAAATTGGATGTAATTTATGAAACAATTGTTCAAATTCCCCCTCGCGCTTGCCACCTATGGCAGGAGAGCTGGCCTCTGAGGTCATGAGAGCAGGAAAGCTGGGCCTGTCCCTCACCACTCACCACTTGTATGTTGTGAGTTAGGGTTGGCTTGGGAGAGACTCCCCCCCCCCTCACACACACATACCTGCCCTTGCCACTTATAGCAAGTGGGAGAGCTGACTCTGAGGTCATGAGAATAGGAGACCTGGCTCAGCCCGTTGCCTGCTGCAGCACTCAGGAGAGTTGGCCCTGCACCTCACCTGAGCAGAGCAATAAAGCTGGGCCTGGTGGCATGGGTGATCTGTCCCTGAGTTCTGGTGGCATGGAAGCAGGAGAGTTGGTGGGCTGGCCAACTCAGCTACTCCCCAGGCCCAGATCCAGGGCTTTCAGTTGGCCCACCCCAACATCTAGCCCATCTATGAACTTCTGGGAAAGCATGATGGGGCTGGTCCTGCAGAGCCAAGGCTACAGGGTCTCCGTGACACGGGGCAACAACAGGATATCTGAGAGGAGTCCCCGTGAGCATCCAGTATCAATAGTGTCACAGAAACCAGGGGCCTTAAACCCAACCAATAACTCATTGCAGTAAACATTTGCAAGTAAAGATATGTGGACAAGAGTATACTGTGGGACACACTGTGACACACTATAGCTTCCACTAGGAGATTTATTTGGGGGGGGTGAGGTTGCAAGGGTAGAGGGTAGATACAAAGGGGTTGAGAGGTGAGTGGGATTTGAGCTCATGCTGTGATACTCACAGAGAATCAATAAAAAAAGTTAAATTAAAAATTGCTAATAAATGACCTTCAAAACTGGATATAATGCATAAAACCTTGTTCAAATTCTCTGGAATGCAGGCCATGGCAGGCCTTGAAAGAAAAGAGAGATACCCAAGGTTGAATTGATGCTAGCCCTTTACTTGAAGCTATTTTCCAAGTTGCAAGGTCGAAGAACAAAGCCCACTCACAAAACAGAAATTCTAAGCCCAGGAGACCTAGGTTGGAATTTGGGTGCATGCAGTGATTGGAAGTTAAGAGACAAATTCCTGTGAAGAATATGGCAGAGAAGAACCAAAATTGAGACACACAGTCCTTTTAGATTGCTGGCCAATTCTCAGGTGTAAACACAGGAGACGACTGAAAAAGCCCAGAAAAATGTAGCAGTCAGGATTCTAAGGACTTATAGACAGATCTGAACAGCCACATGGTGTGTGTGTGTGTGTGTGTGTGTGTGTGTGTGTGTGTGTGTGTGTGTGTGTGGTTAGAGTTCAGTTTCTTCCAAGTGGAGGGAATTGCAGTTGAGACTCTGAGAATACCAGACTCTAGGAACAATGGCTCAGTCCTAAAAATCAAATCAGAACAATTCAGCCAGGCTAATCCAAAGCCGAGTCATGATAAAGAGAGCTCATTGCTATAGCTCACTGGAAGAGGTTTTTAGATGTTTAACTCTCAGAACCCAATCAAAAAGGCTGAGGCATGGGACCAGACTGACAGGCAGGCAGGCAGGCAGACAGACAGACAGACAAACAAACCAAATGAGCAAAGAGAAACAGAATAGAAATTGAGACCTAAGTGATTAAGACACTATTAGTCAGGAGCCCACAGTAACTATCACTTAACTGTCATATCTTGTTTTAAAAAAATAGGCAAAATGTAAGAAATGAGAAATTTAAAGAGATTCTGAATCCATTATTTAAGTAAACAAAGTTCCTAGAACTTAAAAATATAGTATCCAAACTTGAGAATGCTTTTGATAGCTATAAATTTTAAAATGGTGAGTGAACTGGGAGACGTTATTTATAGACAATACCCAAATGAAATCAAAGGGGAAATAATTTTTAAAAACTATTGTACTAGGTACCGGGTTCCAGCTGTCTCGCCTGTCCTTCGTCGTCTCCGCCTCTGCCTTCGATCTCCATGCTTTCTGTCCGTGCCACCATCGCTGACCACCAGCAGCTGCAGTTGTCGCCCCTGAAGCGACTCACCCTGGCTGACAAGGAGAACACACCCCCGACCCTCAGCAGCGCCTGCATCCTGGCCAGCAAGGCTGCGAGGAGAATCTTCCAGGACTCTGACAAGCTGGAAAGTAAAGTAGCTACTAAGCCCAGCATTGACGATGAGCCATTACTGAGAGAAAATCCCCGTCGCTTCGTTGTCTTTCCCATCGAATACCATGATATCTGGCAGATGTACAAGAAAGCTGAGGCCTCCTTTTGGACTGCCGAGGAGGTGAACCTTTCCAAGGATATTCAGCACTGGGAAGCTCTGAAACCCGATGAGAGACATTTCATATCTCATGTTCTGGCTTTCTTTGCAGCGATGATGGCATAGTCAATGAAAACTTGGTGGAGCGGTTTAGCTATGAAGTTCAAGTTACAGAGGCCCGCTGTTTCTATGGATTCCAGATCGCCATGGAGAACATACACTCGGAAATGTACAGTCTCCTTATTGACACTTACATTAAAGATTCCAAAGAAAGAGAATATCTCTTCAATGCTATTGAAACAATACCTTGTGTGAAGAAGAAGGCCGATTGGGCCTTGCGTTGGATCGGGGACAAAGAGGCTACATACGGAGAACGAGTTGTGGCCTTTGCCGCGGTAGAAGGAATCTTCTTTTCTGATTCTTTTGTATCGATATTCTGGCTCAAGAAACGGGGACTGATGCCGGGCCTTACATTTTCCAATGAGCTTATTAGCAGAGACGAGGGTTTACACTGTGACTTTGCCTGCCTGATGTTCAAGCACCTGGTACACAAGCCATCGGAGCAGAGAGTAAAAGAAATAATCACCAACACGGTTAGGATCGAGCAGGAGTTTCTCACGGAGGCCTTGCCTGTGAAGCTCATCGGGATGAATTGCACTTTGATGAAGCAGTACATTGAATTTGTGACTGACAGACTTATGCTGGGTCTGTCACAAGACACGTTCTTCTCTTACTGCTTTAATTCAGAATTGTGTTTGAGCTCTAAACCAGAGATATGGGAAAAATCATAAAAGGAATATGAATATATATATATATTAGAAAGGAGTAAGTAAATGTCATCAACATGATGTGATGAAAAACTTTGAAATACAAAATAGAATAAATATGTCGGTTTAGCAAAGTATATTTTGTTTCTACATATTCGCTAACATATTCAAACTATAAAAAATGTTTTTATTATTATTACATCACAATTAAAGGTAAAAATTTATTTATAGTGGCATTCAAAAGCCTGAACTGCTGAGGTCAACCTCCAGAGTCCACATGATTGAAGGAGAGACATGACTCCTGTAAGCTCTCCTCTGACATCTACATATAAAACTGTGGTATGTGCACGGGCACACATGCGGGTGCACACATGCATAACAAGTCAATGGATGGAAACAGACAAAGAATATAAAAGAACACTTTTTAAAACAAATCATAAAAAGGGCAATGAATTTTAAAATAACCCAAACAACTAAAGAAATGAAGGAAGACAAAGGAGAACATAAAAAAACCAACCTGATAAAGAGAGATTCTGAGAAAGAACCAAACAGAAATCTTAGACACTAAAAGCTCTGTGGGTCAATAAAGGATTCGGGGGAAAGCCTCAACCTAGACTAGAGTAAGTAGAAGAGAATATCAGGACTTAAAAAGAGGTTGACAAGAAAAATGTAAGGCAGGACAACCAGAACACAGAAGATCTAAGAACACCACTAAAAGGGCAACTGTGTATAACCAGGGGATAGAAAGAATAGAGACGCCCATGATAAAGGATGGAAAGCTTGTACAATGGGACACACAGGGCCTCCCCTAACTCTTCGGTATAGAAGATCAGGACTCTAATAGGTATGACCAAAAAATGCTCTCATTGACTCTGTGGTTAAGCTTCCAAACCAAAGAAGAAAGAAAGAATATTGAAAGGTACAGAAGAGGAACGCTAACTCACGTACAAGGGCAACCCTAACAGATCATCAATAGGTTTCTATAGAGGAAGCTCTAAAGGCCAGAAAAGCATAGAATGATGGATTTCAAGCCCTGAAATTGAATAGCTTTCATATAGATCACCATCTCTGCCAAAGTTATCCTTAAAAATCAAAGGGTAAATAATGAGCTTCCAAGAGGAGCAACAGCTGAAGGAATTCGTGACCGTGAAAACCACATTGCAAAAATAAAAAATAAAAAATATTTAAAGGAATCCTGATTTCAGAAGAGGAGGAGGAAGAGGATAATAAACATAATTATAAAAGCATGAGAAATATAAAAATTCACACAGGAAGAGTAGATGGTCAAATGAAAAGCAAGAGAGAGTTAATCACTATTAATTCAGTAAACCTCTAAGATGAATAATGGAGAAAGAAACAGACATGGACTGTTCAAAACAGCCAGATAAAAACTGACAAGACTTCAGGAACTTGTCCATTCATTCAATAACAACTCTGAATGCCAATGGCCTTAGTTATCCAATTAAAGATCAGATTGATTGAATTAGCCAACAAGATTTAACAACTTGCTTCCTGCAGGAAGTTTATCTCTCCAGTCAAGATGTGGCTATTATCATGTGTAAAAAAAAAAAAAACAAACCAGCTATCATGCTAAAATTAAAAGAAATTAAGGTCACTATGTACAATCCACTAAGAGGAATGCGGAATACCAGACAACCTAATTTTATAAAACAGACAGTACTGGATTTAAAATAAAAATAGGCTCCCAAGATAATACTAAAAGATTGTTTTAACTCCCTACTCTCACCAATAAAGATCAACAAAGAAACATTAGAATTAAATTACACTATGAATTTAAATTCTTATGAATTAAATTGTAAATGAATTTAACAGGTGTCTACTGAAAATTTTACCTCAAAGTGGCAGAATACACAATCTTCATATGAGCGCATGCAACTTTTCTAAAACGAGTCATATAATTGTAAGCTTAACTTTTTCAAACCCTATTTTTAATAATGGTTCTTGAACGCTTTAACCACCCTTCTAGCCCACCACCCACCAGAGGGAGTAGAAAAGAAAGGTTATTGGGATACAGGGGAAGTGGACCTGCTTAGAAACTGTTCTTTGGAGTAAATCTCATCTGCGTTGTCAGGAAATCAGCAGTTCACTTCACATGATTCAGCAGCAGCAGCTCGATCACTCACAGTTCACAAATACACCAGCAGTCCATCCAGTTCATAGGTCAGCGCTGGTGGCACAGCCTAGCAGGAACAGCCATCTCTCAGCTGAATTGGCATGAGTCAGCAGGAGGAACCAGGATCACCAGGGATGTCAGAAGAGGTCCATTGCAAAGCTTTCTCTACAAGCAAGCCCCTGTCACTGTCCGTTGAGTCCTATTTATACTCCCTTCAAACATCAGGTATCCTACAAGAGTCTTGCCTCACCCCGTGTCTTGCCTCAGTATGTGAGTCTGTCTTAGCAAAACTCCACATGAGACTCCAGATGACGTCACTCTGCCAATCAGCCTGAATCCAAGGAAGTGACAAGAAGCTGCAGAGACCTCTCGAGAAGTTTTTGATGTGTTTCTCTCTATGGAGTCATGACAAATGGAGCTCGACAATGCATGTAAGGCAGACCGGTACATGTGTGTTGTTAGGGAAGAATCTTTCACTTGTCCTTTAATGTGCTTGCTTTAGCAAAACATCCTTTCACCCGTGTCTGCTTCAGGAAAATACCCCTTCACATGTTTGTGAAAACACTATCTGGCACAATGGCCTCTCCAAAGAACCCTTAAGTTTCCACTTCATATTTTAATCCATAAAATAAATCTTAACAACTACAAAAAAGTGAAATAATGTATTGCATTTCACCAGGCTCAAATCATACAAAGCATGAAGTTAGCAGTAAGAGAAACCACAGAAACTATACAAGCACATGAAGACTAAATTGTGTGCCTTTTAATAAAGGGTGTTGCTGAAGAAATCAAAGTGTTCATAGTCAAATGAAAATTCTAACCCTGCACAACAGAATCTGTAGGCTGACATTATGGGCATCTACATTAAAAAACAAGCAAGCAGAGAGATCTCAAACAAACAACTTAGCAACACGCCTCACAGTCTTCAATGATTCAAGAGCAAACTGAACTCAAAGTTAGTGGAAGGGAGAAATAATAAAGAACAAAGGAAAAGAACTGCAAAGCAGACTAGAAGTACAATACAAGAGAGCAATGAGACAAAAACTGTTCTTTCAGATGTAAATAGAACTGACAAGCCCTTGGCCAAATTAACTAAAAGAAACATATAAAGGGCTTACAATTAGGAAAGGGGGCATTACAACAGATACTACAGAAATTGTGATGATCATTAGGAAAGATTTTTATAATTATAGTACAATAAACCAGAAAACTTGAAAAATATATAACCCACCAAAATTATAAGAATATAAGAAACCTAAATATATCAGAACCAAGAATGTAAGAAACCTAAATATATCAAAAACAAGCAATGAGACTAAAGTAGTAATTTAAAAAAATTCCCTTGGCAAAGGATAGAGTATAACTAGAAGAATTCACTGCTGAATTTTACTATGCATTTAATGAAAAATTAATACTGATGTTCCACAAACTATTCCACAAAATAAATGAACCCTTCCAAATACATTGTATGAATCCAGAATTACTCTGCTACCAAATTCTGATAATACTAAAAGAACTCTGTTCTACTAGATAGATACCTGCTTACCCATGTTCATTGCTGCCCTGTTCACAATAGCTTGGGAATGGCATCAGCCCACTTGTCCATCAACTGATGAAAGGAAGGTGAAAATGTGATACATATACACAATGAAATTTTATTCAACTAGGAAGAAAAATGAAATTTGCAAGAAAATGGGTGGAACTTGAAAATATACTGAGTGAGATAATCCAGGCCCCTAAAGACAAACCCATATGTCCTAACAGATCCTAACACTGACTCTTTAGATTTGTGTGTTTAATTTGAACTGTCTGTAGTGGTCAGAAAGATAGAAAAGATACATAGTGGGGAATCCTTTAAGCAGGGGAGGGAATATTAGAACACATGTAATATTAAAATAGAATGGGGAGCACTAGGGATGGGAAAAAGATGGCAGTCGTAAGAAGAGTTAATCCAAACCAAGAATATGTGAAAAATGATTATATGCATTTTGTATATGAAATTCATATGGAAACCCACTACTTTGTAAGTTAATTCAAACATGTAATTTAAAAGGTAGTTACAATGGTGTTATGAATAGATAATAAATTTAAACAGACAAAACCCAATGCCATATCTGGGATACCTCCCTATGAGTTGTTGGTCAGGGAGGTGCCTGAAACCCCAAATTATGATAGTCTTTTGCTATTGCCCTTGGGTTGCCCACTAAACTAGATAGTAAGACATTATTGCCGAATACATCATAGATTTTGGTTGCAGGACATAGAGAAATAAAGCTGAGACCTAGATGGATGCATCGTCACTGCTAGTTAGCTTTCAAGTGCTGTGAGGTACTATGCAGGCTGCTGGAACACCAAGCCCTGCATGTCATAATTTCAACCTGCCAGGCAAGATGTGCCTACTAGTGCAATAGTGGCACAATTGTTGTAGAGGTAACCACTTCAGCCTGAATTTAAAGTCTGTTCCACAGGAGGGAATTCATGCCTGGTATTGTGAACCTAGTCAAAAGCCCAAGACTGGGGAAGTCTTGGGCACTAGGAGGAACCTACTACTTTTGTTCTTTTGCTACATGTTTTCAGACTACATTTTAAATACCTATATTTATTCCATGTATTAATGTTTCTTTCAACCATGTCCGAAAACCTTTTTGCAGTTAATACAGAGACTTAACTGATCAAAATGCTGAGAAGAAATGAGTGTTGAGAATACCTAGCTCAAAATAGGGATTCTACATCACCACCATTCCCTCAGAGGTCAGGAAACATTGTAGAAGAGCTGATTGAAAAATAAATAAGAGCCAGAAATGGGAGAAGTGCTATGAACTGCCATTTTCTGGTTATGAAATGTCCATTTCACTCATGAATTTACAGTAGCTATAGTTACCTGCACAAGACCAGTCAACATTTCAGCACGAATTGGGAAATTGCTGGTAAGACTGCTCTACTAGCTGAGGAAGTATTAGCAATTAATGACTACCAGGGGAGGTATAACCCTATACACATACTCATGCAAACAACTCTAATTAAATTCAGTAGGTCATAAAAATATGAAAGTAGGAGTAGATTTTATTTGGAAGGAGTATATTCTTCAATAGTCAAAACATTTGAACACACATATAAGAATAAGATATGGTGATGCCTAATGGGCACATGAGAAGATAGTCAGTGCTACACTAAACACAGGAGCACAAAATCAAGCCACAATGAAGCCAGGCACAGTGGCTCAAACCTGTAACTCCTGCACTCAGGAGGCAGAAGCAAGGGAGTCCCAAGCTCTATATAACTCATCTCAAAAACCAAAGCCAAACCAAATGAAGTCAACACAAAGCTACCGTGAGCTGTCACTCTGCAGTCAATGGACTGGCTACCATTCTGAGATGACACCAAGTACTGCGTATATGAAGGGACTGGAGTAATGCATTGTTTCTGGGAGTAGGACACACTGGGAAACTTTTGCAACATTGGTTTTAGATTAAACATACATTTACTGCATGACCCAGAACGTCCACTTCTAACTTATTTCCTAATAGAAATGAAGGCATATATCTACACATGTGTAAAACTGTCCTTCAAAGCTTTATTTCTAAAGCTGATTATATCAAATAATCATAAACTTCATGTGAACAACTTCTCAGGCAACCCAGTGCTCTTTGGAGTCACTCTCTTCTCAAGAGTCAACCTTTAAGATGAGTTTATCAGCTGGGCCATGGTGGCACACGCCTTTAATCCCAGCACTCTGGAAGGCGGATTTCTGAGTTCGAGACCAACCTGGTCTACAGAGTGAGTTTCAAGACAGCCAGGGCTACACAGAGAAACCCTGTCTCGAAAAACCAAAAAAAAAAAAAAAAAAGATGAGTTTATTCTTTCACACACTCAAAACTGCAATTTGTGGAGTCTAGCTATTTTTTAAGATGAATTGAATGCATCTTTCCTAATGTTCTGACAGGTCTCAATGTAGTCTACCCAGGCCTGGAACTTCCCACATAGCTCAGGATAGCCATGAACTTACATTCCTCCCCTCCACCTCTGCCTGAGGGCTGAGATTTCTTTTAATACTGTTAAATTCTTTAGAAACCATGCCTCCATTAGCCCATTTTAGGGAGAATTTTCTGACCAAACTGCAAACTTATCAGGCCTTTCTGCCGAGCTCCTGATTTCACTGTAAACCTGACTAAAACAAGCGGTAACAACCATTTCACAGCCTGAGTTCTGGACTGCCTTGAAACTTCCTATTCCAGATTAATTTACCCATTATCCCTGAACTCAACTTCATAAAAAGTCTCAGATCTTGAACAAAATCAAGAGAAAGTCTGCCAGCATAGGACGTGAATAGTATCTAGAGTCTAGACCAATTGCCAATAGGGACACCCACTTGCAACCTCCTGACCACAGACTTTACTATCATCTCCACTTCGATCTGATTCTCCCATTAAGCTCTGGCTGCATGTGAGCCTCTCCGCAGCATGCTTCTCCATGTTTTCCAGTTCTAACCCCTTAGTGAGTCCTCTCTGACACTGTCCTCACAGACATAGCCAGGAGTTTAATAAAATCCCTGTCAGAGCAATCAACTTGTCAATTATTACTAACCATTAATAGCAGTCAAAAGAAATGATAGCATACATTAAAATATCTGGAAACTGGAGAGACGGCTTAGTGGTTAAGAACAGTGGCTGCCCGTCCAGTGGATCCCGGTTTGATTTCCAGCACCTACATGACAACAGCACTTACATAATCTTCTGTGGCTCTACTCCTAAGGGATCCATTGTCCTCTTTTTGCCTCCATAGGCATTTCATGTATGTGGTACACCGACATACATGCAGGTAAAACATGTCCATAAGATAAAAAATACAAACACACAAAATTTAAAAATTAGTAATATGAGGAAAGAGAAAAAGAGAAAAGAAAGGACAGATTGACTTGGGGGGGAAAGCAGCTAGTAAGATGGCGGACTGTAATCGGTAATTAGATTGTTAATTGCCTTAACATACCAGTTAAAAGAAAATGTTAGATTGGATAAAGAAGCAAGACCTAACTATATTCTTTGTATAAGAAATCCTTTCAATAGCTAGACAAGGTAGCATGCACTTTTTAATCCCAGCACTTGGGAGACAGAAGCAGGCAGATCTCTGTGAGTTCAAGGCCAGTCTGGTCTACATATCAAGATTCCTTGTGAGCCCCTGAACATACAGGAGACAAAAGCTCTGGAACTGAAGGAAAAGTGGGCAAATCTCTGATTAAGATTAGAGATTTTTAAAACCCTCTCTCAAAAATTGCTAGCACAAACTGACAGAAAAGCATCCGAGGAACAGAAGGCACAGCGTTAGTAGATGACTACATCTGAATGAACACTCCACAGAACAATAGCAGAGCACATGGCCAAGCACACACAAACTTCCACATGCAAACTGCCACCAAGCTGGGACATGCTTGGGGCTATTAAACAGAAGCATATTTTAAAAGTAGAAATTTTAAATGGGTATAAGACTAAGTTTATTATTGAACCACAATGGAGTGGTTCAAGCTAGAAAACAGTAAGACATGGGGGCGGAGATTGTAAAAATATTCTAAAAAAAAAGTCTTAAATAATCATGGGCCAATTTGGAAATGTCAAGGAAAATTAAAAATTAGTTATCATGTGTGTGTGCATGTGTGTGTATGTATTTGCATGGGTGTGTATGTGTGTGTACATGTGTGCATGTGTTTACATGTGTGTACACGTGTGCATGTATGTACAGGTGTTTACATTTGTGTATGTATGTGTGCATGTGTGTACATGTGTGTGTATGTATGTGTGTATGTGTGTACATGTGTGTGCATGTGTTTACATGTGTGTACCTGTGTGCATATATGTGCATGTGTTTACATGTGTGTGTATGTATGTGTGCATGTGTGTACAAGTGTGTGTGCACGTAGGGTGTATATGTGTGTGTGTGTGACATTTGTGTGCAGATCTGTGTGCAGGTTTTGAAGGCCAGAAGTCAGTGTTAGATTCTTTCTTTCATTTCACCTTGTCTTTTGAGACAGACTCCCCCACTGCTGGATATATTTAAGTTCTCCTCACCAAACCAAAGTTGCTTCCCTATGGAAAATAGCATGTCTCCAGAAATTTTATAGTTTTGCATTCCCCATTTCAGTCTAATTTTGGATAAGATGTGAAGTTTGAGATTTATTCTTTGCACATGGACATCCAATTGTTCTGTGATTCAAAGTCTACTCTTTACTATTAAATGCCCTCAATTTTCTTAAATATCAGTGTCAACTAATATTTGTTTGTATCTCTTTATGAACTTTATTCAATTTTACTAATGTTTATTTTCTCAGGTTTCTCAGGATTAAATTTTGTTAGGCAGAAGGATCCCTGAGACTTGCTGGCCAGCCAGTGTAGTGTGCTCGTGAGAGCCAGGCCAGTGAGAGGTCCTGACTAAATTCCAATGTGGCTTATGACGGGAAGGACACTGACATTGTCCTTTGACCTCTTTTCTCTGTCTCTGTCTCTCTCTGTCTCTGTCTCTCTGTCTCTCCCTGTCTCTGTCTCTGTCTCTGTCTCTCTGTCTCTCTGTCTCTCTCTGTCTCTGTCTCTCTGTCTCTCTCTGTCTCTGTCTCTCTGTCTCTCTCTGTCTCTGTCTCTCTGTCTCTGTCTGTCTCTGTCTCTCTCTCTGTCTCTGTCTCTCTGTCTCTGTCTGTCTCTGTCTCTCTCTGTCTCTCTCTCTCACACACACACACACACACACACACACACACACCCCTGTACCCACATGACATGAACATGCACAGGTATACCACACAAAAAACACAAAGATGAGTCACTGACGAGAAGAATCCACTTGTTAATCACGTCTGGAAAAGGGTTGAACTTAGCACATATAGTGAACTCTTAAATTTTTTTCTTTGTTATATATTTATTTGGTTTTGGTAGTAAGATAATACAAACTTTATATAGTAGTTCCAGCAGTGTTCTCCTTCTTCATATTTTGTGTAAATTTTTGAGAAGTATTTGGAATCAAATCTTCAGTTTTGATGGAATTCAGTAGTCAATTCATCTAGGCTTCTTTTGTGGGTAGACTATTAATTTACTTTGGTAGTCATATGCATGTAGAGATGAATCTATTTCTTCTTTATTTTCTAGATTTTTGGAATATGTGACTTTTTTGTTATTTATTTATTTATTTATTTATTTATTTATTTAGATATTTTATTTACATTTCAAATGTTTACACCTTTCCAGGTCTCCCCTTTGGAACCACCCTATTCCCTCCCCCTCCCCCTTCCTCTATGAGGGTATTCCCCTACCCACCCACCCACCCACCCACTCTCATCTTCCCTCCTTGGCATTCCCCTATACTGGGGCCTCTAATACCCTCAGGCCCAAGGGCCTCTCCTATCTCTGATGGCTAATAAGGCCCTCCTCTGCCACATATGTGGTCAACACCATGGGCCCTTCATTGTGTATTCTTTGGTTGGTGATCCAGGCTCCGGGAGCATTGGGGGGGAGGGGGGTCAGGCCAGTTGACACTGTTGTTCCCTCCATGGGGCTGCAAATTCCCTCAGCTCCTTCAGTCCCTTCTCCAACTCCTCCATCTGGGACCTCACACTCAGTCCAACAGTTGCTGTGGAGTGAATCTTGGGTATTCCAAAATTTTGGGCTAATATCCACTTATCAGTGAGTACATACCTTGTTCATTCTTTTGTGACTGAGTTACCTCACTCAGGATGATATTTTCAGGTTCCGTCCATTTGCCTGCAAATTTCATGAAGTCATTGTTTTTAATAGCTGAGTAGTATTCCATTGTGTAAATGTACCACATTTTCTGTATCCATTCCTCTGTTGAGGGACATCTGGGTTGTTTCCAGATGTCTTTATTACATGTTGGAGCATCTTCTGGGTATATGCCCAGGAGTGGAATAGCTGGGTCCTCAGATAGTACTATGTTCAGTTTTCTGAAGGTCCGCCAAACTGATTTCCAGAGTGGTTGTACCAGCTTGCAATCTCACCAGCAATGGAGGAGTGTTCCTCTTTCTCCAACATCCTCGCCAGCATCTGCTGTCACCTGAGTTTTTGATTTTAGCCATTCTGACTGGTGTGAGGTAGAATCTCAGAGTTGTTTTGATTTGCATTTCCCCTGATGACTAAGGATGTTGAACATTTCTTTAGGTGCTTCTCAGCCCTACGAGTTTCCTCAGTTGAGAATTCTTTGTTTAGCTCTGTTCCCCATTTTTTGATAGGGTTATTAGGTTCTCTGGAGTCTAACTTCTTGAGTTCTTTGTATATATTGGATATTAGCCCTCTATCGGACATAGGATTGGTAAAGATCTTTTCACAATCTGTGGTTGCTGTTTTGTCCTATTTACAGTGTCCTTTGCCTTACAGAAGCTTTGTAATTTCAAGAGGTCCCATTTGTCGATTCTTGATCTTAGAGCATAAGCCATTAGTGTTCT
>CM052703.1:93931440-94055303 GCA_028551405.1 Uromys caudimaculatus | reverse complement strand
GAAAAGTCTCAAACAAGTGGGCACAGGGGAAAAGTTCCTGAACTGAACACCAATGGCTTATGCTCTAAGATCAAGAATCGACAAATGGGACCTCATGAAATTGCAAAGCTTTTGTAAGGCAAAGGACACTGTAAATAGGACAAAACGGCAATCAACAGATTGGGAAAAGATCTTTACCAATCCTATGTCCGATAGAGGGCTAATATCCAATATATACAAAGAACTCAAGAAGTTAGACTCCAGAGAACCAAGTAACCCTATCAAAAAATGGGGAACAGAGCTAAACAGAGAATTCTCAACTGAGGAAATTCGTAGGGCTGAGAAGCACCTAAAGAAATGTTCAACATCCTTAGTCATCAGGGAAATGCAAATCAAAACAACTCTGAGATTCCATCTCATACCAGTCAGAATGGCTGAGGTCAAAAACTCAGGTGACAGCAGATGCTGTCGAGGTTGTGGAGAAAGAGGAACACTCCTCCATTGCTGGTGGGATTACAAGCTGGTACAACCTCTCTGGAAATCAGTTTGGCGGACTCTCAAAAAAATGGACATAATACTACCTGAGGACCCAGCTATACCACTCCTGAGCATATACCCAGAAGATGTTCCAACATGTAATAAAGACACAAGCCCCACTATGTTCATAGCAGCCATACTTATAATAGCCAGAAGCAACCCAGGTGTCCCTCAACAGAGGAATGGATACAGAAACTGTGGTACATTTACACAATGGAATACTACTCAGCTATTAAAAACAATGACTTCATGAAATTTGCAGGCAAATGGATGGAACTTGAAAATATCATCCTGAGTGAAGTAACTCAGTCACAAAAGAACGAACATGCTATGTACTCACTGATAAGTGGATATTAGCCCAAAAGTTCGGAATACCCAAGTTTCACTTCACAGTAACCACTGGACTGAGAGTGAGGTCCCAGATGGAG
Source organism: Uromys caudimaculatus (assembly GCA_028551405.1). Lineage (NCBI taxonomy): Eukaryota > Metazoa > Chordata > Mammalia > Rodentia > Muridae > Uromys > Uromys caudimaculatus. The sequence goes on along the minus strand of CM052703.1, from coordinate 94,054,359 downwards.
GAGTTGGAGAAGGGACTGAAGGAGCTGAGGGAGTTTGCAGCCCCATGGAGGGAGCAACAGTGTCAACTGGCCTGACCCCCCGGTGCTCCTGGAGACTGGACCACCAACCAAAGAATACACATTGAGGGACCCATAACTCGGACCACATATGTGTCAGAGGAGAGCCTTGTTGGCCAGCAGGGGGAGGAGAGGCCCTTGGGCCTGAGGGTGTTAGAAGCCTCAGTATAGGGGAATGCCAAGGTGGGAAGACAGGAGTGGGTGGGCGGGGGGTGGGAGGTGGAATTCCCTCATAGAGGTAGGGGAGAGGGGAGGGGAGAGGGGGTTTCCAAAGTGGAGACCTAGAAGGGGGAAAACATTTGAAATGTAAATAAAGTATCAAAAAATAAAAATTAAAAAAAAAAAAAAAAACACTTTCACATGTGACCCGCTGTGTGTAGCTCAAGGGATAGCTACTCTGGCTTGGGTTTGCTCTTATTCCCACACCCCTGGAGATTACATTTTTGCAAATTCAGCTACATGGGTCTTTGTGATAGCCTAGTTGCCATTTTCAAGGCTAGCCTGTCTGTGACACTGACAGTAGAAGCCTCCAGAAACTGAAAAAGCCCAGAAGCCCTACTTCCCAGAGGCCACAGAAGAGACTCAGGCCAAACAGAAAAAAATAAACTTTAAGAATTAATCTTCTTTCAAAGTATCTGTCATCCAAGACCCATCTTAAAATTTATACAAGAAAGAGAGAGAGAGAGAGAGAGAGAGAAGCCCATAAAGTCAATGAGTCACCCTCTTTATTTATTCAATAAACATTTCTGTGCCTACATATATCAGGCCCTTACAATGGTGTTGAGGAGACACCTGTTTTCATGGTTAGAATGAGTGACGGAAGCAGATACACACACAGATAAATATGAAGCAGTAAGCGTTGTCTTAGAGATAAACACAAGAGCAAACAAAAAAGTCACAACCATGCAGATCAAGGCCCCAGCAAAGGATTTTCTGAGATGGAAACATTGGGCCAAGCTAGGTACCTACTCTGCCTGGAACATTCTTTTTCAGATAGTCACACAATTCTCTACCTCACTCCCCTTACTTCTGGTCAAACATCATCTTCTACCTCACCTCCTGAAGCTCTGCTCAAATATCCAGTTGCTGGACTGCTACCTAACAACGCCCTTACCACCTCTGTGCCCTGTTCCCTGCTTGTTTCTCAACAGGACTTCTCACTCTCGGAGGTCTCTAATAGTATACATACTCAGTGCATGCTACAAAATAAAAGATCCACAGTCTCCGCTCCCAACACCTCAAGATGGTAGACTGTGCTCATCCCAGGCTGGACTCTGACCCGGTGAACACTCAGTGTTCCTTAGAAACCTTGTAAAGTGGGTTTCTGTTTGCCAGGAAAAGCCATTACATTCTTATCTTCTCCTACAGGCCCCTAATCTCTGGAGAGGGCCTCTAGTTCTCTACTATACCAAACAGGCTTCCAGCAGATCGGAGGCCCCACAATAGTTCCCAGGCCATGCCAGCTAACCTGCCCTCCTCCAGCTACTGCATAGCTACTTATAACTGGCAGGACTCTCCCACCATTTTTGCTATCTCTTCTGCTCCCATAGTCCTGGCAATCACCAGTCTGTTCCTCTCCCTGCCTTTTTTCTTTGCTTTTCTCTCTGTCCCTGAGAGGTAGCCATGTGTCTTAGTCAGGGTTTCTATTCCTGCACAAACATCATGATCAAGAAGCAAGTTGGGGAGGAAAGGGTTTATTCAGCATACACTTTCGCACTGCTGTTCATCACTAAAGGAAGTCAGGACAGGAACTCAAGCAGGTCAGGAAGCAGGAGCTGATGCAGAGGCCATGGAGGGATGTAACTTACTGGCTTGCTTGTTTCCTGGCTTGCTTGCTTTTCCTGGCTTGCTCAGCTGGCTCTCTTATAGAGCCCAAGACTACCAGCCCACTGGTGGCACCACTCACGAGAGGCCCTCCGCCCTTGATCACTAATTGAGAAAATGCCTTACCACTGGATCTCATGGAGGCATTTTCTCAACTGAAACTCCTTTCTCTGTGATAACTCCAGCTTGTGTCAGGTTGACACACAAAACTAGCCAGTACACCATGGCTAGACTTCTTCCAGATGCCTCTGGCTATTCTCTCTCTTATCTACAATAAAAGCCTCCCACCTACCCATGAAGCAGCTATTCAATGCCTGCTTACGAAAATAAAAGCTCCACCGTGTCAGGTCCCAATGCCCCAACATGGCAGTCTGCACTTAGCTCAGGCTAAACCCAGGGAACACTCAGCATTCCTCAGTAACCTTGTAGGGTGGGTTTTTGTCAATAAAAGCCATTACTTTCTTATCTTCTCCTACAGCTCCCCAACTCTCTGGAGAGACTGCCACCTCTCTGGTTTCTTCACTGCACCCCTCGCTTACACATAGGGCTTTATCTCCTAGAACCAGGCACGGTCTGTGATGGGCTCTGGCATGTTATTTGCTGGCCAAATGAGCGCATGAATAGATGAACTGGAATATTAAGAGTGAAGATCGGGTCAGCCAAGTGATGAGGTGAGAAGCAGCGAGGCTGCTGGTTTAGGTAACAGACAGCAGTGAGCTGTGGAGGCTTTCAGTAGGCTAGCATAACTGTGGCAGGGTGGAGCGCAAAACCTGTGAGCAAAGACAGGACGAAGTGGACCAGCAGAACTAGATCCTGACAGGTTTCGTCACCTTATTGTGGTATCGATCCTACAGACAGGGAGCCACCGTAGAGTGTCTGACAGGAATGAAATGGTCAGTTTAGCCCAGTCTCTCAGGCAGCTTTCTGGGTAATGAGAAACAGGGTAATGTTGCACTGCAGCGGTCTACAGCCTGAGTCCAGCAAGAGAAACTCGAACATGTAGGAATGCCTCAATTGATCACTAAATTGAGGGAATGGTGGTTCACTCTTGGGAGAAGAGTGGGAGAAGTTGCCTGAGTCAGAAGAAAAGCTGCCCTTCCTTCCAGGCTAGGGCTCGACCACATCATCAAAAGACTGGTGGACTGTCTTCTCAGCATGTTAGGGCACGCCTGGGCTCCACACTCTGGCTGTCTCCTTCCATGCACCACTGGGCTCTATTCTAAGGACGCCTCTGTCTCTGAGTCCCACTGCAATGCTTAATGAACGGCTTGGCTTAGAGTACTACAGGGTCTACTGCTTGGAGATCCTCATTTATAAAATGAATTCAGTTCTACATAAAGAGAACAAAGGAGCCGCCAGTAGCTGTTATAAAGCCTGTTGCACAATACATGGCAGTCACGATATCACTATTTTTCAATTATAAATCATTACTTTTTTTTCTAAACAACTTCCCACCTTGTATCACAGACTGCCCTTGTCTTGTTATCCTCGAACCTTAGGCCCCTGGGTGTTAGGATTCCAGATGTGTGCCACCATGCCAAACAGGGCACATTATTTCTGAATTCTGAAACCGACTTATAACAGTACACTACATAAAAGGTAATACTAGACTGCATGTGTGTGGTAGTCCCACAGATTCTAATAGTGCTAAAGTTCCTACTGCCTATAGACGTCTAAGCCTTCAGGGTCCCAGCCCTGAGACATTACTCACATGTTTGCAATGTCAGTCATAAACAAATATATATGTACAGCTCATACAGCTTGAAATGACAAAAGCTACATTACTGGTTTGCATACATTCATTAGACTACACTTTCTGTCATTACCTTGGAATACAAACTTACTAAACATCTACAGTAAAACAGGTGGCCACATTAGCTGGCAGCAGCCTCACATATTCCGTGTTTTCAGTCTCCCAACCCCGTTTCCTCTTGTGTTTGACTTCATTTCATGTTTTAGTCATCATGGCTCCAATAGGCATACATATGTGTACACACACACACACACACACACACACACACACACACACACACATATACACATACATACATACACACACACACACACACACACACACACACACTCCATGCAGCCTAGCTGTGCTGCCGTCTGTACCATACAGATGTGCATACACACTGATGATGGTCTCACAATGAAGCCACATCATGGTGGTGGTCTCAGTACAAAGCCCCATCGTTAAGCATTGCATTATTCTATCCATTACAACTCCTCCTCTTAGCACCTGGGCTGGTCTTGAACTTGCATGCCTCAGTCTCCCGAGTGCTTGGATAACAGGAGCCAGGCACCATGACCAGCTCTCATTTGTTAAAGGTACTTATGTGTACTTATGAGGACCATTCAAGAATGCTTTATAAACTTTAAGGCACTATACAAATCGATATCTTTAATTATTGTGAATGTTGACCTTTTTACAATTCAGTTTGGGTTCTGCCATCAGCTCAACAATTAAGTTGTCATTAATTTTCACGAATTATGAGTATGCTAATAATATTGATGACAGCAGTAACACAGTAGCCTGGCATTGACGCCTAAAGGATTCACCCAAACTATGTGTTGAGAACTAGGGGCTGAGAAGAATCTAGTACAGGTCTGCTTTGAAGTTGTTTGCTTTAGCAGATAATTCTAATTATTAGTTACTGTCCCATACTCTCTCACCTTCCAACCAAGTCCTCTCTGCTCTCTTTCTCGGAGAGAGAGTACAGTTTAGCACGACTTCTGAAGTCAGCCTTGTTTGAGGAGGAAAACTTAGGGGAGACCACTCAGCTGCAAACCTAGTCTCAAAAAAATCCCACTTCGGGACCTTTTTGGCTGCCCACAACTCTGCAGGAAGTAGACTTCTTAGTCTCTGGCTCCCGCTTTGTTCCCACAGTTCTAAACTACAGCTGGTTTGGCTTTAGATGGAAGAAAGCAAAAGTAGAATGGCCCAGAACACACTCTGGCTGTGAGGTCCTAGCTGATTCTGGCTGACTCAGTATTCCTTCCTGATGCAGGTCCCCACAGACCTCGGCCGAATACGGGGCGACTCCCACCCCAGCTCACCGGCTCCGGAGGCTTTCTGGACTCCCCCGTGGAGTCTCCGAGGAAGGCCTGAAGCTGAGCTGGGGCGATGGAGACAGAATAGCAGCGACAGAAACCACAAACGCGGAAACAAGCCCAGACACCGCTGCGCAAGATCTGGCAGTAACGAGTCAAAGATCACTCAGGGCAGAAGGGACGCGCGGGGAGCTGGCGCCAGATATCTGAGATGAGCAACATCCGGGTGTCAATCTCCCCAGCCGGGCCACACCCCCTCGCCTCGTAGTGCCCCCGCTGTGTGCTTCTCCACGCCCTTAGCTGTTGGTTGGTCTGTGGAAGGTATCACCACCTAAAACTTCCCTAGACAGCCTAATTGTCAAGCAAAGGTTCCGGGTCTCAGGTGTTTTCGCCTAAAGCACTGGACACTCTCCTTGCAAAAAGTTCCAAAATGTGTATGTTTATCAGGGCCTGGTGGTGCAGGACTGTGAACTCTGCTAGTCTGGTAGAAACTAAAGCTGGAGGACTGTTATGTTTCATCTGTCTGGACTACGGAATGAGTTTAAGGCCACCCTGAACAATTGCCCCTCTTGCAAGATTTAAAAAAAAAAAAAAAAAAAGTATAAACAGAGCTGAGAAACCAGGTAGGTGACAGCACTTGCCTAGCAGACAAAAATGACTGTCTTTTAAAAAACAAGAATAGAAACAAACAAAACCAAAATCAAAACAAAACAAACCAAAAAAAACCAACAACAACAAATAAAACCCTTCAGGTATACAAGGCTACTAGAGGAGACTAAAAGGAAAATGAAAAACAAACAAACAAACAAACAAACAAAAAAACCAGTTCTCCCAAAGTCTAGACCATCAACCAAGGAGTGAGTGTACCTGGAGGGATCCATGGCTCCAGATACATATGTAGCAGAGGATGGCCTTGCCTGACAGCAACGGAAGGGGAGGCCCTTGGTCCCAGGGAGGTTTGATGCCCCAGCATAGGGGGAAGCTGGCGCGGTGGGGTGGGAGAGTGTGGGTGGGTGGGGGAGCACCCTCACACAGGCAAAGGGGAGGGGGAAGGGCAGATATGGGATGTGGGCTTGGTGGAGGGGGTAACTGGGAAGTAGGATATCATTTGCGATGTAAACAAATGGAATGATTTAAAAAAAAAAAAAAAAGAACTGTAAAATCATTTAAAAAAGAAAGGAAGGAAGAAAGAAAAAAACACAACCAAAACAAAAACTCAACCAACCAACCAAACCAAGATGTGGAGTACATTGGCATCAAAATCCACACAGTGAGCTGGAGAGATGGTTCAGAGGTTAAGAGCACTGGCTGCTCCTCCAGAGGTCCTGTGTTCAATTCCCAGCAACCACATGGTGGCTTACAACCATCTGTAATAGGATCTGGTGCCCTCTTCTGGTGTGTCTGACGACAGCTACAGTGTACTCATATAAATAAAATAAATAAATCTTTTTTTTTTTTTTTAAATCCACACAGTGGTTCCTTATATACCAGGTTAACATGAACATTTAGCATAGTGGCATTGCCCTGGGGCATTGCCCTGTGGCGAGGGATTTGTGTTGGCTTAAAATACTCAGAATGATGTACAATAGCACTTTTTACCTTACAATATTAAAAATCATGTCCCCAAATGTGGGTCTAACCACAGTAGGCTAGAAAGCAGCACAGCAGTGTGGACTTGGCCGGACCCACACTCTTCCTCTGCCTGTGATGATGCCAGGGGGCAGAGCCCCGTCCGCCAAGGAGCAAAAAGTGTCTTCCTTTTATTTCATCTCAGTCATCTTAGGATTTTTCTCTCTTGAATGGCAGCCTCCTCTTCCTCCAGTGTAAGAATATGGGGTCTTGTTTCTTTGAAGTAAACTTGATTCTTCCGAGTAGAACTTATGTAGAGAGAAACTATCCAAACTCATTTTTTGTTGGAACCAAGTAAAACATAAAGGACTTTGGCCAAAAAAAAAAAAAAAAAAATCAAAGGAAAGATGGAATATAAACTTAAAGGATGGAAAAAACTGACTTACATTGAATTTGAATCCCTGAGCCCGAGCAAATGCAATGAGTATAGAATTTGGGGAGGTGCCATGGTTGAAAGTTCTAAGGAATGGACTTTCCTAAGATCACAAGATCACAACATGATGTGATTTTTCTTCATTCCTTTTTAAATATAATGAGAGATTAGCCTAACAATGCTGAGCTAAAATAAAATGGTTTCCTTCTAAAAGGAAGCAGGACTCCAAAGAAAAATGGCTGACTTCAGAGCTGGGGAAGGAGGTGCATCACAGGCTTCGAGGATCTGGTCTGACTTGAAAACAAGGGAGCCAGAAGAAAGCGACAAGGTCATGGCCGAAGAGCTGACCTAATGAGGATCCACCTACCAAATATGGGCGAAATAACAGCCAAGTGTGGTGCTGCAGACCTGTCCCAGCACTGTAGAAGCAAGAGGACCACCACATGTTCTGAATCAGCTGGGTTTCAGTAGTAAGCTCCAGAGTACTGAAGGCTACATACTGAGAGCCTGTGTAAAAGGGGGACAGGGGAATAACAACTTACAGAGGGCTAGATTAGATGTTTAATGTTATGAGAACATGGTGCCGGAGAGTGTCCCAGTGGTTGAGAGGACCTAGGTTCAGGTCCCAGCACCCGCACCCACATGATAATTCACAAGCATCCTTAACTTCTCTTCCACAGGACCCAACACCCTCTTCTAACCTTTGAGAGCACCAGGCATGCACATGGTGATGTCTTAGGGTTTCCATTGCTGTGAAGAGACCCTTTGATCAAGACAACTCTTACAAAGGACAATATTTAATTGGGGCTGGCTTACAGGTTCAGAGGCTCAGTCCATTATCATCAAGGTGGGAAGCATGGCAGCATCCAGGCAGGCATGGTGCTGGTGGAGCTGGGAGTTCTACATGTTGGTCTGACTGCATCCAGAAGAAAACTGTCTCCCAAACAACTAGGAAGAGGGATTCAAAGCCCACTCTAACAGTGACACAGTTCCTCCCACAAGGCCACACCTACTCCAACAAGGTCACACCTCCTAATAGTGCCAGTCTCTGGGCCAAGCATATGCAAGTCACCATAGTGCACATACGTACATGCTGGTAGAACACTTATACACATAAAATAATAGAAAAAATTAAAATATCATGACATCATATAGACATATGGAGAAAAAGTCTCTTGATCATTTCAAGAGGGTGCTATGGAGAAATAAAGCTAGAATAAAAGAAGAAGGTAGAATAAAGCCTTTGCTATACAAATCATATTCCAAGATGACTCAATGTTCTCAATAATAATAATAATAATAATAATAATAATAATAATAATAATGGGTTGATATAATGTTCTTAGTTTGCAATGGCGGGGTGGCTGCTAGAACCGTATAATAGTCCAGTGTAAGTCTTTGTGTTAGATCAGTGGTTCTCAACATATGCCTCTCAAACCCGTTAGAGGTCGCATATCAGACAGACAGACAGCCTATCAGATATTTACATTACGATTCATGCCAGTAGCAAAACTAGTTATGAAGTAGCAATGAAATAATTTAATGGTCAGGAGTCACTACAGCATGAGGAACTGTATTAAAGGATCTGAGCATTGGGAAGGTTGAGAACCAGCGTATTGCATGAATCAAGCCAAAATCGTTTGAGCCCACTACGTATAGCATGACAAAGAGAGGCAAGCGGGTCATTGCGAGGGCTCCTGTATAACGTCCTACTGCTAAACAACCGATCTGAGAGCTGAGTTCAGGGGTAGAGTGAGTGCTGACCTAGCCCTGACTGAGTCCCCAGCCACCCCCACCCCCACCCTCACACACAAGAGGGGAGTAGAAAATCTGTTAAATGACAGCATTAAGATACAGCTGGCCAAATCCACAAATGTCGAAGTGCAGGGGGAGGGGACGGGGCAGACAAAACATTAAAAAATTTTCAATCAATTACAAAACAAAACTGTGAATCTCTAAACCTTGTTTGGATCCCAGATTGAATAAATGAGTTCCATAAAGACATGGTGGTGATTTTACCAGTGACCAGACATTAGGTGACACTTCGGTTTTGTTTAGTGATACTAACAGCGTGGTAGTTGTTTTCAGTCTTCCCAGCAATGAGCGCCAAGTCCCCAGACCTTGGTTTCTAATAGCTGATTCCAGAGGTGGAACTGAGTGTGTAGCACCTTGTGGTATGTAAAGTACAGAAAGGTCACAAAGTGACCAGGATTTCGCTCACAGTAGCTCCTTAATGGCCAAAGCTGAAATCCACAGGGTTAGAAGACATTGGTAGTGAGACTATCATCCACAGAATAAAATAAAACCAAGTCCATACTGACGTAAATAGCTGTACTAGGGGAGAAGGGGCGCTCTTCCTGACAGTAGAATTCCAGCTAATAAACACTGGAGAAAGAAATGAAAAATACCACTGTCTTCCTTTTATAGGTGGGCAAAAGGGCTCCATTTATCATGACAGGATGTTATAGAAAATATAATTTTATTTCTAAAATACTAAAGCAATTCAGAGCCATTTCCAAGCTTTTGGTTATTAGTTGAGAACTCTGTAGAAGCGTGAGTCAAATGGTTTTCTCCTGTCATAGATGCTGGGGCACACTTGGCAGGTCCTCCTTCAAGGAAGGCCACGGTCACAACTGAAGGGACTGCTATCAGTGTTCAGTCCTCACATCAGGTAATTCTGGGTTTTCCCCAGCAGGAGAAGGCCCTTCTCTTGAAGTTGAGCCCTTTACCTGGTTGGCCCATATCCAACATCAAATAAATAACTGATAAGAGGGCATAATGTTATGGCCATTCCAAGTCAACATTGACTTATCTCCAGAAGTCAGCAGTCAGGAAAAACCACCCAAGCAGACTTGCACCACATCTAATCTCCCTCTGTACCTTTTGCTTGGCTGACCTGGTCCTCTAACGAGATAATGCCAAGGGCAGTGAATAAGAAGCACCTCGCCAGACTCTGCCCACAGCCTGCTTCGTAGGCAGCACCTAACTTAAAATACTAGAATGGTTAGCTGAGTTGTTCATGGGTTGATTCCATTTTTCTTCTATGTATTAAGCATGTCTTCACCATGTATAATCATTATACATGCTGCGGTGTTACAGAAGGACATTTTCCTGCAAGTACATACCATTCAAGAACGACTCTCCCCCATGCCTAATTTTCCCTCCTCTGCCTTTAGTCCTCTTTGTTCCTCTAGACAGTTTCGGTTCTACCTTCATGTCATAAATACAAACAAGGCTTTAGTCACAAACGAGAGAAAACTTCCTCTCACTTTGTCTAGGACTGACTAAATGCGATTGATCATCATCAGCTGCATCACCTTTCTGCAAATGATAAACTTTCATTCTTCTGTATAGCTGGGGGGAGCCCACTAGGTGTATATACCACATCCTCTTATCTGTTCCTCTGCTGGTGGACATTTGGGTTAGTCTTGTAACTAAGCCAATATAAACACTGTATGACTGTGACATGTTAATTGGAGTCCCTTTGATAAATATCTGGGGCAGACACAACTAGGTCATATAGATCTTTTAGTTTAAGTAACCTCCACAATGACTTGCATAATGGTTAGATAACATTATCTAACAATAGATAACGGTTTCTTTTGCAACCATTATATGATGTGTGTATAGGTATGAAATTCCACACATTATATGTGTATATGTATGTATGTATATATATACATACATACATATACATATACATATACATATACATATACATATACATATACATATATATATATATGCCCTGTGTGACCATGCCCACAGATACCAGAAGAAGATGGAATTGCAAGATATTTTCAATTTCAGTTTCTCTGATATCTACTGAGAGTGATATTTTGTATGTCTATTGGCCATTTTGTATTTCATCTTCTGAGAACTATTCATAATTCCTGTATTGATTAGCTGGTTGATTTCTTGTCATGGTTAGCTTGGTCAATATCACACAACCTACAATCATCTAAAGAAAGCCTCATCTGAAGAATTACATAGATCAATTAGCCTGTGGGCTTGTCTGTGGAGACTGTCTTGACTGTTAATTGATGTAGGCAGACCCTGCCCACTGCAGGCAGGGCAGTGACATCACTAGATCGGTGGCCCTGGGCTATACAAGAAAGCTAGCACAACATAAGCTGTGAGCTGGCAGCAGCAGCGTCCTCCATGACCTCTGCTTTAAGTCCCTGCCCAGATTTCCCTGCCATGTTTGTTTTTCCACAGCAACAGTAAAGAAACCAGAACCTTTCCCTATTTTTAAAGTTCTTTCTAGATATTAATTTTGTTAGAAATATAGCTAGCAAAGATTCTGTTCCACTCTTTGGGCTGCCTCTTCACATAATGATCTTATGCAGCTTTAAAATGACAGTCTGAGGAGTTCTCTCTCGTTTGTCAACAGTTGGCATTACTTCCTGACTGGGTTCTATTCAGAACGGCCTTTCCTGTGCCTGCATCTTGACTGGTTTCTCTACATTTCCCCTTTAGAGCTTACATTAAGGTCTTTGGTCCACCTGGACTTGGTCTTGGGCAGGGCTAGAGATGGGGTCTGGTTTCATTTTTTTTACATGTGGGCATGCAGTATTACCAGCACCATTTGTTGAAAATGCACTTTCCTCCAACATGTATTTTTTGGAATTTTTTCTTATAAATAAGGTGGCTGCAGTAGCACGAGTTAACACTCTCGTGTTCCATTGACCCGTGTGGCTCTGTGCCAGTATTGTGTTCTTTCTCACTATGGCTCTGTGGTATAACTTGAAATTGGCATTTTTTTTTCTTTTGTGCTCGGCACCGCTCGGATTATCCAGTTCTATGTTTCTGCATACATTTTAGGATTTTTTTTTCTGTGAAAATAACATTAATTTTTGATGGGGATTGCATCAAATCTTTGGATTGCTTGTTAATATAACAATCTCACAATATTCACAGTTATAATCTGCAAGCATAGGCCTTCAATTTCTTTCTTCAATGTTTTAGCATTTTCACTGTAAAGATCTTTTACTTCTTTGGTTAGGTTTATCCCAAGGGGCTTTGCCAGGTGTGTGGGGGCAGGGTCAGAAAGGACAGCTGTGAATGGGATTGCTTTCCTGTTTTCTTTGTTGATAGGCATATAAGGCTTTTAAAATTTTTATATGGTAATTTGTATGCCACCACTTTTCAGAAAGTGTTTATAGGAGAGCTAAGTTTTCTTTTGGTTCTTCTGTATATGAAATTTTATCTACTTTTCCCCTTTTTTTGTATCCCTTTTGTTTCCTCATGTTGCTCTAGCTAAGATGTCAACTAGTTCTATTCCATACGCCTAGGGAAAGAGACCATACATGCCTATTGCTGATTTTAGTGGAAATGCAGTGTTTCCCATTTAGCATAATAGAAAATAGCTTTGTCACATATAGACTTTACTGTATTTAGATATGGTCCTTCTACTCATCACCTCTTTGGGATTTTTACCATGAAAGAATGCTGGATTTTATCAAAAGCCTTTTGTTCATCTACTTAGATGATGCTGTGATTTTCATACTGGTTTGCATGTTGAACTGTTCCTGCATCTTTGATTGAACCTGACTTCAAATGGTAAATGGCCTTTTGATGTGTTCTTGAATTTGGTTTGCACATATTTTAATAACTTTTGCATATATGTCCATCATTGAGATTGGTTTATAACTTTTATTGTGTCTTTACCCGGGTTACCAGAACAATACTGGTTTCATAAGAGGAGTTTGGTAGCATGCTTTCCTTTCCTATTTTATGGACCAGTCTGAGAAGTGTTGGTATTAGATTTTGTTTTGTTTTGTTTTTCTTAACTTATCTGGAAACTTTCAGTAGTGAACCCATTGTGAGATTGGACTGTTTTAGTTGGGAGATATTTTGTTACTGCTTCAATCTCATTGTTATAGATCTCTTTAAATGCTCATCTCATCTTGGTTTAATTTTGATAGGTCATCTGCTAAGGATTTTCTCAATTTCATTGCTAACTATGGTGCTGCCTACCTTTTCACTGATAGTTTTCTTTCCTTTTCTATTTTTCTAGCCTGTTCTTATTTCTTTCCAACTACTGATTTAGGGCTTGGGTTGTTTTTGTTTCTCCAAGACCTCACCTTGAAATTATTTCTCACAATTCAGACCCTCCCTTACTTGGTCAGAGACACCACCAGAATGCCAGGTCCAGGAGTTTCACCCTGTAGCCCTGGCTGACCTGTAACATGCTACATAGACCAGGCTGGCCTCAACCATAGCCATTTTCCTGTCTCCCTAGTGCTAGGATTTCAGATGTGCACCACCACATCCAGCTTTATTATCAGGTTTACAAACTTTGTTAATTCTTCAAGTAGTACAGACATCAGAAGAGACCTGAGCATGTGTATCTTCAGTCGAGTGAAGACTATTCTATTTAATAACAGAGTACATGGTCAGTGTGATGGTTTGGATATACTTGGCCCAGGGAGTGGCACTATTAAGAGTTGTTGGAGTAGGTGTGGGTTTAAGACCCTCAACCTAGCTTCCTGGAAAGTCAGTCTTCTACTAGCAGCCTTCAGATGAAGATGTAGAGCTCCTCCTGCACCAGCCTGTCTGGAGGCTTCCATGTTCCTGCCTTGATGACACTGGACTGAACCTCTGAATCTGTAAGCCAACCCCAATTAAATGTTGTCTTTTATAAGACTTGTCTTGGTCATGGTGTCTGTTCACAGCAGCAAAACCCTAAGACAGAAGTTGGTACCAGGAGCGGGGTATTGCTGTGATAGGCCTGACCATGTTTTTGTTTGGAGGAATGAGGATTTGGGGACTTTAGATTTGGGAAGCAGTTGAATGTTTTAAGTGGGGCTTAATGGACCATCCTAGTAGTAATATGGAAGACACTGGCACTGAAGGTGATTTGAACTCTGGAGATTGTTCATATGATGTTTTGGTGAAGAATGTTGCTGGTTTTTGCCCTTGTCTGAAGAGTCTACTGGAGTATAAAGAGATTTCGATCAATTGCATTAATAAAGGAAGTCTCAGAAAACACCAGCATAGACTTTGTATTCTGATTTACTGTTATGAAGAGCATTTTGATCAAAGGTAACAAGCTTAACAAGAAAAATACAAACGGTATGATTCATGTATCAAAGGTGCACCAGGAAATGCAATGGAGCTAAACCTTGTATTCAAGGATATTAAACAGATTAAGGGAGTGGTGACCTCTGGGCAAGATCCCACCCAGCTAAGTTTATTGTTTATGTTTGCAGTTGAACATGGAATAGTTATGTCATGTTAGGTGTTATCACTTGGTTATTGTTTTCATTTGGACTTTTAATTTGGAATGAACTACAATCCAGAAATGAGTACACTTTTGATCCAGATCTTGAGGCTGGAAGGCACAGGCTTTTGATCCAGATCTTGAGAAAAGTGGCTATGAAAAGCTTTGGCCCAGGCTTGGTGGTATACCAATCCTAGGAGACAAAGGCAAAGAGATCACTGTGTTCAAAGCCAGCCTGGGACAGAGCAAGTTCTAGGTGAAGAAAAGCTTAAATCCAGGTATGGTGGCAAACACCTTTAATGCCAGGATTCAGGAGACAGAGACATGCAGATCCAGGAGTTCAATGTCAATCTATAGGACAAGTTCCAGGACAGTCAAATTTAGGCAGTGATGGATATAATAGAACAAGGGGGTGGGGCAGTGTTCAAGTCCCAGCAAACGACAGAACTCAGCAGCTTTGGCCATATGGCTCTGGCTTTAGAGTCCAGAATAGAAGGGACTACTAGGACAATTGATGCTGGTTAGCTGGAGCTAAGAAATTAGTGGTGATTAAAAAAAGACCAGCATCAATCACTGAGATGAAATCTTCTGGAAAATGTATTCTGAGAGCACAAAGAAGCTGTGTTCCAGAGATAGCTAAGGTTTTACCTCATGCTGCAGCTGTCCTTGGTATTGTGTAAGAGTCACCCAGATAGTACTAGTTTTGATGGCATGAAGGCATGAAGAAGAGCCGAGGCTTGGCACTGTGAGAGGCCATAGAAAGCCATTGGTGGAAGTGTAGTCTCAGTTGCAGTTGATGGCCCAGGACTGAAGGGGTCATGCAAAGGAGTTGAGGCTTGGCACCATGGAGAGAACCTATGAAAGGCTAACGGTAAAGCCTAATGCAGCAGAAGACCCCAGGGTATTGCAGGTGCCAGTACCATGGGATGATGACCAAAAACAGCAGCAGCAGTGGAGTGGATCCACCTGAGCTTAGAGTGCTACAGAGGGCAGAATGGAGAAGTGACGCCAACCCTTTAGAGTAGCCCAGAGGATCATGTATGGATCCTAGACATTGAAACAAGGAGCTGTAACACTGACGTTGCCTTGGTGACCCCAAGATTTTCGAGATGCCAGAGCCATGGGATATCTGCTGAGGAAAGCTGCTAGCAGGGAGTGGAACCAGCCCAGGACAAAGACTTCGTTGCAGTCAACAAAGAAGAAAAAGGAGTGGAGATCTGAAGATCACTTTGACAGCAGACATGGAGATGTTTGGAGTTTGCCCAGCTGGTTTCCAGTCTTGATTTGGGGATTACAGTTAAGTGATTGGATAGATCTCAGAAGAGACTTTGAACTTTGGACTTTTAACATTGTTGAGACTGCTATAGACTATGGGGACTCTGGAAGTTGGGCTAAATGTACTTTTTATTATGCTATGGCTAGATATGGCCCCCATAGACTTGTTTGAACAAGCCTATGGGGGCCAGGGAGTGGAATGTGATGGTTTGTTTATGCTTGGGCCAGGGAGTGGCACTATTAGAAGATGAGGTGTGGCCTTGTTGGAGTAGGTGTTGTCACTGTAGGTGTGGGCTTAGGACCCTCACCCTAGCTGCCTAGAAGTCAGTCTTTCACTAGCAGCCTTCAGATGAAGATGTAGAACTCTCAGCTTCTCCTGCACCATGCCTGTCTGGATGCTTCCATGTCCTGCCTTGACGATACTGGACTGAACCTCTGAATCTGTAAGCCAGCCCTAATCAAATGTTATCCTTTATAACACTTGCCTTGGTCATGGTGTCTCTTCACAGCAATAAAACCCTAACTAAAACAGTCATTGAGGACAGGTATACTCGTATAAAAAACCAGTATTACTGTAAGGTTGGTAACTTTCCCTGTGGACTTTGTTGTGGAGACAAGGCTTGGGCACAGTTGGGTTAGTTAGAGTGGAGACAAAATGCAGTTAGTGAAAGAGGTCTTCACAGGCTGAATGACTTAAAGAGAGACTTTGCATGTTCTTCTTTCCTCTGATGTTCTAAAGCAAAAAGTTTTTGAAATATATATATCAAAGTATTATAAATACTGATACTGCTCATTACATTTGGCAGGAGCCATGTTGTCTCTCCTGGGAAAGGAGCATGAATGTTCTGTGAATGACCTCCTTGAGGCAAGGCCCTTGGAGTTTTTCTCCCATTTGGCAAGGACCAGTGGGAATGATCACCAGAGTGATGCAATTGCATCAATCCTTTGGAGATGGAGCCATGATTTCGAAAGGTTATTCAAAGGTTAAGTAAAGACATGACTGACTGAGACCTTTAAAGGAGATCCCTTATTGGATGGTCTCAACATTGATAGGAATATATGAGAAAGGGAGGGCCTGGCAATGCCACCGTCTTCTGAGGACCTAAGCAGGCCAACACACTGGAGAGAGGGAAAGTTCAAAACTCAGTAAGAGAAGCCAGGGCCTAAAGGTCGACAGTAAAGAGTTCACACTCAGGACAAGCTAGTTCGTTCTTAGGATAAGTTAGTAAGTAAAATTTGCTATGCTCTTAAAAGAAATATAAGTTGGATAGATTCATCTTTGCCTTAGGCAAGGGCTTATACAAAAGAAAGAACGGTATGAGTTGATGGAGAAGTGTTAATTGTCAGTCTCTGCTCCTTATAGGGAAGTTGTATAGGGCAGAACCATACTGTAAAACAGAGATTATGGCATAAAAACAACTTACACTGCATTGTGAGCACACTGAATTAGGAGGTGATAAAACACAAAGGTTATATTCCTGTTAAAAGTTTGGATTTTAACTGTCTTTTACTTTGAAATTGCATGTCTGCTGCTGGCCTGTGCACAAACTAGATGTGCCTGGCTAGATATAATCTGGCTTGTAATACGATACTTAAATCATTTTGGCTGACAATATTCAGGTGTGCTTAGCTATGACATAATCATTTGGATTGTAATATTATACTGCTTAGATATGGGGAAAGGCAATCAGTGATGACACGGAAGTAAGGGGAACTTAAAATGAATTTCCATAAGTACTTGTTGAGATTCTTGGATAATGATTAAGGAAAATCTGAAACTGTATGTTTGAATGCTCTGAAATTCTGTACAATAAAGACAGCTCGAGCTATTCGGGGCCACTTGCTTGCACAACAAGTGGTCAGAGTCCTTTCTTTCGCTGACTCCACATCTACATTCTGGATTACTGAACCACCAGACAAGGACTCCAGCAACATTAGCAGTAGAGATTTGCAAATAACGATCTTTCCCTTCTTTAGTGACTCTTTCTGCTTGAGAAGACTTAAGCCCACCTGAGGAAAGTGTGAAAACCAGTCTGAGCCTGGTTTGTGAGACTGACAATTGTCTACGACTGGCTAGGCTGGTTAACCATTTCTTCAACACATCTAAATCGCTTAAACTGGCTGCAGTCCAAGTCTTCAAGTAGATTCACTGAAACCTACTTTTTTAAAGGTTATGGTATACATAACACACTTTGTAATGAGATATGTTTTATGTTGACCATAATCTCAAGGGGATACTTTCTCTCTTAATTAAGTGACTTAACCTAGAGAAAGGAGTGGGGTTTGCTCAAGCTCACACATTAAAATAAAACTATGAAAAATCAAGTGTCTTGACTCTAACAACCAAAAGATCTATTTTATTCTCCTCTTAACAGCATTCCTTTTGAGATAGTGAAAAGCTAGAGAGAAAAACATCACCTATCAGCTTATTATCTATTGATAAGGGAAGTTAAATTAAAACATTAAGTGATATTATAGTTATTAAAAATTAGTTTAGCTATGGGGAGTAACTATAAAATACTACACTGTAAGAACAAATTTAAAAGCCACAGATAATGGCATGTGCATATAGTACTAGCTGCTACAATGCTGAGGCAGGAGAATCACTTGTGTGCATGAGTTTAAGACCAGTCTTGGCAACACACTGAGAACCCCATCTTGAAACAAAGGAAAAGAATGTGTCAGCATAGTTGGAATGTTTGTTTGGGGGGGGGGGACGGCATATATAAATCTGTTTGGAGAGCTGGGGACATAACTCAGTGTTAGAACTTTCGCCTAGCATGTACAAACCCAAGGATATATGTAGATATAGAGCCAAGGATAGAGCAGCTGTGGAGAATCCACTGCCTTCTCTTCCAGCACTGGAACCTCCCTGTCTAACAGTAGTGACTGTCCCTGTGCAAGTGCTATTATCTGATCAAACACTTTCAAAATCTCTAAGTGGGTCACTGAATTTGAATCTTTACCCTGTGTGTGTGTGCCTGTGTGCCCACGCACAAAAGTCAGAAAATGACCGAGAGTGTCAGTGTACATACCTGTGGAAGCCAGTGGCTGACAGCACACGTCTTCCTCCATCTCTATGTACCCTGACTTTTGAGACCAGGGCTTTTACTGCACCAGAGCTTGCTATTTCAGCCAGACTGGCTGGCCAGCAAGACCCTAGCCTCTGCCTTGTCTTTGTTCCCCAACACAAGGGTGAGATGTGCTTCACCATGCCTGGCTTCTATGTGGGTTCTGGGGATCCAAACTCAGATGCCGCTGCTTACACAGCAAGCATTTTACCCACCCAGTCATCTCCCCAGTCCTGGCTTTTAGGCTGGCAGGCCAGCATGCTAGAGATCATCCTGTATCCACTTCGCCAGCACTGGGATTACAACTGTACCACCTGCCTTCTTTTTACATACATTCTCAAGCCCAAACTCAGGATCCTATGCTTGCATGGTGAGCACTTTATTAAATGAGCCACCTTCTCAGCCCTGCACTGTTAGTCTTACAAGAAGGGGTGGGGGCAGCATTAGAAGCTCAAGGAACTCTGACTTACCAAAGGATTATAGGAAGGCTTATAGGCTTATAGAATCCAAGGCTTCAACATCTGGCCAGTGTGGTCTCACTGTGTAGTGCTAGACAGGACAACATTCCTAGTGCTCTCCGGATGCTTTCTTATAGGGAATATAATTTGGGGTACTAGAGTTAGACTCCTGAAAGTGCCCAGTTCTCTGACCAAGTTAAGAAAATGCTGGAAAAGATACTATTTTTTTGTCTCTGCAGACTATAACATCTGGAGCCAGATCATTCAGATTTAAGCTCCCGTTCTGGAACCATCTGGTGGACTGTTAACTTTCATGTCTTAGTTCCTTGTGTGTGTGAGGACAACAGTGCCTGCCCTTAGGACTGCTGTTGAGTGAGCTTCAGTGAGCCAATGCATGTGACATGCCCAGAGTTAAGTGTTGCTGCTATCACTAGAACTAAGATTCCCTGGCTCGGGGTTCTCATGGGCCCTCAGACAGTCAGTCAGCCTAGAAGTGACTCCACCTGAGTAAAGCACTTGCTGTGCTGTTCCTTCTTTCAAGATTAGTACTCAACATTTTCACATCTTCTTTCATTTATTGAAAAAAATTTTAGAAAAATGCAGTTAATAGAGGGCACAAACAAATCAACAGGAACATACGAGTGGAAAGCATAGAGAATATAAAACTAAAAATGCCACTGGCTTCTTTAATTGTTTAAGAGCACAAAATGTAACAGGCAGGTCTATTTTAAACAAATTAAAAAGCTATTTTGTATTTTTTTAAAAAATAATTCTTCCCAAGTCAAATATATATATACACCCACAAAAATGGTGTGTAAAGGAAAGCTGTCATACTTAAGAAGTTGTATCCTGGACTTAAGGAAACAGTTGCTGATGCAGAGGTCAACACAAAGTCAGCCACAAGTTAACAATACCCATTCCCCAAGACAGGGGCTGCTCTACAGCCCAGGATGGCTCAAACTCAATCCCCCTTCCTCAGCCTTCCAGGGGCTGGGATTCTTGGTGAACACTATTGTGCCCCAGCAGGGTTAGTAGTTCTCAGGAACTGAGCATCAAACATTGCATGGCACAAAGCTATACTGTATAAAGTACTATTAAGCACAAAGGAAAAAGTATGCTTAGCTTTTACAAAAATGCTTCTTAAGGAAAACAACAGAAACCCATTCAGCAGACCAAGGAGGCTACAGTTAGCCGTCAAAGATACAACTTTGCATATCTGTACTAGGAAATTCTATTTATCCAGGGTGGACCAAACAGGGGCATCTTTAACATTTCTTAGTTGACCAAGCTTAAGCTTTCTGTTTCTTCCCCTACCCACCAGCAATTCGTATGATCCAGCAGAAGGAGAGCTTTAGAATTGGCTATTTTATTTTTCTTTCTGTGGCGAGACTGTCATGGAGCCTGGATATTTCAGGTTCATATGCATCCATGACCAATGTCCCGCTGTGGTCAAAGAACTTAGCAATGGACTTGGTGAACTCGGCTTCCCGCTGCTGCTTTGTCCTCCCACTGATGAAGGTCAACTTCAGGGTGTATTTGTCATCAAACCTAAGCATCAGGACAAAGAAAACAAATCAAAAACCAAACAGACTGGGAAACTGAGGAGCTCTTAGGGTGGGAAGACAATAATGGAACAATGACAGTAGAACAGGGCTATTGAGGGGAGGGGGGTACAGCAGAAGGGACATAGGAGCTGAGGGAGAAGGGCCAATGGGAGCACACATAGGAAAATGCCCAGTAAACGCACCACTCTGGATGCTATCTTTAACAAATGGACTCATGCAGTAACAATTCCTCAGCAAGTGTTTCTGACCAGCCACACACACCCTCACGGAGAATGGGACAGAGAGACAAAGAGACCAACCAACCGACCGACCCCACTCACAGGTCTCCTAACTGCCCTGAAGATATTATTTCTGATGTCTCCTTACGAATACCAATTTACCTTCCCTTCCCTGGTTCAACTGCTGAACCTTAACGCAGATGAGAACAGCAGGCTACCTAAGGAAAGTATTCCATGTGGAGGGACCAGAAAGCACAGAGGCCCTGAGCTGAGAACATGCCTAGGGTGTCTGAGGAACATAAACCCAACAGCAACGAGGGTCTATGTGCACATGCATAAGGAGTACATACAACACACGTAAGGACTGTTAGCTGTCCTCACAACTTAGCCGCTTTCCTGAACAGGAGGTCTTAACAGAGGACAAAGTAGATGTGACTTACGTTTACTGATCACTTGCTTTTCCTGCTCAATGACTTCAAGCAGGGAGAGACACTCCCAGGTCTACCAGAAGTGAGAGTTGGTAACATTAGAGCTGGCAGACCAGAGGAACTTGTTAGGAATGAAACTGTCACTTACCCAGAGAGGAAAACTAGGGGAAGAGCAGGCAGGACAATGGGGAACAGAGGTGACTTTTGACATGTTAACTCTGAGATGCCCACTAGGTCCAGTGTCAAACAGGAAGCAGGAGATAGCTATAGTTCTGAGAAAAGGTCTAGGATAAAAATGTAGATTTGGAGATCTTTCTATAGGTAACGTGTGTCTTCTGGTTATAGGCAGCTCTCACCAGGAGAGAAAAATGAGAAGTGTTCAGAGTAAGAGTAAGCCACGGGAGATTTTGTGGGTGGCCGACAATACCTGGAGGCAAATGAAGCGCTCACAGCTATAGCTAAGGCTTGGTTCATTTTAATCACTCACACATTTTTTTTTTTTTCATTTATTTTTAGTTTCTTATGTGTGGTTGTTCTGTCTGCATGTATGTCTGTGTACTATTTGTGTGCCTGGTATCTGTGGAGGCCAAACAAAGGCACTAGAATCCCTGGGGCTGGACCGTAAGCCACCATGTGAATGCTGGGATCAAACCCAGGTCCTCTGGTAGGAGAGCCAGTTCTTTTAACCAATGAGGCACCTCTTTAGCTCCAATACAAAAAGCTTTTTGACACACTCATGCTGGACAGGTTTAGACTGCAGAAGAACAACTCAAAGGCTTTCCCACCTGAGTGAGAGCCTAGGCAAAGTCTGAGCATGACAGCCACAGTCTGTGAAACGTCCACTGACATTTCATAGCATATGACCTGGCAGCTACAGGACAGCAGAATCAGGCACTGTTGTACCATACCCCTGTGAGGGGGGACAGCAAGCATACTCATGCCTCTCTACCAACAATATGGCAGGTGGTAAAAACTGGCAAGGAATGTGGAAAAGCAGTACTTTTACATACTTCTAATGGAATGGAAAACAGACTGTCAATTCATCAAACAATTAAAGCAACCACGTGATCCAGGAATTCGTTGTCTAGGTACCTTATCCAAGAGAAATGAAAACAGATCCATACAAATATGTTGGCCCTATCATTCATAAAATCCATCAACTGAAAAAAGGTTAACAAAATACAGTAGATCTGTGCAATGGACTGTCACTCAACCACAGTAAGCATCAATGTATTGATATATGCTACAACAGAGATGAACTCTGAAAACCTTAGAGACTTTGTTGGGAAACTGTATCTTCTGGACGTGGCAAGTCCACTTACTCCCGGACTTACAGCAATGGCAGCTGTCTATATGAAGCCTGTGCATGATCAAGCCAGTCAATATGGCAGCACAGATGGAGAGCTCATGAAAGCCCACTGCTAGCTGAGAGTAATGGGTGCTGGCGGAGAGTCTGCTGTTTTCAGGGGTGTGGCCTCCTAGGCTGCCTAAGCTCGAGTGGGTAGCCCTACCAGCAGGCAGCACTAGTTGTACTCAGTGGATTATGAAGGGAATATGAAGTTGAGAGAGCACTATGCGGAGGTGTCTGGGAGAAGCTGGGGAAGGAGTAGGGGGTGGACAGCAGCAACAAATATCATATACTTAAATGAAAGTCTCAAAACCCAGAAACAAGCTTAAAAGATTTAAAGTAGAAACAGAAAAACATTATGCTAAGTAAAAGAAGCCACTATCATCCGACTGACATGAATGTCCATAAAAGAGACATTTTCCATGGAAAGCAGAAGGGTGATTAGTTGGGTCACAATAAATGGGCAAACAGGAGATAAGCACTGGGGGTACAAGTTTCATTTTGAGGTGAAGAAAATGCTTTTATGACTGTAGTAATTGGCACAACTATAAATACACTAGGAGTCAATTCAATGTTACACAGGAGAATGGGATGGTAGGTGGGCTTTCCTCAACAAAGCTTGAAAAACAAGGCAGAAGAGATGACAGTGCCTGTCAGTCAATCCTCAGATCCACAGGAGAAGAGACTGACTCCCAAGAAGCACTTCCACACTTGTATAGACCGTCTCTCTCTCTCTCTCACATTCTCTCTCTCTCTCTCCACCCCTCCCCCTCTCTCTCCCTCCCCCCCCCCCCAACAACAACAAAACAAGCTGGATGACAATAACGAAACCAATGTTGTGGGATTCTAGAATGTGCAGCTCTGTTTTAGTGGCCTGGTAAGAAGCAGACTTCTCTAGTGGGTGAGGCCAAAGAACAGCAGGGCCTGACATGAGACAGCAGAACCGAACTGTCAAAGTGTCTTCTTCTTCCTACCCCACAAACTACCAGAAAGGGGCAGGCACTGAGGCTACTTACCTTCAATGAGAGTAACTATGATGTGATGGCCTGTATATGCCAGGAAGTATATCATGTATTTTTAGTTAATGACCAGGAGCCTGAATTCTATGCACAATTTAGCCTAGAATTCTTACTCTACTACCCCTGAGCTCAGTCAATTTAACCTTTAGGACCATGTTCCTATCTGTAAATGTGTTCTGAGGTTAAATGAGGTAGTAAGTTTAGCATAATACCTACAGTGGTTTGAGTGAGAATGTCCCTCACAGACATATATATTTGAACACTCAAGCCTCCAGTTGGTGGCACTATTTGAGGAGGTTTAGGATACATGGTCCTTCGAGGCCAGCCTGGTCTACAGAGTGAGTTCCAGGACAGCCAGGGCTACACAGAGGAACCCTGTCTTGAAAAACCAAAAAAAAAAAAAAAAAAAAAAAAAAGATACATGGTCTTGTTGGATAAAGAATGTCACTAAGGATGGACTCTTAGAGTTTAAAGACTTGCACCATTTCTAGTTTTGCTGTTTCGAGTTTATGGCTCAAGACATGAAGTCTCAGCTTGGTCCTCTGGCCACCATTATGCCTGTTGCCACACCTCCCTGCACTATGGCAATAGAAACATAAGCCCAAATAAACCCTTCCTTCTGTAAGTTGCCTTGGTCTTAAGTGTTTTATCAAAGCAATAAAAAAGAGACTAATGCCTAACATACAAGAAATGCTGCATGTGTATTTGCTATAATAACTGACATTTGACATCTTCCTAACAACTCTATGGAGTTCATTTTTTTATCTCAGTAAGCTTCACTTTATATAATTTACCAAAAGCCATGAATTAGAAACAAACACACTGGAACATGGATTCAGGTCTGGGTACCAATGAACATGTGTGTACTACCACAGTTCAAAAAGACTAGATTGTAGTTGAGCTGTACAGAGCACCACTCCAGAGATGCTTGAACACATTCAGAATGAAGTCAGAAGACACAGATGCTAAACAGAGGATCCTTAAAGATAACTAACCTCACACCTTAGATCTATTTTAAAAGATCTATTTTACGTGTATATGTGTTTGCCTGCATTAGTTTGTGTAGAATGTACATGTAAAAGACAAAAGATCCCTTCACTCCCCCCCTTAAAAAAAAACAAAAAACAGAAGGGATGTTGGATCTCCTGCAACTCAAGTTACAGTTAGTTGTGAGCCACTGTGGATGCTAGAAACCAAACCCAGGTCCTCTATGAGAACGGGAAGCACGCTTAACCTCTGAGTCATTCTTTCACCCCAACCTTTGGCCTTTGCTAACTGGCCACAAGGAAAAAGACAATCATTCCTCAGTCTTCCAAAGTATAAACTATAAAGAAATTTAGAACTGCTATGCTAGGAAAACCTACTAGCTCGTTCATCCCCTTTCATTTAAATGACTAGAGCAGATACAGTACACCGGGAATCATGACAATGCCCAGAGCAAACACAACACCAAGCATCTCTAAGAACTAAGATGGGCGTCACCTTTTGAGGCTGGAGGACAGCTGCCAAATATCATCAGGATCCATCCCTGTAGGGTCTTTTCTGTGGGCCACAAGAAAGATGCTCTTCTCTTTATATGAGGTATAAATGGTCAGAATCCCCATCATCACAAAATAGGTTCGAATAACGTTAAGGGAAAACATACAAATATGCAAACACAACAGAAGTAACAACAAATGACACACAAGAGCCACAAAAATTTTCTTGACAGTCCTAAATAATTTTTATCTTACCACTAAAGCATTGAAAACTTAGTTATTCTTTACCCTTGATTTATATACCTAAAGGAAGCAAGACTCTCTCTGGTTAGTTTTCTAGACACTCACAAAGGAGACAAACAATACAGGACAAACAGGCTTTCTCATCTTTTATACTAAAGGACAACAGGTCTAAGAATAGCCTGTTGTCTAGTTTCTTAAGACTTTGTTATAACTTGTGCTTATTTCTCAATTAAAAATAAATATAGCAGCTTACTATATTCTACAGCTCCAGTTCCAAGAGACCTGATACCATTTTCTCATTTCCTTGGGCACCAGGTGTGAATGTGGCACACAGACATACGTGCAGGCAAAATACCCATACACGCAAACATTTTTTTAAAAAATTAAAAAGAAATTTAAAAAAAAAAAAGGAAAGAAAGAAAGAAAAACTGGGCATGGTGGCACACACCTTTAATCCCAGCACTTGGAAGGCAGAGGCAGGTTGATCTCTAATTTTAAGGACAGCCTGGTCTACAGAGTAAGATCCAGGACAGCCAGGGCTACATACAGAAACTCTGTCTCAAAAACAAAACAAACCCCCTCCCCAAAATATATATCACAGTGGATTTGACTATATTCAACTAATGTCAAAGTGACTCCAGATCAGCCTACTGTGAGAACAATTCTGCTTGCTGTACAACATGTGTGCATGCAGACACATTATTACACTGATTTAACTCTGCTCAACTGCTAACATGTTGTGTGGAGTGTGATTTAAATCTTATGAACTAAAGAGGCAGGAAGTACAGTGCAAAGGATATGGACTTGGAGTTAAGGCAGTCTTGGTTTTGCATTTCAGCATTTAATCAATTTCTTCTCCAGCTATCCTCATGTCTACAATGAGGAGAATACTGAACTTTTAGAATTGTCATGAAGCTAGGTACCGTGGTACACACCTATAATTTCAACACTTGGGAGGCTAAGTCAGGACTACTGCAAGTTTAAGGCTAGTGTAGATAACAGGAGTTATCTACAAGGGTAGTCACTAGCACTGTTTATAGAACATGAACCTAGGACCATGATCTGCACTATACAAACGTAACTGAAATACTATCAAGTGGTTCTTTTGAAGACTGTGTATAACAAGGTTGTTACCACTGTTTTAAGAATGGCCTCTAGAACTTATGGTATATTCTTTTAGATTGCTTCAACAGTGAAAACTTCAAACTAGGATAATCAATCTAACTAAAGAATCAAAGAGGACTTGTGCCAAGTCCAGGAACCATTTACTTGTATAAAACTACTTTTAATCAGGTGCTTTATTAAGATGGCTTGCTACTCGCCTCTGAAAGTACGTTTTAAAATTATGTGTTTATGTGTACGTGTGTCCATGTAAGGTATGTGTACATTAGTATGAGTACCTGTGGACACCCAAAGAGTGTGTCAGATCCCCTGGAGCTGGAATTACAGATGGCTGAAAGCCACCCGACAAGGGTTCTGGGAATAAAACTCCGGTCTACTGCAAGTACACCAAGTATTCTTAACTACTGCACTCTCTCCAACCTCAGGAAGGTAAAGTCTTTATCTAGTTAGTGGTAGAGTTCTACAGAGCAATGTGAATTTATAGCTATACTTTTTTAGAGTTTACGTTTATTTATTTGGGGCAACATATGCATGAAAGTACGTCAAGATATGTGCAGGAGTCAGGTCTCTCCTTTCACCCTGGATTCTAGCAAATGCCTTCACCTTCAGAGCCATCTTGACGGATCCCCAAAACAATGCATTATAAGTTATAGCGTAAAACAGTTATATACAGATAAACTAAGGGACAGGAAATAGGAGTGGGGGATACAAAGAAATCATTACTACAAATGCATATAAATTTTGTAATTAAGATTATAATAAAAGTTCTTTGCACTGCACATCTTAATATGCTTATCATAAAAAGGAGATGCAAAATTCAACTTACAATAGGATTTTGTAATAACTAAGAATTAAAAATGCATGTAATACACTAAACTTCCCTCAGAACACTTACATCAGCTAGCAATTGGGAAAATTCATCTAATAAAAGTCTACTACATAATAGCATGCTATCTGATGTAATTTATTGAGTTTTATATTGAAAATGAAAACCACAATGGTTGTGTGAATACTCTTTCATGCCATTATAATGTAGAGAAATCTTAAGCTAAACTCTTGAATTTGGGGACTTCTATATTATATATCAAATATACTATCTCCTGCCTAATTTTTTTTCTTTTACAAGTGTGTGGGGGTATACTCATGTATGCATGTTCACCTGTATGTACAAGTATGTATGGGTACACAGAGACATGTATGTGTGTATGGAAGCCAGGGTATACACTAGGTGTCTTTCTATACCACTCTCCACCTAATTTTTTGAGACAGGGTCTCTCACTGAACCAGGAAGAACTGGAGCTCACTGATTCAGGAAGCCTGGCTGGCTAGACGGCCCTGGGATCCTTGCCTTCATCTTCTCAGCATTGGGCTTACAAACCTGGGCTACTATGACCACAGGTTATGTGAATGCTGGGGTCGCAAACTCAGGTCTCTGTGCTGTGTAGCAAACATTTTAACAACTGGATCATCTCCCCATCCTCTTTTTTTTCTTTTCCTTCCAGTTCTTAAATGATACACGGTTTTGCCAGGTAGCCTGAAATTCATAAATCATCCCGACTCAGCCTTCTGAGAGCTACAATTACAAGTGTATGCCACCATGCCCAGGGTCCCATTCACTTTTGTAATTCTGAATGGATATTATTTACATTTTTTCCTCTAGCACAAGACTACAAAAAACTGTGGATTTCAAACCCGTTGTGTAGCCCCAGGAGAGGGTCCTCAATTTCACTGAAACACAGGGTCAAACCCACAGCTCATGCTCAGGACCTCCCTGGCCAGCTCTTCAGATTCAAAGGAAAATAGGAAACAAATTCGAATTTCTATAATGCAAAGCTTTACTAATAGTCCTGAATAAATGGATTAAAGCAACCCAGTCTAATGGAAAAATCTAACAGGTTAAAAGAGCTGGCTCTCACCATCACTGGTGTTCCTATTAGCTAATAACTAAGTACATTACATAAAAAGTAACCTTATTAAATACAAACTGTAACGATGTAACATGAAATTTACAGGCACAATTTTAATGTTAGCTCTAACATTAGCAAGCTCTAAAATCAAAGCTTTTATATTTTGAAAGCAAAGATGAGTTAATGGCAGATATTTTTGAATTGTTACTAAAAAGCAAACCATAGCATTAAAAAGGATATGATATGACGCACAAAGCCAAAACTGGCTTGGACTCTGGAAAGGGATGCATGTAATCCCAAATCAGAGCCACTATGGCAAAGAAGCAGGAGATGGTACAGATGGTGAGGCGCCCGTCGATGAGACCAAAGTTCTCCACATACTTGTACTTTTCCAGGAGTACCTAGTGAGAAGTGGGACATAAGGTGAGAGCCAGGCTTTCTTCCTAGGGCTTGCGTTTACTGGTTCCCATTTAAAGTCATGTCATGAACTGTAGGAATGAACAGTTCTCTTCAACTAGCATCTTTCTTACTACTCTACACAAAGAAGACTGAAACCCTCTTTAAAAAATACTCCCTGAAAAAAACTTATCAAGTCCTTAGTTTTAAAATTCTCAACTTTTCCCATAGGACACAGCTAACATTTTTCTCTTTGCAAATGGGCTCACCATAGATTAATGTTCTGTCTTCCCAAGTTTGTTTATGTGCTCTAAGCTAATTAATCTAAGAACAACGAGTTACCAAGTTTCTTGATATCCCAACATTGGTGTTATAACCCATTTCTTCCGACATATTCTTGGATAATTTTAGATATCCCTTTTGGCTTATTTTCTAACATTGAAAACTATGGTCATCCCAAGTAAGAGAAGAAAGAGGAGACATGTCCACAGGTTAAAAGCATGCTCTCGTGTTTTCACAAGAAGTACCTTTTTGGCAGAATCATCCAGAGAGTTTTTCACAGCTGATCCATCCCACTTATCAATTTTTACAGGCTTATCATCAATCTTCCACTGCAAAACAAACAGAAAAGTTGTACATCAAAAACCATGGCGCCTATGTGAACACTTACCCTTTGTCTTCTGATAGGAAGGTTAAGCAATACACTCAGAGGGTTTCTCATACGGACGGTGCAAGTCTCCACGCAGAAAACTCAAATCCTACACGCCTAGAACCAGAACACGTGTGTATGCTATGTGAACTCATATATCCTACCCCCTTTTACCCACAGATGAATACAGAAAAAAAAAACTGTCTTTTTTAATTCTAACATTTTATAAGCACAAAATTCATAAAATACAGATAAAGGAATTTATGGACACTAACAAAGAGGAAAGGCCTTCTTTAAAACGTCATTGTCTGTGAACAATTTGTATACTTTATTAGCATATTGTAACTTTAAGACAGCAAACTCAGTACAATCTGTTAAAAATATCAATTTTTCTATTATAAACCAAGTGTCCTAGCTTGCTTTCTATTGCTGCGACAGAATGCAACAACCAACAACAACTCAGGTTGGAAAGCAGGGGTAGGATGTAGCTCAGAGGCAGTCCTTGCCTAGTATGCATGAGGCCCTGGGTTGGATCACTAACAAGTAATTCAATTCAAATTCATTTGGCTTGAAGAATGGATTCTTCTATTGAAAGACAGAAAACATTTCTATCTTACTAACCTTTTTAAAAAGCTGTGATTCTATACACTAATATACAAATAAGAAAGCATGAAGTTTGTTCAAAGGGAAAAAATATAAATGAACTATTAGGTATGTATGTGTAAAGATTGTATTTATGTGCTTGCATGCATGGATTTGAGCGCGTGTGTGTGTGTGCGTGTGTACATTTGCACACATACCCTCGCCCCAGGTCCCCTAGAACTGGAGTGACAGGGAGTTGGAAGTCACTTGATACAGTGCCGGAACACAACTTGGATCTTCTGCAAGAACAGCAAATACTCGTAACCACTGAGCCGTCTCTCCAGCCCGAAATTAGTGATATTTAAAGTCAGTATAAATCCAATCTTTTCCCATCAGTGTCTTAGAAAAACAAAATTTTTAATTATTCATGGAAGCATTTTGTAATACTGATTGTAACAACCTGCCAACCTACTAATCAAACATGACACCTAATTTTAAAAATTATGTATTGAACTAAGAAGAAAAGAACAGCCTGTGTTCTTATTCAAACAGCTGGCTCATATGCACTCAGTCAAATATATTCTACTTAAATAACCTCAAATAATTTGTAGAGTTAAGCCTACAACAAGGTTTGGTATCTGTGAAATGATTAAGTCATTTTGAAAACTTTGTCATTCCAAAAGAGGAAGAAAAAAACCCAAAACATGTATTCTCATAGCCCCCCTACCCCAGATACGCATCACTGAGCGTAGCACAATCCAGCACTGAAACTGGCCTCTACAGTCTCCTAGTCATTTTCAGGGATGGAGTGCAGACTCAGCGTTGAACATGGTGACTAAGCTGCAGCCCTAAGTCTGATGCTTCAGCAGAGAATTACAAAAACCACAGGAAGGTTTAATTTGGTCTCTGAAGAGCGGGACATCTCTCTACTTTGTATGCATAACTAGCCTTCGCCCTCTCTGCCACAGCAGAGAGGTACTGGACAAGGGGGACTGATATTAGGGGTCTATTTATGTCATCAATATTTCCCATCATCCTTAAAAGCTGCTCGTCTAAAATGTGTGTGAGTCGCGTCCCCTCTCTGCTGTGCAGGCATCTTTTCTCCTCTCCCCCTGGTCTTCCTAAACTAAACAACAAAGGGCAATAATGAGGAATGAAAAGACAAAGCAGGGGTTGAGGGGATCAGCGAGCTCTGAACTCAGGACAAGATCTCTCAGCTGTAAGGCAAAGCTAGGCATGGTCGCCATGCCTTTAATCAGTGCTCAGGAGGCAGAGATAGATGGCTCTCTCTCTAAGTCTGAGGAAGCCAGTCTGGTTTCCATAGTTCCAGGCCAGTCAAGGTTACAAAGACTGTCTTAAAAACAAACAAAAAGATTCCCAACCTCAGCTTCTGGCCTACACACACATACATGCACCTACATATGCAAGTGCACACATACACAGACACACAGAAACACACACGGGGGTGGGGGGAGGCAAGTTTGTTTCACATAGGCCCTCACAGGATAAATTATAATGAAGAGTAACATGTGGAAAGGAATTAAGGTAGGTCTTCCTAAGGACTGCCACCCTTAATTAGGAGGGCACATTTTCCAGGTTGGTCACTGCCTGCTATCTGGCAACTTGGTTGTTCCACAGTTTCCTACATTAATATAAAACATCCCCTAGGTGCTAAAAGTAGCTCCTTGTGTCTAAGCTGTGACCCATGCCAACCCCTTTCCTTCTAGGAGTCTGATGCAGACCAGGCATAAGGTACCCATTTCAGCAGCCCTAGGGAAAGCACTCTATCTAATGAGGCTCCCCGGTAGACCACGTCACTGTCTATGTGCTGTCACAACTCTCCCTACTCAAGGGATGTCTTGTGGGGCTCTAGTAGCAGAGGAACTCTAGAATACCTCGGGGTTTCTTCTGCACTCCATCTCACAGGCAGCACTCTATGCTGAGTCTCATGGCTTATCTAACAGGTCACCATCTTGGGGAACTCTCCTGACACTTACACTTATTTTTCCTGCTCCTCCTGCCATGTGTAAAATAGTCATAGTAGGGACTTGGTCTTATTTAATAGCTTAACTGGATCAGCTTGTGACTCTGAGTTTATATTATACCATTCATTGGTATAGCTAGTCCTATTCATGAAGGAGTCACTGCAGCTACTAGAAACCACTCTTCCATCAACAGAGGAACAGGACATGCTTGTCCTGGCCACATTTTGGAGGACAGAAATGGCTAGTTCTCAGAAAACGGGTACTTGATTATTTTCATAGACCACTGAAGATTCATTTTACTTGTGATTCTCCACTGCAGAAAGTTCTACAAAGACATTTCACTGCAGGCCTGGCATTGGGAATCTCACTTCTCAAATGCTCAGTGAAGTTCTTTAAGACACCTCCATTTTGAAGAACATGTAAACAATATAGGAAGTCATTTTTTAGAATTAGTTTATATGGGGATTACAGCTTCTGCTCCCCATGCATCTTCTGGCATTCAGGGCTAGGATGGGTCAACAAAGGAAGACATTCTTGGTCATCAGAGCACACTAAGCAAACTGACAGTCTTCAGAACAGCACAGCAGCAGGAACACTTTCTCTTAGTAACAATGGAAGCAGATGTTATGTAGTGACATGAGGACCACAGTGGACTGCTTCAGAGAGCTCCTTAGCCTGACCCAAAGGACTCCTCAACTCACTGAGATGGACACCAGGGGTGACAGTGCTATATCAATGGAAGGACTCTACTCTCATTCAGAAAAAAATATCAAAAAGTTTCTCTCTTCACTTGTTTACTCCAGTTCAGAAAGTGAATATGAGCTGCTGAAGCACGATAGTTAGGAGTAGGAACAAGGCACGGGGCTAAGGAACCATAACTTAGGACTGCTAACAAGGCTAAAAGTAAACTTGGTTCTGAGCAGGAAATGGGTAAGATTTTAAGTGGGGGAATATCAACTGCCTCTATGTGTTTGAGGGGAGTTTGCTGGTTTTGTTTTGAAAATCACCTAGTCAATCTGCAGATGATCTCAAAGGTAAAACCAGGACATGTATGATACATAATTATATATAATACATAATTATATAGTACTACAAATAAGTAAGTCAGACAGGGCCTTTTGTAAGTGCAGAACCTGAACGTTCAGCATTGCATCAACAAGGGGATGGGAAGTGAGCACCGACGGTGTGGAACTGGATGGACTTAGTGACAAACTAGTCAGAGGCAACATGACGGAACAGAGAGGCCCACCTACCACACCTAGGGCTCTTAGCCGACTTGTCTAACCGTCACGCCATTTCCCAAGAGGGACACAGGAAGAAAACAGACGCACCCCCCCCCCCTTGTATACTCTAGGTCTGAGATGCTTAAGGTTTATAGCTGTGCTTTACCTGTGACCCCAGCACTTTCTAACCAGGAATAAGAAGGTAACAGAGACGGATACTCAGAAGCTGTGATGGCTGCTTGGGTTTAAGTATATATCCACCCTCACCTTTTATAAATACACATTTAGCAAGATCAGGGGTAACAAGTGCAAAAATACAGGGGAAAATGTTAATTCGGGAAGAAAATGGTGTGTATGTTGAAAATGTAGCTGCTTAAGTTAGATACAATTTGGAACCCCATGATGTCACCAAGACACAATTCCAGCCATTAGCACACCGAACCTGTAATTTCAAGGTTTTTTTAAGGACCAAGAAATACTGTAATGGAAATTACTGGTATACAAGTACCTATTAGTGGTTGCATTTATGAGTTAGTTGGAGGTTACAAATTACCATGTGTCAATTAAATTATGAACATGCGTATTAGTGGCAATTCCACAGAAACTGAAAAAAAAACTTTCCCCCACTGCTTTCTCTGTGGTCCCAAACTATTACAGCAGTCTGGCCCCATGATTCAGGAAGCCTACATGACTGCAGTTCTGTGGACACAGCTTCAGTTCATGGACACTATAGCTTAAATATCCCACAATGCTGCCAAAACATCTGAAAGCTAAGGCTGGAAACAGCTTAAGGTGAAACTTCCATGATTAATAAGTTGCGGAGGCAGGACATAGTTCAGCAGGTAGAGAGGGCTTGCCTGGCACACAGGAAGCCCTAGGTTCAATCCTCAGCACCACATAAACCAGTGCATGTCTAATCCCAGTACCTGGGAGGCGAGAGGCCAACCTAGAACACAGGAGATCCTGCCTAAAACAACAAAGTCAGGCACTCGTCTTTAGTCTTAGCACTCTGGAAGATAGGCACACAAATCAACTTGCGTTCAAGGCCAGTCTGATCACACAGTGAGTTCTAGACTTCCAGGCCAACTAGCATTACATAGTGAGACTCTCAAAAAACACAAGCAACAAAAACCTTGAGAAACAAGATGTGAGATGTGAGCCCTTATTCTATGGATGCGGCAGACCATGCATTTAGACACTCCAGCTTAGAAATTGCAATTACACTAAATTACTTTCTGAGTTCTCAGTGGGAATGTAAAGTGGCATTCCCAATGTGCACAACTGTTTTGACAGTTCCTCAGAAAGCCAAACACAGGGCCAAGGTGTCAGAACACAGTCCAGTGAGGACATTTCTGAGGGCTCATAAGAAGACATGAGTCTTGTGAGCTGAGTTTCCTTAGAACATAGAATTGTTCCTGGAATGTGTTTTGTGGTCCTCAAAGGTACAGTGGGAAGGAAAGAGTTCACTTCAGCTGGTTTTAATCGCATGATGCTTGTTCTTGTGATTGTACACATACCTAGGTGACTCTTCTTAACCCTCAGAGAATAAACTGTCTGATCTCTGAATAAAGTTGACTATTGCATGAGACTTTAGATAGACATTTTAGGTTCTACTTGCCCTGGTTCACACTGCCAACTACAGCAGTAAATACCAAGGGAGCCTGTAATCCTAGCACTCAGAAGACTGAGGAAAGACAGCACCAGTTCCAGGCCAGCCTGGGCTACAGAGACCACATTTCAAAAATTAATCAATTAAAATATCAACAGTTACCATATGAGCCAGCAATTCCACTCCTAAGTACACAGCCCAAAGAACTGAAAATGTCCACCCAGTGGACAACTGTGTTTATAGTAGGTATCACACAGCCAAAAGGTGCATGATACAAATATTAACTGATAAATAGAAAAGTTAAATGTGATGTATCAGTACCCATCGGAGGAAGGGCTTCAGTAGGAAGGATGGTCACATGAGTGTGAAGACCTAAGTTTGGATTCCCAGAAGCCACATGGGAAACTGGACTTAGTTGTGAACATTTGTGTAACATTTGTAATGCCTACGCTCCTGTGAGGAGGGAGGTGGAAACGGGATGATCGCTCACTAAACAGAGGATGAAGATACCTGGCTTTGTCCTCTATATCCACACAAGTGCCAGGGCACACACATCACACAAGACATACAGAAATTCTAAAATGGTTTATCAGTGCTGATGAATATATTTAGGTCATATAAAATAAAGTTTTATACATTCTATAAAACATGTGAACTAGTCAGGCTATGGTGATGCGCACCTTTAATCCCAGCACTTAGGAGGCAGAGGCAGGAGGATCTGAGTTTGAGGCCAGCCTGGTCTACAGAGTGAGTTCCAGGAAAGCCAGGGCTACACAGAGAAACCCTGGCTCAAAACAACCAAACCAAACCAAAAGAACATGTGTGAACTTTGAAAACATTAAATGAAAGAAGCCAGTTACAATAGTCCATGTATGTATATTTCATTTATATAAAATGCCCACAACAGACACATTCAGACAGAAACGAGACTTCTTGCTAGCTTATAAGCATGAGGGTCTCTATTTGAGCCTCCTCACTGGAAAAGAAAAAAGCTCTTTAGGGTGGCCTGGAGCTAGGGATAAGGGCTAGGGTAGATTGCTAATGGGTATAGGGTTTGGGGGAACTTACAAAAACTTCCTGAATTTGTGTACCAATGACAAAAAACCAGCGGACAGCAAAACTTGTACATTATTTTCAATTTTTAAAATATACTATTAAAATGCACGGGTAACAAAGAATATGTGAAAGTATGAACAGCCAGGACTCAATACTACAAAATCTTATTCTAATCTAGGAGGTATGGAAATCTGTTATTTTTAACTAAAAACCGAGGAAATCTGATATGGACAGCTTTCACACATGTACTAAAAATATTTATCTAAGGCAGTCAAAACCCAGAGAGGAGGAGCCCCATTTTACAGAGGCTGAAACTGAGTTACAAAGAGATTTGGTAACTGGTCCAAGAATACAAAGCTGGTGAGGAGAAAGCCAGAATTCAAAGCAAGGCTGGCCCCAGATCTATGCTCTCAAGATACAGAAGCTGTGTTCTAAGGTCAGGTTGAGAATCCAACCATGGGACAGAATCCAGGTAATGAGATTAAAAAGGTTTGGATAATAATTTACCAAAAGAAATAAAAAAGGTAAAACAAAACTACCATACCAAATTTTAATAGTCCAAACAAATTGGGAAACATCTATTCTTTATAGCTGCCACACAGAACAAAATGCTCTGAAAGATTTGGGGCAAAAACAACTTAGTGAAATGAACTAAGTCACTTCAAGATGGAAGATTAGGCCTGCAAACTTATTTTTAAAAATCAGGAAGTATGTGCTGCTTTGTTCTTAAAGTTGGTTTCAAAAGAGCAGACACTCACGCCAGTGTAGAGAGCGAGAAGCACATTTGTGCACCCAGATTGCACTTCTTCACAGCAGGTGCACAACCAACACCCTCCTCCAGGCCCCAAGGCAGGAAGAAAAAGAGAGGACTAAAAGTCAAGAGGTTCTACTAAAGGCAGCATCCTCACGGGAGCAGCTGGTGTCCTCATTCCGGACCTGTCACTCAGGACAAGTCCTCACACTCTCCACCTCAGCAGTCAGTCTGAGACACTTCAAAGCAGCATCCTCTTCAGCTTTTCCTAAGACTGGGCTGGCATTTTTCTCAGCTAAATTCAGGGCTGTAAGCACTCACTCTACGATGATCGGTGTAGAGAAACCCTCACAAGAAACTGAAAACACAAATGGTCAGGAAACAGGTGCCGCCAGGTGCACCAGGTGCAAGAGGAACTCAGCGGGAGCAATTCAATGGTAGCAGAAAGAAAGCTTTCCAGAAAAGACTTTAAACAGCCTTGACCATCTTCTGTCTTTCATTTCTTGGTTGAACATGAAGGTGGGGAGGTATGTGGAACACGCCTGTAATCGCACATTTGGCAGGCTGAGGCAGAAAGACCCTTAGTTTGAAGACCAACCTGGATTATACAGTAAGGCCCTGTATCAACAAAACAAAATGAAGACTTCCAAATGTCCCTCTGTGAGAACATTTTACCTTTCTGATATCCCAGTTGGGGATCTCATCACCTTGCCACTCTGTTTTCATACATGCCTCTAAAACAAAACATTACCAGTATTATATAACTTAGTCCTTCTAACAAGCCTATAATGAGAATACCTACAATGTTTATTGTGGTAAAGAAATACAAGTTCAGTAATAAACAATCATCCAGGGCTTTTAGTATGCTACACTAGAACTTCCTTGTCACTTTACATAGTCTCAAAAGCCTTTACATCCCACTTCTAAGTAACCCTTCTCTAGTCCAACCCTACCTTTCGCAAAGTTTACTTAGAGATCCTTCCAGAGAGCCTACTAAGAAATCTCAAGCACTATCATATTCTGTGTATCTTTCCTCAACAAAGCCTTGAGGACCAGAGAGATGGCTCGGGATCAAGATACTTACTGTCAAGGCTTACACCCGAATTTGGTCCTTGGATCTTGAACAAAGCCAGTTCCAGGCCACAGCAAGACCTTGTCTCACATTTAAATCTAAGGACCCTCAAAAAGACAAGGAGAACTGGGGCTGTAGGTCAGTGGTGGAACGCTGCCTACCACATAGGAAGCTACCCAAATCCTGGATTCGAATCCCTCAGCATGAGCAGCCATCTTAAGCCCTAGCCATCTGTTGGGCACAGTGAAGTAAGAAAGCATTTTGATTAAAATGTTTCAAGAAAAATGGTTTACTACATTAAAGCATCAAGCTTCACCCTCATCACATCAGCCAGGAATGACAACACTGGAAAGGAGCCAGAAGGAATCCCAGGCTAAACCTCTCATTTTGAAAATGAGTAACAGAGATGAGGAGAACAGGTACATTTTAGGACACAGAGCTAGAGGCAGAACTAATACGAGGCCTGTTTTTCAGGCAACTGTTTCTTCCAAGTTGCTGGGCAAGGGGCAAGAAGGCTCATCCAGTAGTAGCTTTCCTCCCCTGCCTCTTTCCTTCAAACCCTTATGGATAAGGATGTGAAATGTTTTAATAATTGTAGAAAGAAGCCAGCTGGTACAGACAGCAAAGGACACACAGGGGAAGAAGAGAGAGAGAAAGGCAGGGAACCCAAGAAGGAAAAAGAATCTTAAGGCTTCCTATCAGCCCAGCAAGGAAAGTCAACATACGAATTATTTCATTATTTGACGTTATCATGGGAAAAAAAAAACCGCCTAAAAACTTTAGTAAAAGGTCAAGGAACTTTTTGGGTTCTGTAGCAACACGCGAGAATGATGGTGGAAAGGTTTGGAGAATACCGACTTGGAGGAGATTCATTCAATTTCTTTAGTAGTTCAGTTTTCAACGTTGGTGAAATGGGCATTTTCAAGAGTGGCCCTCCTTGCACAATAGAAACGTAGTCTATGGTGAAATATTGCCATAATTACGAGAAGCTGCGGTGACGGTTAGGGGCCAGCAACACTTGCGAAAAGAGATGACTAAAGAGAAGGGTTGTTTTTCAACATGTAGAGAGGGCAGGTTACAAGCGTGCATTGGTGTGCTTCAGAGGAGCGCTCAAGGAGCCGCAGAAAATAAGGGGGGCGGGGATGGGAAGATGGGTTCACCACCTCCTGAGCATTCCCTGGGCTCTAGACTGTTCCCAGGACTGAGCGCCTCACCTTATCCAACAAACCACTGCGGCTGCTGCTTGTCCCGCAGCTGGGGCCGCCGCCAGCCCCACTACTGCCTCCGCCACCGCCGCTTCTCCCGCCTTGCGACGCCGCCGCCGCCATCTTGTCTCCCTCCGTGTCTCCCTCCCATACGACTTGTCCGAAGCCGATTGGCTGAAGCTGCTCATGTGATGCGCAACGCAGAGCCCATCGGGATCCGTAGTTTAGTGTGCTGACGAAGGCTGAAAGTGGCCGCAGGGCTTGACGGGATTTGTAGTTAGAATCTGCCGTCGCCGGTTGCCGCCTACGTTGCTAGCCACAGCGTCGCGGTTACTAAGGAGTGGGTGGGGAAGGCTGTGGCAAGCGCCACCGTGGAGCGACTCCGAGATTCCCGTGAGGCTCGCAGGCGTGCACTCCGCCTGACAGAGACATCGCCTCCGCGGGCTCTTCGGAGGCGGAAACGACGCCGAAGGCAGGTGTGGCTGGAAACTTAAGTTTGCTTGAGTTACGAGTCATTCCAGCCCCAGATGTCGTGTCCTAAGAAGGGAGGTAGAGCCTGCTCTTTACCCTTTTCTATCCCTGATGATAGAACATTAGCTCGATTATTCTCTCCGAAGTGACTATCATCTTAGCTGTTAGTAATGTTTCCTGTAGAACTATCATTTATTGAGTGCCTACTGTGTGCCAGGCAGTGCCCTACATGCACTTCCATCCACCCATTCTGTGTCAGTCTCAGGATAATGCTGTTTAAGACAAGAAAAGGAATTTACCAGAAGCCAGAGAGCACGAGTCAGAACACACTTGAAGCCAGCTTTTTAGTGTTTTAACTTAAAAGCAGGTTTCCAGTCTGGCAGTGTGATTTTTATAAATATTGAGAAAAAATATTGAGCAGCAATAAAACAGGCATATAAGGAAAATAAATCTGGTTGCTAACCTAGAGGCTTGAAATTATCACATAGTAATATAACTTTATGCCATATTAAATTGCATTATTTAGTTTTTATACCTACATATTTTCCATATGATAGAAATAAGGGGGGTGGGGTGGGAAGATGGGCTCACCACCTCCTGGGCACTCCCTGGGCTCTAGACTGTCCCCAGGACTGAGCTCCTCACCTTATCTACTGCGGCTGCTGCTTGTCCCGCACCTGGGGCCGCGCCAGCCCCACTATTGCCAGATGATCGGTCAGATACTGAATGAATTCACTAGACATTTTGTTTTGTTTTTCTGAAACAGGGTCTCACTGTAAGGGCTGACTCTCCTGAAACTCACTGTGCAGACAGACTGACTTCAAACTCACAGAGATCCACCTGCTTCTGCCTCCTTAGTGCTGGAACCAAAGCTGTATACTACCATGCCCAGCCTCTGAATTGCTTAGCATGTCCCCAGTCCTGTTGTAGACACTTAGAATATACCTCTGAATGAAAGAGACAAAATGTTCTTGGCAAAGCTATGTTCACATGATCACTAAAGAATAGCAGAATAGATTTCATCCTCTATTAAGCAATTCCTGGCCACTCCAGTTGTAAGGGTCCGAAAATCGCTGAAGGAAGACCCCAGACTCAGATGGTATGCAAAAACAAAGAGCGTTTATTTTGCAGAAACAACCAGCATGGGGGGGTGTCAACCATTCTTTGAAATGGTGACCCCAGATAAAGGCACGAAGACCTTCTTATAGGGAACCAGGGGAACTCTCTAGAAGAATTAGATAATCTAAACTTTCATTTGTGGGTGCTAGAGGGTCATAGGTGATCAGTAGTCTACATTTCTATGTCATGAGCCTTCAATCTTGTGATGAAATAGGGCTGTCCAGAGAAGAGGGTCCATTCTGAGATGAGATATTTCCCCATTCTTGTGGTTATCTCCCACCTGTTCTTTGGGAAAGGGTTTTATGATCTTCTGGATTTTAGGGTCTGCTCCTAGAGCTGGTGTCTTATGATCTAGTTTCTGGGACTTATGGTCTATTCCTGAAGCTGGTGTCTTATGGCCTGTTTTGAAATCAGGCCTGGTCCTCAAAATGGGGACAAATGGGTTTTCTATTGTCCTTTCACAGTTGAATGTCTCATAACTTTTGGTTTGTTGCCCTTCATCCCTCTTGTCACGTCTCTGTTTCTTAGCACTCAGCTCTAATGGTACCAACTCTGTGAAACCTCCCTTGGTCCTTGCTGTTGACTTCCTTGCAGACAAAACAAAGTACCCCTGCAGCATTTTATGCCTGTTTAGTTGAGGTAGCATTTATTAAGAGTCATCCTTCTGTAGGCCATGTCCTGTTTGAGATGCTGGAGATGAAGGGGTTACTAGGACCTAAGCTTGCCCTTGGAAGGCCTCAGCCTGAGATGGGTGTGGTGGAGAACAGTAAGAAAAGCAGGTCATTCTGATACATTGTAATAGAGTACCTCCGTTAATAAATAGGCCCCAAGGCTAGAGAGATGGCTCAGCAGTTTAAAAAGGGTACTTGGTATTTTCGCAGGGAATTCCAGTCCAGTTCCCAGAACCCATGTGAAGGCTCACAACCATCTATAATTCCAGTTCCAAGGGATCCAGTGCCCTATGTTGTCTTCTGTGGGCATTGGGTACACATGCATACATGTAGGCAAAACACATAAAATAAAATTAAATTTTATAAAGAAATGAAGTGGGCCTGAGATAGTAGCAGAGGGTCAAGCTGGGAACAGGGAGGTACAGGAAAATTAACTGCATGAATCAAGGTAAAGACAAAGGAATGGAGCATGCAAATGGTTGCAAACCAGGACATCAGTGCCTGTGTGGGGGTTGGCTGTGAGGGTGATGCAGGCACACAGTCGTAGGAAAGAGACAAATAGACAAAAGATACATATGTGTTGGTGCCAGGAGGTACTAAAGTCAGCTTGACGTTAGCTTTCAAGTTTGAGATTGAGTCCAAAGGTAGCTGATGTTAACCTTCAAATCTGGACCTTGGACTTTCATTTTCTACCATAAAGATAAGTTCATGCTTTTACTGGGGCTACATTCTAGAAAAATGTAACTAGGAGCTATGTCCCCTTCCGGGCCCTTCGGTTGTATCCCACACCTTCCCACCTATTATTCCCCATGCTGAATTGGGATTTCTGTAAATATTTATATACTGGGTAATACCTGAGTTGAATTAATTCTTTGTGTTAAATGCATAGAGTTTATTTTTCCCAGACTGGGTCTTAACCTTTCA
Organism: Uromys caudimaculatus; assembly: GCA_028551405.1. NCBI lineage: Eukaryota > Metazoa > Chordata > Mammalia > Rodentia > Muridae > Uromys > Uromys caudimaculatus. The sequence goes on along the minus strand of CM052703.1, from coordinate 94,012,352 downwards.
ACTTTGTCTTTTCTACTTCTGTTCTGCAGAAATGTATTTCATTGAAATGATGTCATAGATGGCCCGTTCCTTTACCATCCGTCCTGTTTTGTAGCCTGTTTATAAACAATGCAGCTGTACTCTACTGTTCAACAATGTGGCTCTTGTAAAGCTATGCCCATGTCTGCTTCTGCATCTTTTGGGTGTGCACATATGTGATACCCAGGATCAAAACCAGGGCCTTGAGCCTACTCCCTGCATCCCCGCCCCCTTTCTCTTCATAGCTAACCCCATATTTTTTTCATAGAATTGTTTTTATTCTCTTATCCCCACGACACACGCCCTGACCCTTCATACAAGACACAATTTGGAGCATAAGGCTCCATCGAGCCAAAATGTAGGATATGATGACTAAGGTTCAAGAATTCTTAACAATGTGCTAAAAAGGATTACGTTATCTCTTTTACAGGTAAAGAGACAGGTAAAGAAACAAAAGCAAAAGGAAGGCAAAGAATCATTCCCGAAGTCAAAGATTAAGTAAGTACCAAGTAGACACACAACTATCCTGTGAATTACAGGAGCCATCTCCAGCAGTTGCTGTCTCTAGCGGTTTCCTGACAGTGATTTACGCAGGCATTCCCTGGCTAGCTGTCTATCACCTGGCTAGCTGATAGATTGGTTGATCTTCAGAGAGGTATCCTGAAAAACGGATCAACTGATCTTATACCTGGCCACCTGCCCCTTCTTAGAGAATTCTAGGCTCTGTGTTAGGCATCAGGGTGCTCTAGTTTGACTCTCTGTTGTTGGGATAAAAGCACTGACAAAAACCAACTTAGGGAGAAAGGGGTTTACTTGTCTCACAGATCCTGACCACAGTTATGAACCAGGGAAGCCACGGCAGGAACTAAGCAGGGCAGGAACTGAAGCAGAGACTACAGAGAAATGCCTGCTTACTTGGCTTGCTTTCTCCCACAACCCAGGATGCCTTCCGACTGAGACCTGGGCCCTCCCCTCATCAATTATTAATCAAAAACAACATGCCACAAGCTTGCCCATAGGCCAGTCTGATAGAGGCATTTTCTCTGTTGATATTCATACTTCCTAGATGACACTAACCCTAGTTCATGTCCATTGACAAAAACAAACTAATCAGGAAGTGGGTTTATATAGATGAGGTAGTCAGTCCCTGAAAAGGTGGGAAGCTAGTAAGGGGAGCAAAATAATAATAAAGTAACACATAGGATTCTAGAGGTGTGGGGTATCAGAGGACCACATGAAAAAAGCTTCCAACCCTTTAGAGGAGGATCTCAGGGATCAGAATACACACAGGCTCCTCACTAGACCAGAGGAGGGCCCAGCCTTTACTTCCTCATCCAACAACAGATTCTTATGGAATCTGTTATGTGCTAGACGCTGTGTTAGGATCAACAGACAATTAACTACATAACACTGCCCTTTCCCTTGAGGGAAATTAGACCAGATTTATGCACATCCTTTGGTCCCAGGAGTACCATGGTGCCCTTCATCAGACTCACTCACGTCTCTTAGGTGCTTCTTATGCACTAGTTCTCATGGGGAGAAGAGAGGTGATGAATTGGCATGTTTCAAATCTAGAGGTTCCTAGTCCCTTGGGGGAGCTTTGCATGGTTGATGGTTATCTTATGAAGTCCAAAGTGCTTGAGTCATAAAGGCGAAATTACGAAGTAAATAATAAGCTCAGAGTGTAGCAAAAGCACAATTGTTTCTTACTAGAGAGAATCAGCAAAGGGTTTGAGAGGGGCAGCATGTGCGCGGGGTGTAGAAAGATGGCTTTTCTCCACACACTTTCTCTGTGGCTTCAGGTCGTTGTCATGCAGCTCTCTGAGGCACAGAATTTTTAGGTTCATTTTCTGTGTGGGAAAACAGGCTCAGAGAGGTAAAGTGACTGGCCCAAGGCCATGCGACTTTGTAGCAGAAACTAGAGCCAAACTTGAGTTCCTTGTTCAGGAACTGCCCACTTCCTTCTGCCTCACCTCAGGTTGGTCACTCCAAAGGAACCTTTTCCCAGGACATCACAGTCCGTCCTTCCTCACTGCCCCTATCACGCATGGATTCTTCCTACACTCTGATACCAAAGTCTCACAGTCTTCACGTAACTCCCTTCCCTCAGCCAGGGGGATTTGGAGAGTCTCATATTATCTGAAGCTATCCCAAAGCAGGTTTTTTGGTAAATAAAGTCTGTTAAGGAAAAATCTCTAGGTTTCACAATTTAAGAGACTTAGATCTCTGAGATGAAGGCCCCGCAACTGAATTTTAATGGATGAGACCAACCAGGTGGACAGAGTCAGAAAGGATATGCTATGCAGAAGCAGCACTAAGCACAGAGGACAAAGCTGGAAGCACTGTTTACCGTATACCCTCGTAGGCTGCATGGACAGGAGTGGCTTGGCTGGGAAGGTAGGGTGGAGACGCCAAGGACCTCGGAGAACAGGTTTCAAGTGCAGGATGGTGGGTCATGAGTTCAGCTGCAGAGCACCTGCCCAGTGTGTCTGAGGCCCTGGATTCCATCTCCAGCAAAGCAAAAGCAAAACGTTAGTTTAGCTAAACAAACAAAAACTAGGGCCTATGGCTTTCCCTGAGAATCCAGTCAGAGGGTGTGGTGGCAGTCAAGGTTGGATACAGTCCGAGGATGAATGAAGGCAGTGGAGAAGCAGGGTAGACTGACTGCTTGTCCAATGTGAGTGGAAATTTTGCCACAGCAAATGACCTAAAGAAGCATAGGATAAAAAGAAAGGTCCCGGGTCCAGGCCAGGGTCCAGGCCGCCTTGGGTAGTCCCCTGCTGTGCATTTCCAGGCAAATGCTTGTTGTTGGATTTGCAAAGCTAAGTAGTAGTTTTCTGGTGGTTTTTTGTTTGTTTGTTTTTGAATTGAATTCCTTACTTTGACCTGTGCAAGTCAAAGGATTTTCATCACAGAAAACCAACAGTAGCCTCAGAGTTGACTATCTTCCCAGATATATTTGGTTTGGCCTGCACATTGTTTCAACATGAGAGATGAGTTGCTCACGCTTAAATAATCAGATTCCATACCCCCCCCCCCCAAAAAAAGAATTATCTTAGGGGAAAAAGGAGGGGCTAGGAGGCATGTGGCAATGTTGACTCAGATTTCTGCTTGGCAGCAACTGGGGAGGACTGAATAGGAGCCGCTCCAGCAGGCACGCATACGCACGCACGCACATACATACATACCCTCCGCTTCCCTCCCATAGCTTACCCAACTCCTGTAAAGGCCTGTATTTGCCACTCTTAGCTACTTATGTAAATTTACGCAAGGTCTGACACCAGACAAACAAGGACTAATAGATACAGATGATAAATACGAGGGAGGGGCTTTTTGGTTTGGTTGGTTGGTTTGTTTGTTTGTGGTGCTAGGATTAAGCTCAAGCTCTTGCACACACCAGGCAAGGCTTCTACTGCCCTCAACTCTTCGTCATCTTTCCTGAACTCTGCAAGCTCTTGAACTTTCTGTTTCCTTCGTGACAGGTGATAAATCCAACTGTGATTAGGAGTAGCAATACCTTTGAGGAATTATTCTGAAGACAGTATCAATTTAATTAAAAAAAAAAAAAAAGCCCAAGTCAAACCCTGGAGGCAGAATCATATCTACTTTCCAATTTCTGTCTGTATACATGCATGTGTGCACATTTCTGTCTGTATACATGTATGTACATACATGTACAACCAACAGGAAGTGAAAGGTTATTTCCTTTGTGTTCTTTTTATTCCTCAGATGGTAGAGAAATGGACCAGTCAGGATCTGCAAAATGTCTTCCCTATTGTAGCTGTCCCTGAGGGAACCTTTCTTAGAGACCTTTTTCTCCTCTCCTAGGCTCCAGCTCCCCTTCCTCCTGATGGCTCCCAGATGGGGTTAAGGCTGCCCATTTTTCTCATTCTCTCCTAAGATCTGCCCTTCTTCTTGGTGACAGGTATAGTCTAGCCTTTCTCATCCTGTTAACAATGGTCATCATAGAAGATTACCAATGTGTGCTAGCCGGGTGCTGTTTACTCTCCTAAGCCCATTCCTGAGCATTTTCTCATTAGATCATCAAAACAGTTCCACAGAAGAGGTCTACTTATTGTCTACATTTCATTAGAGGGAGAAACTGAGGCAGTGTGGTGAAATGTTAAATCATTTAGGTGTCCAAGGCCACACAGTAAGTATCTTACCAGCATTTGACCCATGCTCTGTAGTGACTGCCCTTCAGGGCTGGGACTAGTGTAAAAGCATCGGTTGCCTTTGCTCCCTTTATGAGCCAGAGAATGCATCTCAGACATTCCCTGCATCCCACATCCTGCCCTGCCGCCTGCTTTCTCCTGACCGTGTCTTCCTGCTTGCCCCTCGCCTCCCTTTCCCAGCACAGGTCTCTGACACCTTGCTTTCTGGTCACCCTGCCTCCCTCCCCTCCCTCCTCCACACATCAGTATTTAGTTCCCCCCTCCCTGTTATTTCCTCATGGCCTATGTCAGGGTTAACCTTACCTGGCTTCCCAGCCCCCCCCCCCCCCCGGGTGTTTTCTCTTTGTCCTGGTTGAGCTCTTGCATTATGTGTGCCCTCTTAGCTCGCACTGGCTTGGTACAGCACTCCCTACTGGCAGGACCCATCACCAATCTCATTCATTGGGACCGATTTTGTCAGGCCTCTTTTCTCAAGCACAGCTCTGCTCATGACTTGTACAAAGCTCACAAGTTGACTTTATCTTCCAGTCATCTACAGTTTGAAGCCACAGCCAACCCCCCGAACCCCAGCCCTCATAGAAAATACCCTTCAGGAGCAGGCACTCTTTCCTGTTCTGACTTACTGGCAAAGCGTCCCAGATGCACACCCTTCCCCTTCCTGAGACTGACAGCTTCGCTCGAGCTCTGACGTGCCCTCAGTTCTGTGTCTTCCTTTTTGGACCATTTATTCGTCTCTCCATCAGTAAATTCAGTTTACCCCTCAAACTGGATTTATCCAGTCCTAACTTGGTTTGTGCATCACTTTTCTTAAAATGTGAGCCCCATTTCTCTGAACTCTGTTAAAACAAAGACAGCTGCCCTTCACATACAGTCTGCTCATTCCTCTGTGAAGGTAGGATTGTCACCCCTGGCTTGACAGATGAGGACTTTGAGACTTGGTAGAGTAGAGGAACTTGCTTATCACACACCAAGACAGGACAGAACCAGGAGTCAAACCAGGTCTGTCTGAGCCTAATCTAGTATTCTGCTGAATTAGGAATGGTTGGAATTGGAAAGCCCAGGTCCTGCCTCCCTGATCTGTTCACAGCAGCCCCGTTTCTGAAGCAGAGCCTCTTGGTCCTTAGATGTAGGATGCCCAGGACACAGTGGTCTTGGTAGGCTCCCGAATGGCACTGGGTGAAGGGTTCCCCTGCACCTTTTGACTCTTCTGACTTCCCACTGCCCTGTATCCTTCAGGGAGATGGTGTCTTCAGGAATGTACAAAATGGATAATGGCAAGCCTTGCCTCAACAACTGCTTTCCAGCCAAAAGTCTCCTTCGGTTGCCGGAAGAAGGTGAGGTGACTTCTCTGTTGCTGCCTCTTCTCTACACCCAGCTTCCTGCCGTGCGCCATTTTTCCTCATTTTCTCCTTGCCGCTCGGCCCATCCCCTCCCATCCCTCTCTTTTCAGCAGCCTCGTAGGCCTTCTGTAGTGTGAGTTTAACCACAGCGGCTTCTGTTCAGTGGCCTCTCATTGCTGACCCCTTTAGGGGCCTGCCATGTCAGTGGCTGCCTAACCCTCCTTTACTCTCTGCACCAACCCCTTTCCTTTGTTTGTGCTTCTCTCCCAGGAAGCTCTTTTCACAAAGCTTTTGGATTTGTCCTGAGTGTTCCAGACTTCCTTCCAGTTAGTTAGAATCTTCCATCTACGAAGCCCTACCCTTCTCCCACAGTTTTCAAAGGACCATCTTATGACCCGAGTCTGCTGTGCACCTTTCTTCCCGTTTCTCTTATTAGATGAGCAGTCATGCTCTGTTCCACCCCCGAATGAAGTTGCTAACACTTCTATAGTTTTCAAATAGCCATCTAGTTAACCCCCCCCCCCCGGACTTTTAAAGTGAGCACAGCCCTAGAGGCGGAACACTGTCTAGAAGTCAGGTAGCTCTGTCGCTTCCGATTAGTAGGTCAAGAGAAAAGCCCACCTTCTTTAACCCCTGGTTTTGTGACTTGTTGCCCACTCTACTGATAGGTATTCCCTTATCTTCAGTAGGGGGATTAACTAGTCAAAGCCTAAAACATGAGTAATGCAAACCATATGCGTATAAACCATATATGTGTATATACACATATGCATACTGCATCATTCCTTACATATAGACCTGATAAGGTTTAATTCATAAACTAAGAATAGTATGAGATTAACTTACAGAGTCCTGTTCTAGTTAGCTGATAGGAAATAGGATAATTATATCAGTTTGCTATAATGAATAAGTTATGTAACTGCAGGCTTTCCACCTGCACATAAGTTCCCCAAAATAATGACTCTGAGACTTAATATATATGAATAAATGCTCAGGCCACAGGCTTTGGCTCATTTCCACCATCTCATAACTCATTTACACCATTTAAACTAGTCTTAGTCATGCCACACGGCTAGTTACCTCTCCTTCAGTATCATGCAACCAGCTTCCTCAGAATTGGGGGGTGGGGGCAATCTTCCCACACCTCACTCAATCCCAGAATTTCTCTGTCTCTGCCGGGCGTCCCACTTTCTAGGTCTGCCTCAGCTCATTGGCCAATCAGCCCTTTATTGACAGGTGAATGCTTTTACACAGTGCACAAGAGATCATCTCTACAAAGTTGTTTTAAATTCTTCTTTACTTCTGGAATTTCCCACTTAGTATTTTTAGGTCATAGTTGAGTACTAGCAACTGAAAACAGAGAAAAAACTTGGAAAGGGGGACCACAGAATATGTAGGATATTGATTGACTCTTCTCTAGCCTATTCTTCACTTTGTTGTGGGGTACAGTAACTAGGGATTAACCACAGGGCCTCACACGTGACAGGCCAGGGGTTTACCACTGAGCTAAACCCCAGCCCTGTTCTCCCTGCTTCTCCAAAGGGATTTCAGTTTGCACTTAGTCATCGTTCCTGGCCACCTACTTGTTTGAATCCTGTGGAATCAATGTGGATTTATATTCTCTCTCTCTCTCTCTCTCTCTCTCTCTCTCTCTCTCTCTCTCTCTCTCCCTCCCTCTCCCTCTCCCTCCCTTAAACTCTCTCCACACACAGAAGAAAGAGACAGAGACAGACAGAGGTGGGAGGGAGGTGTTTATCTACACATGTTGGTATGCATACTCCTGAGAGCAGGAAGTAGTGAAGAACAAATTTGCTGCCCAGATCTTGGTTTCTAAAAACCATTTTCCAGTGAGAGGAGTAAGAGCCCCCCAGAAAAATAGATCTTCACAGGTCTGAGGCAAGGAGAAAAGGAATCAGATTGTGCTTTAAACATCTTGTGATACCAGAAAGTAAAGAAGTGCTGAGAAAAACATTGAGGGCAGGTTGAAAGGACACAGGAGTCAGGCAACAGCCAAATCTGGGAATAAATAGCCTAGATAGGGAAATAAATAATGGTAGGATAAATATTCATGAGCCCATAATAATATAAATAAACATTTATGTCAATAAATAAGTGGGAGAGAAGAAACATCTTTTTCTCGTGGCGAAACTCTCATTAATGAATACAGAAGACATGAGGGAAATATAAAATCAGTATTCAAATATCACAGTAATATTTTTTTTACAGGTAAAACTCACTTTTAGGTAATATGTCAGTCAGGATTCTTTAAGGAATTAAGGCTAGTAGAAGATAGGTAGATGGATGGATGGATGGATGGATGGATGGATGGATGGATGGATGGATAGATGATAGATAGGTAGATAGATAAGAAGATAGGTAGGTAGAGTAGGTGGGTAGACAGAATAGGAGTTGACTTATGTGATTGTAGAAGCTTAGATTACCCCTGGGGGGGAGTTAATCTGAAGTAGATATTTGTTTGTGTGCTCTGTTTCCTGATGGTGAGGATGAAACCCTGTGCTTTGCAAACGCTGGGTAAGTTCTACCACTGAGCTACATCCCAGCCTGTTGTCTTTTTTTTTTTTTTTTTTTAAACTGAGTATCTCTAGGTAGCTCTGTCTGTCCTAGAACTCATTATGTAGACAAGCTGACCTTGAACGCACAGAGATTTACCTGCCTCTGATTCTGGAGTGCTGGGATTAGATATGTACACCCCATGGCTCCCCTCCCCCCCTGTAGTCTTGAATTGGGACTTCTTTTTCCTCTAGGAAATCTCAAGTTTTGCCGATTAATTTTCTGTTGATGGAGTGAGATAGAGTCACCTATGTTATCGAGTACTTCTCTCAGTGACATCACCTCATCATACATACTAATTAAAGCTACAAAATACTGTCTCAGCAATACAGAGTTCAAACAATTGCATATAATAGCCCAGTGAGCCTGACACGACAGCAATTTGGAATGCAGAAAAAAAATTGGGTAGAATTATGAGAAACAAGACATTTGAACAACTTTCTAGTTATAGTTATTAGTAACAAAATTAAAAAAAGGAACTTCTCAGTAGTGAAATCAGGAAGACTCAACTCTGAATGAATGAGTGATCAAAATTAGCGTCGTAGGGCTGGGGTGGTGGCTCAGTAAGGAAGAGCACGTGCAGCAAGCAAGAGGACCCGTCCCCACCACCCATGTAAAAGCTGAGTATGGCCATATATCCCTGTCACCCCAGAGTTGGGGACAGAGACAGGAAGACTTCTGGAGTTTTGCTGACTGGCCAGCATAGCTGAAGTGGCGAGCTTCCAGTTCAACAAGAAACTCTGTTTCAAGGGAACAAGGTAGAGAGTGACAGAGACACTTCACGTGTTCCTCTGGCTTCCACATGCACAGCTGCACACATATGTGCACATGCACTCATACGGGGTGTGTGTGTGTGTGTGTGTGTGTGTGTGTGTGTGTGTGTGTGTACCACACACATAGAACAAACATTGTGGCATCAATGTGCTGTGTAATAGTACACTCCTATAACCCCAGCACTCAGGCGGCCAGGGCAGGAGACTTGTAAGTTTGAGGCCAACCTGGACTGTATAGTGAGAACCCGTCTCAAACAACAAGGTACCACCACCAGAAATAACACATAGAGAGTTCTCTGAAATGAGGCACAGGGCAAGGCACAGCTTGCTTTTGTGTTGACTTGCCAAGTTCAAAGCCTCAGTCTAATCCTGGGAAAGCATTAGACAAGTTCCCACAGATGGAAATCTTACTTTGGATATTTTAATATTTAATTGACAAGCACTCTTCACAAGTATCAAGCCTGCAGGAGGAGAGAGCAGGATGGAGGACTGTCTCTCCTGTCAGACTAAGGAGCCATGCCAGCTTAATGTGATGTGAGATCCTAGCCTAGATCCTGGGAAGAGAGGAGGACATTAGTCAGGAAACCGGCAGATTTCACAGAAGGGCTGACATCGGTAGCTGATGTTGCATCAATGCTAACTGCTTGGGTTCAGTCATTGTGTGGCTTTTTGTAACGGTAAAGGTGCTGGATGTGGCAATTTGTACTGTTTTTGCAACTTTTCTGGAAGTCTAAAATTATCCCAAAATGAAAAATTATAAAGAAAACCAAACCAAACCAATCCTCCCTAGATCCTCCTTTCCACTAAAAGCTAAACCATTCCCTTACTCCATCTGGCTTCAGCCCTTTCTATGGGCTGCCTCTCCTGAACCTTCCAGCTCCCTCTCACTGATCCCCTGGCACATCTGGGCCTTTCCTCTTGGCCACTCTGCATTTTCACACCAACTCAGACTGTTTGTTACCTTCAGGAGTCAGGGATATGCAGAGTGAATCAATGAGTACAGAAACCTATGCCCCCCCCGGGGGGGCAGCCTTGGCTGGTGGGGTACCAGACTGCCTAGCCCAGAGCAGGAGTGGGAAATGCCTCACATGAGGCCAGAGCAGGCTGGGCTGGCAACAGTGGTTGAGTGTGGGGCCGAGCCCTGGAGGCGGGGCTAGAAGCTGCTGCCTGCCAGAGCCCGTGGCCCCGTCCTGGGCCCCACAGCTATTCTGTTGTGTGTCGTCCAGGACTTCATGCGTCTGGGCATTTGTGTTCTTCCCTCTGCGGAGACTACCTTGGTTTCAACTCTCATCTTTGGAATTCCTTCAGCTTAGTAGAGCTATCTCATGCTGGTAGGCTCTCTGGGCTTCCACACTACCTCAGATATTATTGAACTGTTAGGGGTCAGGATTTTTGTCATGTTCATTGCCATGACCCCAGCTCTCAGCACAGAGTAGGCATCCACAAACATCTAAGCAGATGATGATGTGGGTCCACTAAGTCATGTGTTTAGCAGTAGTCACAGTGGCGAGCTCTGTGCAGGCCACGCAGATGCGAAGATGAGTTAGTCAGACATTAAAGAGTTTCTATTCCAGAGGGAGAGGAATGAGTAAATAGATAATATACAGATTACAATTAATGCCATGGGTAGATTAATTGCTAATGTGAAAGATAACAGGTTAGAATGTCATCATGATTTTTAAATGGAGTTAACTATGAATGTCATTTTTTGTTTTGTTTTGTTTTGTTTTTAGATAGGGTTCCATGTAACCCAGGCTGGCCTCAAACTTGCTGTGTAGCCAAGGATGACCTCAGGGTCCTCCTGTTTCCACATTCTGAGTGTTGAGGTTACAGGTGTGCTCCACTAGAATAAGTTTAATACAGTGCGGTGGCGGGGTGTGAACTGAGGTTTCCATGTATGCTAGGCAAACACTTGGGCAATTGAGTTACATCCCCGGGCCTCATATTATTCTTTTTGCTGATGTATGAATTGAGGTCACCTTACCCAGGGTGAGTCCTTACCCAGGAGATGAGCAGTGGTAGGGAAGGTGGCTAGCACTGAGAGGATAATCCTCCATGCTGACAGGGATCAGGGGGACATCACATAACAGGAAGAATCCGATTCTGTCTCTTAAACAGTAGCCTTGGGAGGCACACATTTGGAGATGGAGGAAGGAGTTGGGCAACCATTCCTCTCTTTTTATTGTCAGCTGTTTCATCCACAGCAGATCCCCCACTGAGCTTAGCGGCTGCTTAAAGGAGTCATATGCACAGACACGCTTCAGCGGTAGTGAGTGCTTGGTAGGGTTAGGACTCAGGAGCTATTGGGGTTCTAACCTTAGAGATAAATATTCTGTATTTGCACCCTTGGCTCCGGAGGAGTTTGGTCCTCACTCGCTGTCCCGATCTTCCCCGCAGGCCGGGGACACTGGATAGTGGCTCGGAAAGGCACCATGAAGAAAGGTGTAGCTAAGGCACCCACCGAAGGTCAGGAAAACCAGAAGAAGGTTTCTTTCGATACTGGGTTGAAGAAAGTATCTCGGCGGGATAGCCAGGCAGACATTCTCGGACACATCTTGGACCGGTCTTTTCTGGTGAGAGTAAATGCATTTCTGAATGGCCGACAGCATTACCTAAGGGAAGGGGAAGGGAGGCATGAGGATTCCCCTACTTTGTCTGACGAGGAGCAAGGACTGGTCTTGCCCAGGTACCATTATTCCTACCTGACTCCAAGCTATGAGAGTGATGGTGGCAAATTCATTGTGGTTGACGATTCAATAACCCTGGAAACGCCCTTTAACAGTGAAACCTCTGCACACCTGTGAGACAGGCCCGGCATTGCCATCCTTACTATACTGTTGCCACTGGTAGATGGAAAAGAGCCCCACACATAGCCAGTGAATGGCCAGACCAGGATTAAAATCCTCATCTATTGACTCTAAAACCTGTACCTTTATATTCTGTAAAATGGCCAGACAGGGTGGCGCACACCTTTAATTTCTGTACTTGGGAGGCAGAGGTGGTGGATCTCTGTGAACTTACTTAGTGGGACCCTGGCTCTAAGAAGAAAAAAAGACATTTTACAAAGTGAAAAGTCCTATGTCAGTTGGAAAGGCAAGAGTGTTTCAGAAATAAAGGGTAAACTGAGGACCCTATGCCAGTGCTGAGGAGGAGCAAGAGATTCCTGTGTGCCATGCTGTGCTCTGCTCTGAGGTGACTTCTCCAGGAACCGGTGAGACCAGGGAGGTCTTGTTTTCCACAGCCTTTGTCTGGAAGCCTGAGGACACCAGACCTGAGGCAGTCTCTCTGAAGAGACCTGGGATGGTGGGTGGGAGACCAGCCAGGCAGATTCACATCTGTTATATGCAATGCTTCTGTAGCTTTGTAAAGAAAGATGGATTTTGTAAATTAATACTAATGGGCAGTGTGGGCTCTCATTGCTCTCTGAGAAGAACTATGGCAGCCTTGCTTATTCCCACTTTCTGCTGGCAAGTCCCAAAATGTGTGTCAGAGGTCGCAAGAGAATGTGCCTGGCCCACCTCACCTCACTGAGCAGCACAAGCTTTCTGCAGAGTCTGTGGGATTTGTTTCTCTGTTAGGACCACTTCTCACTGGGAGTCCAGAGGTCAGAAACAGTGGTCCTAAGGTGGGGCAGATGACATCACTCCACGGGGTTCTTTGTCCCCTCATTCTCAAATACAACTGACCCTACATATCTACAGATTCAAACAACCACATACTGAAATGTGTGAAAAACAAAGCAAAAGTATGCACTATTCATATGCATACTCTTATATTCCTAGTCCCTAAACCATATGGCATGACAACTATTTACATATTATTCCAGTATATACATATTACATGTATTGGGTATTATCAATAACCCAGAGAAGATTGGAAGTATTTAGGAGGATATACATAGGTTTTTTGTTTTTTTTAAAAAAATACTGCACCATTTTAAAGGAGGGACTTGAAGGCTGGAGAGATGTCTCAGGGGTTAGAACAGTGGCTGTTCTTCCAGAGTACTCAGGTTCAATTCCCAGCACCCACATGGATGTTTAGGACATCTGTAACTCCAGCTCCAGGGGATCTGAAACCCTCTTCTAACATCTACAGGTCTTAGTTAGGGTTTCCATTGCTGTAAAGAGATACCACGAGAAAGTCAACTCTTATAAAGGACAACATATAATTGGGGCTGGCTTACTGCTTCTGAGGTTCAGTCCATTATCATCATGGCGGGAAGCATGGCAGCATGCAGGCAGGCATGGTGTTGGAGGAGCTGAGTACATCTTGTTCTGAAGGCAAACAGAAGACTGACTCTTCTAGTCAGCTAGCAGGAAGGTCTCAAAGCCCACACAACAATGACATACTTCTTCCAACAAGGCCACACCTAATAGTGCCACTCCCTATGGGCCAAGCATATTCAAACCACCACAACAGGTATCAGGCACACAAGTGATACTCAGATGTACATATAAGCAAACACTCAGATATATAAAATAAAGTTAATTTTTAAAATTATACTGAAGTGTCTGGATATCCCTATGTTTGCATCCTAGTATTTACAGCAGTTGTATGTATGTGGGTGACAAGTGACTGTCCATGTGAGTCCCCATATTAACTGGGTGTGGTTTGTTACCTGCATAGCTGCTTTGGGTAGAAGAAACAGTGAGTGCTTTTCAGAGCAGTGGGATCTCTATGCTGCCTCTCAATTCCCTGGCACCTCAGACTGTACCACTGCACATATGCCATTAACCTCCGTCCCTAAATGTGTCATTTTGGGTAATATCGCCTCTCTGTTGGCACCGACTAGCCAGTCACCAAGCTAGTGACCAGGGGTTATAGTGTATACTTGCCTCTTGCCCTCTGCCCACACTCCCACGTTACCAAGTCCTGGAACTTCTATTAAACAGTCACCAAGCCTACTTCCTTTCATCTCTTCTGCTACAACTCTGAACCAAGTCACCATCATCTCTTACTGAGCTAACCACATAACTCTTAACTAGTTCAGACTAATTAGAATACTTTTCTTTGGGTCATTGAGGGGTTCACCGGGTAAAAGCTCTTTCTGTACAAGGCTAACAACCTGAATTTGAACCCCAGGAGGGAAGGTGGAAGGAGAGAACCAACTCCCAAAAATTGTTCCCTAACCTTCACATGTATGACATGGTATGTGCATGTGTGTACACATCCTCACATACTGTTGCTGCTGCTGCTGTTGATAATAATAATCATCATCATCATCATCATCATCATCATCATCATCATCATCCAGACCGCTTCTATTTCACCCAGAAGCCTGAGGCATTGATTGGGATCCATTACGTAAAGGTTATGTAGCCAACACCCCCAGGCTCAGCTGCCTGCCATCTCTCTGCTCTGACAGTCTCTGCATGCTGTCCTGTTCTCTTGGGCTGACCCCCTTCATCATTCTAAAATGGCTGCAGCAATTCTAGTCATCACATACCCAGAGAAAGAGGACAACATCCAGGGATAGAGAAGAGGTCACCGTTGTATCATGCCTGTCTTTAGAAGGCAAGGCACCCTTAAGCTGGTCACCACCCCGACTCTCAGCAGCCAGTCTCATTGGCCTGGCCAGTTGGTGGTGGAGGGGTAAGGCCTTGACAGTTGGCTGGGATTGGTTAAGACTTGTCCTTGGGGCTGCATTGGGAATCCACTTTAAGGATGTTCAATGACCTTAGTGTTCTCTAATAGTAGACGGGTGTTTATTGGAAAGGTCGTTAAGAACACCTGGCACATTGGTCTCTTCTGTCTTCTTATCCTTTCTAAGTAGGTCAGACATGCTGCTCTTTATGAAACTGCTGTTGGCTCCTACTTAATCTACTCCCTTGTTCAGAGCCAGTATGAATCCACATGGTCTCAGGACTCCCTCTCTGAAAACGCCTTGCCTTCTCCTGCCTCGGAGGCCTTGGCACTCCCTGCCCATTGCACAGGATCATTTCCTATAGCTTAGCTCTCAGCTGGAAAGTCACACCCTCAAGGAAATGTCTCCTCCTTTTAAGACTGAGGTTGGGGCCTCCTGTTTCCATATCCCACTGGGTCTTGAATTTCCCCTTTAAAATAATCATTATATTTCTAAGTACTTACTATTTGCCTTCCCACTGAGTGGTCCCTCTGAGAAAGTATGGATGTCATCTGCTGCTTCCCCACTGTCTCCCCGAGCCTGTTTAGAGTCTCTTCATAGTGGGTAGGCCATGATGGGTGAGACAAGGAATTCTGCAGCATTGAACTAGGAGATATTCTGAAGCTGATATCTGATCCTAACTTTTCCATTATGTACAGTGACACATAGCAGGCAAAAAATGCATAGTTTAATTAGTACAAACTGAATCTAAATCATAGATCCACCATGTTCTAGCTATATGGCCTCAGACAAGGTACCTTTCATCTCTTAACTCATTAAAAGGTGACACTAAATTCTTTAAGTAAAGTAATACTGGAAGAGAGAGCTAAACCCTTAACACAACAAATAAGTATTAAGAAATACTACTAATGTTAAAGGGGGGTTCAGTTAGGGTTAAGCAAAAGTTTGTTAATATAGTCAGTACAGTTCATGCCCAAAGTAGTGCTCAGTTAATGCTTGGTGAATGAATGAATGCACAAGCAAACAAATAGCAAGTCTATAGGAGTGCCCAGAGAAAAGCACTCAACAGGAGGTAACTCAACTCATTACATTCTGTTGGGACCTGGGGGACCAACTCTATGTCCTGTGTTCCAGCTGAAGCACCACTCTGCCAGAAAGCCATCAGACCTTTGCACTATCAACGTGAGCGGCCTGAAGTTCTCCAAGGTGAGGCCAGCATCAAAGGCGAGACAGAGCCAGATGTCGGGGGAAGGGGGGGACCCGATGCTTTGGTTTGTGTATGGCACCTCCACAGTCCCTGGGACCTAGAAATTAGTTATCTAGAAAGAGGGAGAAGAGGTGGGCAGACAGGGACAGAAACAATATCCATACACAAACCTTGCTATGAATTTGGTATTCTGTGAATTAGAAAAATGTACCTTAAGAATCTGTTCTTGAGACTAGGGCGTAGAACATGGCATGAATTCCCCAGGGAGTTTGGTAGAGTCTCATTTCTTGTGTGGAGTTCCCCTCACATGAGCTAACCGTATGGGAGGGGCACAGAAGCTCTTACAATGAGGAAGGATGTACAAGAACGTGTGCAGCACCTTGTTTATGTCGATGGACGTTTTGAGACAGACTAAACGCGCCCCCAGCAGAAGAGGTAGCTTGTCATATACTCAAGAAAGGAGTTCAAGTGGACAGATCAGACCTGTGTGTATCAACACAGATGAATCTCCAAAGAGCTGTACACATCTCACGTAAACCTCAGAGCCGTACTCTCGAGTAAAAAGACACATTTGTACTGTAGCATGAATATAAAGTTTTAAAACATGTAACTAACCCTATTACAATTGATGGGTATAAACACTGGTGTGTGTTATATACATAAAAACCAAGAGCAGGGATGGGGGTAGGGTTTGAGGAGACCCGTGGAGGGAGTGGTAAGAGAGGTCATATAGGACAGTCTAATTGTCCCTTTCAGGTTTAGACAGTTCAGACTGAGGTCTTCAAAGTACCGCTCACTGTGCTTTTCTGTACGTTTGAAGTATTTCAGGGTAGAAGAAAGCAGACAAATCCCCATAGCCCTCCCCACGTGGCTGCTCTTGCACTAAGAATGCCTCGTAGTCCCTTTTAGGCATTTGCCCTCTCAGCAGCTGCTCTGGTGTTTCTGCAGGGCTCCCGGGCAGGGAACTAATCCTGTGTTTCTCTGGAATGCTTCCTGACAGGCAAAGGAAAAGGACTTCAAACATTTTACGTCTGTGATTTATATCAATGCTTCTGAAAACCTGCTGCCTCTAGGTGAGCTTTCTCTTCTTAGAAACTGTCCTCCTGGCCTGCAAAGCACTTGGGTTAGGATTTGTCTGTCTATCCACCTGGGATCAGCCTCTCATGGCCAGGAGATCACTCTGGAGAGATCACAGATCTCAACTCCGGTGCTGTGCTGTCACTCACCAAGGGTTTCCCTGTCAGCTGAAGCTCCCCTCCACAAACACAGATAATCCTCTCCTCCAGCCTGGCAGGCCACCTTGCAAACTCCAGTGAGAGAAAAGGCCTTAGTAATTCAGCAGACCTACAGCGACCCCTGCTGGTGGCAGGACTGTGGAGAGCTTCTGATTGGTAGGAGAGATGGGCTCAGACTCAGTCCAAAAGCAGGGTACATATAAGCACTGGTACAGGGAGATCAGGAGACACCAGGCAAGCATACCAGAGGGACTTTAACCCAGTCCAGCAAGTCAGGAAACCTAGGAAAGAGCACCTAAGACAAGATCAAAAAATAAATATGCTGGGCCAGCAAGATGGTCAAATGGGTTCAAGCACCTGCTGCCAAGCTTGGCAACCTGAATTTGATCCTCAGGACTCACATGATAGAAGGAAACCATCTCCTGAAAACTGTCCTCTGACACCTGTGTGTGTGTGTGTGTGTGTGTGTGTGTGTGTGTGTGTGTGTGTGTGTGTGTGTGCCCGTGCGTGTGTGACACACTCAGACACACACACACACACACACACACACACACACACACACACACAGTAATAAGAAACTGACTCAGGAATTGGTAAAGGTGCTTTGGGTTGAGGGGCAGCTGTGGAATGGAACTGCCTGGTCAGGAAGATTGTGTACAAGGGACGCATGAGGAGAAAGAACAGGCTAGACACACAGGCCTTGAGAGCTGGACTTAGGCCTCCAGACAGAAGAGGTGTGGAAAGCTTTTAAACAGGGAAGCTCAGTGAGGAGGGGTTTTCCATGGAGGGGGAAGAAGCTCGTGACGGGGAGTGAAAGTGGATTAAGAGAGTGATCTGGGAAGAGGTGGGAATCACAGGGGGATGGGTCAGGGGGATACCCAGAGACAGTTCCAGAAGCAGGGCGTCGATGAGTTTGTCTCAGTGAGTTGGAGGGGAGCTTCTATCAAAGCATCTAATGAAATCCCTGCTTTGGAAGAAAGTGCAGTCTGCTCGGAGATGCCTTGATATAAACTGGCCAAAAGGCCTGTGATAGACGCTCAGCCTCACTAAGGAGGAGAACAGCACCAGGACACAGTTTTATGTGCATCAAATATTGGCAAGTATGAAAAACACTAACCACAGCCAGCCCTGGGAGACGGGAGACTCGGTGAAAGTCAAATATAAGAAAGCAGTGTGACTCCTTGGAGGAAATTTGGTAGTGTTTCTTAAAATTTAAGATGGGATTGGAGAGCTGGCTCAGCTGTTAAGAGCATTTGCTGCTCTTGCAAAGGACCTGGGTTCAATTTCTAGCACCGGGGGGGGGGGGGGGCAGCACTCACAGCCACCTATAACTCCAGTTCCATGGGATCCGGTGACCTCTTCTAGCCTCTGTGGGCTTTTGCACATACTCGCTGCACACAATACCACGCAGGAATGCACACATGTCATAAATAAATAAATAAATCTTTAAAGTTGAGATAGTCACTGCCTTTAGTAGTTCCGTTTCTAGGAATGTATTCCACAGAGAGAGACTTATACCAGGGACGTCCCCCAGGCAGTCTCTTATTCGACTTCACTCAGCATCCTGACTCTCTAGCTTTTGCAGAGGCTACATTGTACACCAGGTTCACTTAGAAGGTTCTAAGTGATTCCACACCGTGCCCCTGTTGTACAGCTTCAGGGGTCCTACAGCGGAGTTCCCATGGTTGGCTATCTTGTAGGGCTGCCCACTAGCCAAGAGTTACTCTGGGTGCTGCACAGAAACTCTCATTGAGGAAATGCAGGAATCACCTTTGTTTGGAAATCATCAACACAGGAACCAATGTGCCATCCCATAGGTCTGTGTGCCATCCCATGGGTCTATGTGCTATCCCATGGGTCTGTGTGCCATCCCATGGGTCTGTGTGCCATCCCATGGGTCTGTGTGCCATCCCATGGGTCTGTGTGCCATCCCATGGGTCTGTGTGCCATCCCATAGGTCTGTGTTACAGCATTCCCACAAAGGGTGTGTCTGATGCTAGGAGTCACCACGTAAAGAGAAGCACCCCCTTCGGGTATTTATAATTTATACTTTCTCCTGGTCCAGACACAATTTACCAGGCTGCAATCACTTTTACCACAAGCAATAGTTGCCTAGTAACACAGTTACCATAGCATGTGCTTCAGGTTACCAGGGAAACAGGCCACAAAAGTGAATCTAGGATCCAGTTGTCATGCAAGAGGGAGTGTTTGATTACCTCCTTCCCACATGGGTTAAATGCTGCCAACAGGGAAGCTAGTCTAGACCAGAAAGGGAACTAGGAGATTGGACAAACTTAACATGGAATAAACTTCAAGTTATACTGTTAAAGGAGAAAAGCCACAGCACAGCATGTATTCCATTTTTATAAGAAGAAGACTGTTTTAATACATACCTGAGAAAAAATTGGGTATATATATATATGAAATTTTAAACACTAAATGTTGGGATTAAAGGAACATTTTTCCCTGTGGTGTTTGACTGTTTGGGGTGGACATGTTAGCATCTCTAATCAGAAATAAGAAAGGTTATCTAGGAGTGTGACTCAGTGATAGAGTTTGCCTAGCATGCACAAGACCCTCAGGTTGGTTCCTGGAGGAAAGGAAAAAAAAAAAAAAAAAAGAACAGAGATCATTTTTAGATTGGCAGGCCTTGCATTTGAACAGACGTACATTCGATCCTTAGTTTTCCCGGTCCCTAGTCACCTTGTTTCTAAGGAGTCACTTAGCCTGCCTGAGCCGCTGTTCCCTCGGCCAGAGAATGAACAGACAACTCCTGCCAGTGAGAGTGGCTAGAGATTTACATTTTCTAAAAGATTATTTTGTTTTTAATTCTGTTACGTGTGCACATGCAGTGCGTGTGCGTGTGCACGTGTGTGTAACCCATAGAGCTGGAGTAACGGGCAGTTGGAAGCTACCCAGTGTGGATGCTGGAAACTTAACCCTGGGCCTCTGCAAGAGCGGTAAATTCTCTTAACCCCCAAGCCATCATCCCAGCCTTAGGGTTGTAGACCTGAGTCTGGGGTAGAAAGCATCTCCCACAGCTGGGAGCCCAGTGAGTGGCCATTAGCAGTATCCTTCCCTTTAAGCCCTTTCAAGCTGAAGATTCTCTCTCTCTCCGTCCCCGTGTAGATGTCTTTCACACATTTCCGACCCTAAAGGAACTGGAACTTGCGTTCAATGGCATCAAGATGGTTTATGTGAAATACGGAGACTTCAAGACATTGGAAGTAAGTTGGAGGTAGGAAGTTTCTTATCCTACCTGTTCCCCTGTAAGGAATGAGTATAGGGATCCTGACAGATTATGACTTTGGGGAAAGGTCCTCTGGCCTTTCACTGATAGGTTCTTGCTTCATGGCTCTGGCCTCTGGAGAGGGTGGTGGTGATGGTGATGATGATGATGATGGGGATGGGGATGATGATGATGGGGATGGGGATGATGGTGGTGGTGGTGGTGGTGGTGGTGGTGGTGGTGGTGGTGGTGGTGGTACTGATGGCAGACAGGTAACTATGGCCATGGTGTCTGACCCTGGAGTATAAGTGCCAAGGGTCATTCATGTTCAGAAGAATCTATAGAAAATGAGTTTAAATGGAGTATCATGGGAGGAAGAGTTTCATGGGAGACGTATCTCTGTAGGTGTTTGGAGAACTGTGGGTCCAGGTTAAGAGTAGGTGCAGTGAGCTAGGGACTTTGTGGACCGATACCAAAGACATAGCTGACCTCAGTAAGAGAGGTTGGTCCCAGTGGACTGGGATAGTACAGGCTGTACATCTAGTCCCTTGACCCGAGATGAGGATGGACACCAAGGTCCCCGTGGACTCCATAGCACACCAGAGGTGCGTGTACACCCCACGCACATCTCTAGCTGTCCTCAGAACCTTGGGATAGAAAATGCAGGAAGTCTGCTTTGCATAGCCTCACACTTTGTTACCTCTTCTGACTTTGGTAAAGGCTCAAGGGCCACTTTTTTTTTTTCAAGGGAATGAAGGTTTTGTCACTACCTGAAAGGCACTGCACACATGGATTGGAGAATAGAGCCAGAAGTGGGGGGCTCATCCCCCTGGCCAGGCTCTCCCCCTCCCCCCAGTTGAGTGCTCTTCCCTATGTGCTGGCCTTAGAGTAAAGCACTTCCATTCACACCCTAGCAACATGTCCACGTGTTGTTAGCTTTGGCAGCTTAAATCTGCAAGCATCAAAGGTCAGCCATGCTTCATGTGCGCCTCCCTTAACTTGTCCTAGGGAGCCTTACCTTTTCAAAGAGTCAATAGCCTTTATACGCCAGAGTTTGGAAACACTTTTAACATACTGAAAGGGACATCATCCCAAGATGGTGGGTATGTCCTCACACTCTGGAAGCATCCTGTGCTGAATGTAGTACTGACTCCTCTCCATGTGACATCTGCAGTCACATTGAAGATGACAGCAGTTCACTCTGACTTGGGGGATGGGTTGGTCCTCAGACTTATTATTCACTAGGCAAACTTTTAAAGTCCAATAAAACCAAATGGAAGTGACTGGTGCAGCTTGGTGCTGTGTTAAAGCGTCTTTCTGTGTTGTATTTTGGTGCCAACAGTGGGAAGTAGATCCTAGACACCAGAGATCCAGAAAGCTGTTTCCCCAGCCTCTGGGCCCAGGTGACTCCTATGGACTTCCACTGTTCTTTGACTTTTTCAGAGAACAGTCTGAATGCCCAAGAGTTGCACATTGTGCCTTGAACCTTGTCTTTCTCCTTCCAAATACTCAAAACACAACACAGGAACCAGAGGCCAACCAGAGGGATATAATCACGTGCTTTGACTCTACGAGTAACAAGCTTGGTATGTTAATCAGGATTGATTTTGTACGTGACCCACTTTATACTTTGATTGCATTTGATGAAGATTATTTATCCTACAGACCCAGCCTTGTCCAAAGAAATTTGTCTACAAAGAAAACAGACTCATTTTAGGATGCAGAATATAAATGAGAAAAGGAAATCTCTGGACTGGTCATTTGTTCTCATCTCTCTGTGATTTGCAAGGGCTCCCTAGGGAAAAAGATAAACATGTCAAATATCCTTAATTTGCATCTCAGAGTAATGAATACTTTGATGTGTAATAAAACTCAATGTGACTCAGCCAGATACAGCAGCCAGGCTAGGAATCTTCTGTCCTTGTCTGTCAGAGAGCCTGCCCCAAGGGGAGCAGCCCAGAGTAGAATTCCTCCAGAGTCAGTTTTGGAAAACTTAGCTTTGCTGTGGTTTGATTTTGTGTTTACAAATCTAAAAACTGTCTAGCAGGACCCCAGCCCCAGCAGCCAGAAGGCATTCTTTCTCACCCTTGTCCTGTTGGCCCTTTGCCTTGTCCAAATAACTTGCCCTTGAGGATAAAATTTCTCCCTTTGTAAAATCTGGGCTGGCTCTAACATTCTGTGACCTGTGATCTTACAACTGTTTATTTTTTTTGGAGCTACTCCTAATAGAAAGCAAATTTGGATCCAACATTAAATAGCCAAAGCAGCTAGAATAGTGGTTCACAGATTTGTGTGTGTGAGCGTGTGTGCGTGTGTGCGTGTGTGCGTGTGTGTGTGTGTGTGTGTGTGTGTGTGTGTGTGTGTGTGAAACACGAAACTAAATATGTTAAACTTTGGGTCCATATGCTCATTATTAGTTGTGGCTGTCGTAAGTAGTCATCCTTCTGTGAGAGGAAAGAACTGCGGACAGTACAGAGGCTGCTGGGGGCCTACACCAGCCTTTAGGGGAATAGTACCAGGCAGGACACAGTGTCTGACAAAGGCTAAAGACTAATAATTCCTGGCATTATAATTTTATTATTTGTGCTTTAATAAGCACAAAAGGTTCCTTACTCTGTAACTTTCTTACTATTTGTGCTGATAAGTGCTGGTTTCTTTCCTCTCTGGCTCAATGGCCAGGTGAGAGGTTTAGAACTCCTTGTGAACCAGAGAGAAAAGAAAGGAAAATAATTAAAATCCTTTACACTGGCAAATATGCGCAGATACACACATACACACACACACACACACACACACACACACACACACACACACAGGGCGGGCCTGACCACCTGTCTCAATCAACTCCACAGTGTTTATTCATGCTTACATACATACACATATACCTACACATGTACAACAGGCATATATATTTGGCGGGATGGATGGGGCAGAGCCCCCCCAGCCACACTTTTATTTCTTTTCTCTGACTTTTTTATAGACAAAAGTTCTGAGAAAAATACCTCATAAATAAAATGTTACGCAAAAGGGGAGTTACAGAAGGATGTTAACAGTAAGTTCAAAACAGTGTTTCATTCTTTAAGCTCATTATAAGTTCAAAGCAGCAGTTTTTTTTTTTTAGCATGACCTTGCTTTTTCATAGTGCACACCTATGGTTTCATCCTTGGATCTGACCTAGAATGAATGCTTTTCCTTGATCACAAATTTGTTCCAAGCCTATTTCTCTTTATAGTGTAATTGTGGAGGCTCATTGGATTCCTTATCGTGCAGCCTTTACTTACTATTTTATGAGGGATGGGCACATTCTATTCTTGATTCTAACTTTATTATATCTTTCCGACAAAACAACTAAAACCATCTCTAAAAACTTATTTCCTAAAATAATTTGAATCAAATGAGGAATTCTATAAAATCATTAATTCATCTAAACAACATTAATTCATGAAAGTTCATCTTTCTGTAGATCTACAGGAAATTTGCTCAATAGGGTTGGGACAATGCCCAGGAATCCTTAGGCTATATAATAGTGACAGGAAAGGCATATCAGCTGCAAGAAGCAATCCTGAGATGAAGTTTTTTGGGACCTAGCCCATCTCGTAAGCCATGCCAAAAATAAATAAATAAATAAATAAATAAATAAATAAATAAATAAATAAATAAATAGGTGAACCACTTCCAGGAAAGTCACTTGTTAGCCTTAGCCTCTCCTAGATGGCTAGAGACAAGAGGCAAACAAGCAAGATGTTGAAATGTGAACTCATTGCCAATTGGAGGACATTATTCCTTTTTTACTGTGGTTTTTTTGTTTTTTTTGTTTTTTTGTTTTTTTGTTTTTTTTTAGACAGAGTTTCCTGTGTAACCCTGGCTCTCCTGAAACTCACTCTACAGACCAGGCTGGCTTCAACTCACTGAGATCCACCTGCCTCTGCCTCTGCCTCCTGAGTGCTGGAATTAAAGAGACACTACATCTCCTGGCCTCATATTTTTATTTTTTTAAGTGTAAAGATCATTCTTAGCTCACTAGCCACAAAGTAGCATCAGGCTGGATTTGGCTTGCTGGCCTTGGTTCACCAACTTCTGAGTTTGAATATCATTGAATCCACTCGGTGTGGATAGGCGGAGAGTGAGAGCTGAGGGGGGCAGCAGCTGATAGTGGAGTGACCATTTGGACTCATTGTTCTTTTAAACTAGTTCATTTAAGTTCACTTTCATGCGTGTCTACTTTGTGCCAGGGCCTGTACTCAATTGTGTGGCTACTGTGCTGCAGTGATATGGTTCCTGACCTCAAAGGGCTACTGTGCTGCAGTGATATGGTTCCTGACCTCAAAGGGCTTACAATCCAATCCTCCACTGTGTGCCAGACAAAGCACATGGCACACCTGTTTCTTATACGCCTCCAGCTATCTCAAGACCCTGCAGACTTGGACAAATATCCTAGGACGGTTTAAATAAAGCAGATAAAGTCGGGGGAGGGAGTTAGTCCACCTGGCCAAGATTTGGACGATATTTTCTAAGGAGGCAGCTTTGAGATGGCTTCTGGGGCTGCGATTCCGGTGCTCAGAGAGGGTCGTTCTTCTAGTGTAAGCATGCAGAGGGTGACTGGCAGGACAGGCAGGGAGGAGGGAGGAGTCTGTGAAAAGATGCACAGTGACAGCTAAGACAAAGAGGAGTGAACCTGACTCCAACAGGCTGTGGATGTCAAACCAGAGACACTATCCTGTGAGTGACGGGTACCCAGAAGTGAGGGGGAGGGGAGCAGAGTCCCTACCCCTGTGTTTGGGCACCGTTGTCATGCGTCGCTTCTGTTATCCGATCTTTTGTTTTGCATGGCAGTTCTTGGACCTTTCCTTCAACAGCCTGACTGAGGAGGCCATCAGCGATCTGGGGATTCTGCCACATCTCCGTGTGCTGCTCCTCACAGGCAACGGGCTCACCTCTCTGCCACCTAACATGGCTGTCAAAGAACAGTAAGTTCTACATCCTTGAGTTTGTCCCATGTGTTCCCCCAGGAGCCTTTGCCTGAGTCCTGACGTCAAAGGAATAGCCCAGAGCCGCTCTTCTTGGGGGTTCTGTAAAGACAGGCTTTGAGTGCCCAATGCGAGAATGCTGCCTACCTATCCTCCCAGGAAACTCCTCCAATGGGTGCTTTCCCGTGTGTTCACCTGATGGTCAGAGAAGAGGGGGAGTGGAATCGGAGCTGGGCCTTGAACATGACCAACCTATGTGAGAAGCCACCATGATGATGACTGCACATTCTGCCTCCAGAGTCAAAAACACTTGATTCAAATCTTGGCTTAAGAAAGACTGGAGCTGGGCATGATGGGACAGGCTTTTTATCCCAGCCTTCAGTAGGTTGAAGCAGGTCTATCTCTGTGAACTGTAGCCAGCCTGATCTACATAGCAACTTCTAGCTAGCCAAGACTACATAGTAAGACCCCGTCTTAAAACATATGCGCACACATGGACACATGCACCTATAAACACACATGTACATGTGCACGCGCACACACACACACACACACACACACACACAGAGAGAGAGAGAGAGAGAATGAGAGAGAGACCACATGCATTTGCAAAGCCATTTTCCCTGCCTCTGATTCTTTTTTAGGCAATGGGTATTGCTCTTGCTAGCTGCTGCCTCTGTGCCAGCTCCTTAAGTCTACTTGGTCTGTAAATAACCTTTGTACATTTCCATTCTTCACCTCGTTGAGGCCGTTTCTTCTGCCAGAATGTACTGACTTTATTTTCTGAACAACACATGAGTTGTGTTTACTGTGTGCCAGGCACTGTTCTTCACACTCTAATCCTCCTGACAGTTTTATGAGCTAGGTGATTATCATCCCATTTTCCAGATGAGGAAATTGAGGTAGAGACAAGTTAAATAACTTCCCCAAATTTGCAAAACTAATTTCTTACAGAGCCAAGATTTGAATCAAGTGTTTTTGACTCTAGAGGCAGAACTTACAGTCATCATGGTGGCTTCTCACATAGGTTGGTCATTTTCCAAGGCCCAGCTCCTATACCACGTCCTCTTGTCTCTATCAGGTGAACTGGATGTTTCCCTGGTTTGTCTAGTACTTGGCTAGTCTGTTGAGACCTGGGCCACCTAAACGCGTATCTTCATAGAAGGTGGATAGATGGCTGGTACGTCTGACCCCTCCATGTCGGTCAGGAGTACTCTCAGAGCTAGAGCTCTGCCTCACAATCATGATCAGCAGCAACCAGACAAGGACCTGGCGCTTTCCATGTACTATGTAGTCAGCTCATTCTGACCAGTGAGATGCTGATGGTGACGGTCCTGGTGGCGATGCTCATTGCCATGATGAAAGGTTGGTGGCAAAGATGAGGATGATAGCAGTTAGCTGCTCCAGGTGGTTGGAATAATAGTGGTCATTGCATTTAGGGTTTCTTTAGTTAGGATTATTTTGTTTACAAGCTGGATGTCATAAATCTAGTTCAAACTAATTTAGGCCAAAAAAGGTATTTATGAACCACTAGTGGTGGCATGTGCTTATAATACCAGTATGAGAGACTTAGGCAGGAGGAACATGGGAGTTCAAGGTCAACCTAGGTTACATAGTGAGTCCTTATCTCTCATAAAAACAAAAGAGGACTGGAGAGTTGGTTCAGCAGGTACAAGCCCTTGTTGCTCTTATAAAAAGGACCTGGGTCCAGTTCTCAGCACCCATATGGCAGCTAACAACCATCTGTAATTCCAGTTCCACGGGATCCAATGCCCTCTTCTGCTCTCCATGGGTACTGCATACATGTAGTAGACAGACATTCAGACAAAACACCTACACACTTTTAAAAATATTTTTGTATAAAGGAAAGGAAGGGTGCTTATAATCTAAGAAATCCTAAAATGAATCGGCTGGATTCGTGCAGAGGGACACTAAGGACAGGGTGTGTCAAGGTTCTGGTCCCATATGTAAACTTCTGTCACTATGTCTGTTACATGCTCCTAGACCCCTGAACACTGCTTTGTTGTCTTTGTGCTGACTTCGTCGGGAGGTAAGCATTCTCTGTGATAGGACATGTCTTAGTCAGACTCACAAAAAATATGGTGATTAGAAAGGATTCCCTTGCTCCAAGTAGAGAGAACTTGCCACTGTCATTTTATTTTGAAAAATTTCAGAAATGCATAAAAGTAAAGTTATGGTTGGAGTATTCAGTTTCCTTTCAGATGGCTCATATACTAAAGGATAGGTCCCCAGCTGATGGCACTGTTCTGGGAGTTGTCAAAACTTTAGGAAGTGAAGCCTGGCTACAGGAAGTCCTTTCCTGGGGAAGACCCTTGGGGTATCTTGTACTTCTCCAAAGCTTGTCTTTCTCTGATTCTTGCTCTCCATGAGCTTGGCCATATCTGCCACGGGCTCCCATCAGTGTGACATGCCATCTCACTGCAGACCCAGAATCGAGGGGTTCAAGGACTAAAACCTAAGCCAATAGCCAAAATAAACGATTCTTCCCTGTAAGTTGCTTTTCATGGGTATTCATCACGGCAGTGGACAAAATGATTAACACAACGAGAATAGATGGGAAAATGAGTTCCCATGTTCCTTCCACCCAGTAGTTAGCATCTGACAGCTGTGAGATTGTGGCCAACCTGTTACAGCTATATCCCTATCATACCCCAGTATACATGATTCTTAAGAAAAACGTACCCAGTTATAAACGAATCTACTCACAAATGTATAAGTGGATTCATTTATCATGTATAAATATTCAATATGTGCACCTAGAGCTAAGGGCTCCTTAAAACTTGTAACCAACAAACCTTCATGCCACCTCCAGCATCACCAGTGAGAAGTAGAGAGACTCGGTTACCTCATGCTGGAGCAAATAGTGAAGGGAGGCATAGAAGAGCAGAAGGAGGCAGGGCTGAGTCCAGCAGTGGAAGATAGCACTGGTGGGCGGAGCCAGAAGTCTGCATCGGCCACTGGACTTTTCCGAAGGCCTTGTGCTCAGCTGCCTCGGCCTTTCCAACACAGCAGCCTCTGTCATTGTTCCTGTGCTGCTGCAGTCAGAAGCCAGGCTTGCTTCCCACCCTACTGCTGGGCAGGCTCTTACCATTCCTTCCACTGAGAGCACCTGGCCAGAAGCCAGTTTAAAAAGTTGGTCAGGCAAGTATAGTACAGCAGTTGTCCCCAACCCTCCACCATACAGTGCCAACTGCAGAGGGAGAGACTGAAGGCTGACAACAGGGATGACTGGCCCACCCATCCACGGGCGCCCTGAGCGCTCTCCTTCCATATCTGATTTCCACCAACAGTAACAACCACCACAGACTTCATGTAACTTACACTGAAGACACTCACCCTCCCCCACCACGAGCTGAGATGTAGATCCATCACCTAGCACCTTATATGTGTGGTATGCACGAACATGCACACACTCATATAGCTACATATGTCAGAAAGAACAAGAAAGTGGAATGGAACCATGGTAGGATAGGAAGCACCCCAAATCTGTGTCCTCACATAGCGACAAGTGCATTAGCAGAATCTGTCTCAGGAGACCATTGGAGGACTCTAGAACCTGCTGAAGACATATCTTCCCAAGGAGGAAGGCTCAGTCATCAAACTGCTGATAATGTCAGTTCTTTTGTCAGTAGCTAGACCCCTCCTGTCGTCCCCAGTCTCGTAATGATCACACATACGCCTTAGGAGTATAACTATGAACGGCTTGCAGTTCCCAGAGTGGGCAGAAATGTCTCTTCTCTCCAGTGTCGGGGATCTGTCCTGTGACCACTGACTGCTACTTCTGTTCATGAAGCACAGAGAGATAGTTATTTATTGTTGCCCCACACAGTCTCAAACCCCTCCCACTTCCATCGGAGAAACCTTGAGACTGATAGTGTTTCCCCCTTTTGGGAGCCAAAGTCTAGGACATTCTAAAGCAATTTGTGTATGTGGAAGGAAATAGAAACTCACCGTAAATGTCCAGAGAAAGGCACATGGTCCAAAGTGATCTGAAAAGACCTGATGCTGATGCCTCAGAATGATCCTTGCCATGAAGAGAGCCTATAAAAATTATAAAAAGAAACCAGCCTCAGGAAACCTTGACGAGAAAGGAGCCTGCTGATGTGATAAAGACCTATCATGTTAGCAGAGCCCAACATCAGCTTTCCACTAAAAATCACGAGCTGTAGAACATGTGGGCCGTTACAAAGAAAAGTGAAATAGAAATATCTCTCAGAAAAATCTGAAGGAAGATCTTCTAGAGGAAAAAAAAAAAAAAAAACCTCAACTGTGGTAAAGATGCCAAGAGAGCTAACAGAAGACAAGGGGCGAGTCCAGAAAATGACACACAAGCAAAATATTAATAGCAAAGAGAAGAAACCTAAAAAGAAAACAGAAATTCTACAACTAAAAGTTACTGAGGTAAAAGGGTTGTTGGAGAAATTCAAAGGCAGATTTGAGTGGGCAAGAAGAAAGGATTGGTGGCCTTAAAGGTAGGACAGTTAAATTTACCAAGTCTGAGAAGTAAAAGGACCGACATCTATAAAGCCAGAGGGGTCTGAAGATACACTGCCAGCAAATCAGTCTCTGTACTGTGGAAGCCCTGGAAGAGGAGGAGAGGCACACTGGGGAGGGGCAGGGGCATGAGGGGAGGGAGAGGCAAGAGGGGGAGGAAAGGGGACGACAGGATGGGAGGGAGGGAGGGAGGCACAGAGGGAGGGAGGGAGGCACGGAGGGAGGGAGGGGGAAGAGATTATCTGAAGAAATGGTGACCCCAGACTTCCCAAGTTTATGTGACTATAAACATCCATGAAGCTCAGAGGACGTCATGTACACACACAGACACACCACAGTCAGTGTTGAAGACAGAGAGGAATTTGAAACCAGTACAAGAGAAATTATGCCCCATATGTGAGGAAGTCTCAGCAAGATTATCAGCCTTCAGTAAGGTGACAACCAGAAGGCAGAAGTCTGACATATTCAGAGTGCTAAAGAAAAAAAAAAACAAAACCACCAAACAAACCTGTCAACCAAGAGTCCAGTGTCCAGCAGAGCTGTCGTTCAGGGGATGGAGAGGTGGCTGAGTGCATACTACTCTTCCAGAGAACCCAACTTGGATTCCTGGCACACACATCCGGAAGCTTACAACAGCCTGTGACTTCAGCTCCAAAGACCCCGAGGGTACCTGCATTCACATGTACACACACACACACACACACACACACACACGCACACGCACACGCACACGCACACGCACACACACACACACACGCACTCACACACACGCATACACTCATTGTTAGAAAAATAACACTGTTCGTCTTCTGTGGTAAGGGAGAAATTAAGACATTTCAAGATAAGCAAAAGCTAAATGAACTCGTTACTCTAAACCTGCTCTGTAGAAAGTGTTAGGACAGGGTGTGGCCAGAGACTGGTATGAAAGAACCCTGACAGTAACCAAAGCTGCGCGCAGAAAGAGAGAGTATACAATCGCTGGCTGTGTATTTAGGTCAATACACAGTCAACACAGTGTCATTGCAATAATATGGCAGTTCCGGCTGTAGAGCACCGTGGCAGCGAAGGTGAACCTGTGTCCCAAACTGTGTAGGATCACTTGAATAGACACAGTGCTCCTTTTTGAAGGAAGGGAGGCCCCGCAGCCAGTCTCTCTCTCTCTCCAGGACACAGTGCCCTTTGCGGCACAGCAGTGACCTCTGCTGTTGGCAGATGATGCGCAGCTGTGCTTTGATGAGGGGAAGTGCAGTCTTCCTCCCTGCTGTGAGACCAGTTGGCCACCTGGCAGGCACGGAATTAGGTCACCTTGTCCATCTGGCCACTGAGATCGCTGCAGTGTACATATCCACAGAGGGCAGGACTAGCCTTCATACCCCACCTATTCTGGAAGTTCATTCAAAGATCACTGCAAACCACTCTCCTAGCAGTTTTCCCTTTCTCCCCCCTCCGTCTCTCCCTTCTCCCCCCCTCTCTTTCTTACAAGCTTTTATTATTCATCCACTGGCCATGAAATATCTGTATATCTGACTCTCCAAGCAAGCAAACGGATAGTCAGGTGCATTGCCCCAAGCTTTACTGCTGGGTAGAGCCATACTGTATTTTACAAAATAATTTACAAATACAGTGGAGGCATCCCCGGGCTCTGGTCCTCGGGCTTCAGCTGAGAGATGATGGAGAAACAGTGGCACAGCTGGAATAGACACCTCAGGAATCTAAGCCATACACTCAAGACTTTCTGGAGACTGACCTTAAATAATGCTTTCCCCAGACTCAGAAAGACAAATCCTACAAGACTTCACTTATACATAAAATCTAAAGCAGTTAACCCCCACTGGGCATTTAGCTCAGTTGGTAAAGTACATGCGTAATGTGCACAAAGCCCTGGCTTCAACCCCCACCCCACACACAGCATAAACTCGGTGCGGTGGCACACAGCTGCAATCCTAGCATCCAGGAAGTGGAGGTAAAAGAATCGGGAGATCAAGGATACATTGTGAATCTGAGGCCAGCTGTGGTACACGAGATCCTATTTCAAAAGATAGGGCAGGGAGTGGCTCAGTGGGTAAATGTTGGGATATGCTTGTGTACCTACCTGTGACTCTTAAACCCTAGGGTAGGGATAGAGTCAGACAGATTCCAGGGCCAGCCTGCCTGCTCAAACAGTGACCTCCAGTGAGAGACTCTGTCCCCCCAAAACAGTGGAGAGTGATAGAGGAAGACCCTGGCATTGACCTCTCTCCCCATACACACTGATGCACACGGTTGCACCAACATGATCACACATACACCATAGCCACCCCCATACACAGACATGATCACACATACACATATACTATAGCCACCCCCCATATGCAGAATTTTTAAAAGTTTATCTCATAAATACTGAGAGTAGAATAAAATAGAGCTGGGGAAGTTGGGAGCAGAGCATGGGGAGAGGTGAATCAACAAGCATTAAGCTGTGGGAATATTTTATCATGAAATGGTATATGTTTGAGAAAATCGATGCACTGGTGCTGGTTTGAACACGATACAATGTATATCCTGTCAAAGCATCACACGGCACTCCATAATATATACAGTTTAAATGTGTGGTCATGCACGCCTTTAATCCGAGCACTCAGGAGGCAAAGGCAGAGACAGAGGCAGAGGCAAGCAGATCTCTGTGAGTTTGAGGCCAGCCCGATCTACAAGTTCCAGCATAGCTAAGGCTATACAGAGAAACTCTGTCTCAAAAAATGAAAGGAAGGAAGGAAGGAAGGAAGGAAGGAAGGAAGGAAGGAAGGAAGGAAGGAAGGAAGGAAGAAAGAAACAAAGAAGGAAGGAAGGAAAATCAATATGTTTTCAAAAGCATATTTCTGCCACTTGATGGGGCCATTCTGTTGGACATCTGGTTCATAAGTGACTCACATTACATGGCCATTTTGTGTCCTGTGTGCCAGTCTCTGCCAGCACACAGTAGTGAGCCAACAACTGAACTTCAAAAGGAAAGCACTGATCAGAATACTTTACTCTTAATGGTAGCCACTATTTCTGTCTACCAAGGGCTCTATTTATAGCATAACCTTGTCAGTCACCCATCATCCAAACCAGAACGTATTTAAGGGAGAACAAAAGAACAGTTCTTTGAGAAAATTGAGAAACTCGGGCTTCCCTTGAAAAACAGGATGCGTGGTAACCCTGTCTGTGTGACACATCTGTTGTACCCAGTGGGCTTGCTGAGTGGGTCACACAGAAGGGCCACTCTCACTACACTCTCAGGCTGCCGCAGAACCTTGTCGTGACCACCGCTGGTCTCAGGGAATAATTAGTCGATGGATTGAACTGTGCAAACGCTTTACTTGCAATCTCTGAAACCCAAAGAGACCAATGAAGCTTTGTACTTTTTTCTTAGCAACAGGTGGTACAAAGCACAAGAGATACAGCTCAACGTGCTCCAGGGACTGAACGCAAGGTGACGGTCCCCAGAATTCTTGTGTGCTTTACCTCTTGCCTGTGACCCATTTGTACCTTACCAAACCATGACAGCGGTGGGAGTGGGGGCATGGGGGGATGGGAATGGTAACTTTTCTTGTCACCAACTCCAGTCAGCATGATGTTTTTTGTGAGACATCAAAATAATTCATCTTTATGGGTCAATTGTGATAGGGCTTGAAGTTAATATGGCCCCGAAGGAGGAGGACACAGGTATACTGTTGTCCCTGTCACATTAAGACAAACTATTTCTGGAAGACTTTGTTAGCTGATAAGGAGAAGGAACCATTTTCAGGTCCGCAGATAGATTCCAGGTGCCAAGAGCTCTGCTGATTTAGCACAGGGGGATTTCACTTCTGCAACGGCAGCTGGAGTTGGAGCCATCCAGGTGTTAAAGATCAAATCATCTACAGTTGTTCTTCAAGACCGGACATTTGCACAAGGACGAGTTGCAGGCGTGTCATGTGCTTCAGGAGCCTCCATGTTCCTACTCTTCCCGGCTGCCGGGTGCTCTCTGCAGTGACCTCAGGATACCAGTGGTATTTTCAGTTTACTGTTAGGGAAGGAGAGTTCTTAGAGCTTCGAGGTGGCATTTTCCATAGTAACAGTCCACCAGGTTGTTATTGAGTAAACCACTGCAGGTGGTCTGCAAGTGGGCTGAATTTCTAGGCTTCCTCTGACCTCCGTGATCCCCACACTGAGTGGTGGCCCCTGTACCTTCCACACCCGCAGAGACTCAGGAGTCTACAGGTATTGTCTGATGGTTTGTATAAGCCTACTTTAATATTCTGTGGCTGTTGCTCATTGTGGTAGCTGCAGTCATAGCGAGTACTCAAAATTAGCTAATATGAGGCAAGAACTTGCTTTTCTATTGCGTTTGTTGAGCCCAATTGTATCTAGTTTAAATGCAAATACGGAACCCAGTGAGCTGTCCCAGCTCTCCCGTTGAACAACTTAAATCACTTTTTTCTTGTCAGATTGTGAGTCTCTAGTTATCTACATGAATAATTCTAAACCTTCCTAATTCAATTATAGTAACTAAAATTATTCAAAATTATTTCTAGTACATACTACCTTTTATGGTTTAGTCCTTCAATGTCCTAACCTATAACCATGGGCGTTTTATTGGGCTCCATTCTGTGGCACGCTATGGACCTATGGCTTGGAACCCTCCACTGGCTACCAACAAACTGTCTGGTCAACTTCCCAGCCTGCCTGTCACTTCTGTAGTGGGCAGAGCCCTAAGGAGAGCAGCCTTTGAGTCACCTCATAAAACTCAGCCCCCATAATTCATCACAGCTTATCAGTTTTCAGGCACCTTAAAGTAAATTGTATTAAAATGTGTAATTTGTGTGGATTCTCTCTTTTATGCTGAAGGAAGTTGGCCCACGTTACTTGTCTGCAACACAATAAACCTTTCCATTTATTTGGCCCCATGCCTAGGAGCACTCCCTATGACTCCCAGGAGCACTCACTATGGCTTCCAGGAGCACTCATTGTGGCTCCCAGGAGCACTCACTATGGCTATTTTCTGATTATTCTAATGACATGGATTCGAGGTACAGCTTTGAACTGCTCCATCCCTGTTCACTCTGTGACAGCTTTCCTGGCTGTGAGATGAGAGGGACCTTTGTCTGGCTCACACCCTCCTGAGGGCAGACATTCCTTTAGCATCAACTCAATGGATGGCCTACTGTCAGCATGCTCTAGGCTTTGACTCTGCAGACTGTCCAGCCATAATTCAACTCCAGCGGGATCAGCAAATGCCCTTGAAGCTGCCCGTCTTCCTCCATTCAGACCCCTCTTTGGGATTTACAGTCTGTACACTGCTTCCTCGTGGCCTTCACATCTCTTGCTGGTTTTAAAATGATGCATCTTTTTTCTTTTTGCTCATTATTCAGCAGTCTGGGTATTTTCAGTGGGAAGCCTTGCTGCATAAAGGAAAGCAAGCCCCTACCCTTGCTTCCTCCCATGTCAGTCAGCCCTGTCGCTGTGACAGAATACCCCAAAGAAACAAGTGCAAGAAAGAAGAGTTAATTTTGGCTCATGCTCTCTGAGTTTGGCCCATGGTCACCGTCTCCCTAGTTTCTGGCTGTGGCCAGGCAGAATGTCTGATTGAGGATGCCTTAGAGCCATGTAGTGGTTAGGACGCACAGACAGAACATGGGATAGGAACTAGGGACAAGGTAGACTCTGTTTTCAGCAGTGACCTAAAGTCTTTGCAACAAGGTTTCACATCCTGGAGTTTCTATGACGGCTCCATAAAGCTATCAGCTGACACCAAGCACTTGGCGCATGATCCTTGGTGGGTATTTCAGATCCAAATAGAAATGTGTTGTCCTGTATATAAGAACTGCAGAATACATGTGCTCCTGTCTGCACCAGGACGTCAGCTGAAATCGTTGTGCTTTGAGAGAGCTGTGGGGCTCTTGGCATAGTGTATATGTATCATACTGTACTGTAGGACAAGAGATGAACGGCACCCGAAGTCAGGGCCAGGCACAGCAGGCGTGCATCCTGAGCTAGAGCTCCAGGCGTCTTATGCTCGGCCCTGGCTTCTGCTAATAAGAAGCATGCGTTCCTATGGCTGAATCCAGCCACTAGGTGTGTGCGCGCTCAGCTTCCAATAAGACATTTACCTACCCTATTTTTAAAAATAGTAATCCATTTCCCAGGCAAGGGGCAATGCAAATGATGTTTCTAGCATGAAGAACTGGAAACTTCAGCTTCTCCACCTCTGGTAAACTGCCACTTCAGAGATTTCATCTACTGAGACTGTGGGGGGAAAGCTCTGCAGGAGAGCCACAGCTGCAGTTGGCTTCTCCTGCTAGGTCCCATCACACACACACACACACACACACACACACACACACACACACACACACACACGCACACACACTGCTTCCTTTATAATTGTCGGTTCATACCCTAACGCGTGTGGAGGTCCGAGGACAACTTGTGGAAGTTGGTCTGCTCTCTAGTCCTTGGACCTACAATCTTAACATAGATCCTGTTTATCTTTAAGATACAGTTGTGAAATCCCTGGGGGTTCTTATAATGAATTCTCCCCTTTTGGGCTCACTGTAAAACTGACAGACTTCTGTGGATATTACCATGTTCTGATCTTATTCACCCCCCCCCCTCCTTCAGATCCACCCCAATTTTGCACTTGCTTTTGAACCTTTGCCAAGTTCTCCCTAGACCAGGCTTCTCTATCGCCTCACCGTGTAATCCACCAGGGCCTTAAAGATGTGACCAGAAGAGGAGGCCGGTGGTGGGAAGGGTCTGGGCTTGCAGATCGGACAGAAGCTAGGTTCTCGTTTATCCTCTGCCGTGTGGTAGCGATGAGACTTTCAGCAGGATGCTGAGCTTTCTGATTGGAAACCAGGCAGACAATACCTCTCTGGCTGACATCCTCCAAGGACATGTGAAGTCCCTTACCGCAGCAGGAATGACATAGGCTGTGGAGAAATGTTGGCTGCCTCACTTCTTGCCTGCATGCTTGTAGCTCACACATGGGCTCTGTGTTTGTGTGTGTCACGGGTGTCTCTGTTCCGTGTGCATGGAGTGGGATGTGCAGGGAGGGGTGAGACTGTGAGCCGAGTCATCTACCAGTGGATCTTTAGGACGACCTGGGCCTCAGCCCCCTGGAAACAGCAGGTCAGATTAACCGTCACACCTAAACCACGACCACTCCCTGCCCACCTGTGGACACCAGGACCACTCCCTGCCCACCTGTGGACACCAGGACCACTCTCTGCCCACCTGTGGACACCAGGACCACTCCCTGCCCACCTGTGGACACCAGGGCCTCAGTCTCTTGAATCCCTCTCTCAGGTGTTTTTAGAATTCCTCAAGGAAACCTTGATAGCACAGCCATGGTCCAAGCCAAGAGTATATTGTTCCCATGGTTACCAATCCTCAGGATAGGTACCCAGCAATCTGCCTTTGGCCAGAGTTGTACAGAGTACCATTTGTTGCAGTCTATACAATTTGGTCTTGCTTCATTCGCCCTGGAGGTGACCCTACTGTCTCACCCCTGCCCACTGTCAGTGAAGCTTTCTCCATGCAGCAGCCTGTGTGGACAAACAGGACTTGGGGAAGGGGTCAGTGGGTGGGAATTATGCCTGCTGCTCATCTCTACATGGACCTCTTGTGGGCACTAGGGAAGTTTCGAAGCTGATTAATCCTCCTGGTCAGCTTCCTATCTTCCCTTCTTCCTGGGGATGGTGGCTCTTGTTCTCTTCCCCCGCTCAGTACCCAAGATCTCTGTGCCCACAGGGAGGCATCCATGACATCACTGACAAGCAAGAAGTACATCCTGAGGTTCCCGGCACTGGAGACCCTGATGCTGGATGACAACAAACTGTCCAGTCCCAGCTGCTTTGCCAGTCTGGCTGGGCTCAGGAGGTATTGTCACAGCCTTCCTCATCACTGTCCCCAACCCCAGTGGGGCTCACGCCCTGAGTGCTGCATTCAAGCTACACAGCATGGGTGAAGTCCCAGCTCCACCAAGTAACTCTGCTTTGCAGCCTTGGGCAAGTCAATTCTCTCTCTGAGCTTAGCTTGGCAGAGAAGGGCAACATCAGTAAGATTATATCCGTCAGGTGTAGGATCAGCCATTGCCCAGGAGAGATCCCTGACCCTGAAACCCAGACCCCACACACAAACCCCACAACCCTACACACTCAACCCCCACACAACCCTCCATACAACCCCTCACACAACTCACCCCCACACAACCCCACACACATACAACCCCCCACAACCACA
This sequence comes from Uromys caudimaculatus, assembly GCA_028551405.1. NCBI lineage: Eukaryota > Metazoa > Chordata > Mammalia > Rodentia > Muridae > Uromys > Uromys caudimaculatus. The sequence continues at coordinate 93,974,494 of CM052703.1, read as the reverse complement.
TACACAATCCCCCACACACAACCCCCTACAACCCCCACACACAATCCCCACACACAACCCCCATACACAACCTCTCCCCCCACAACCCCACATACATACAACCCCCCACAACCCCCTCACACAACCACATACACACACAATCCCCCACACACAACCCCCTACAACCCCCCCACAATCCCCCATACACAACCTCTCCACATACAACCCCCTTACACAACCCCCTTACACAACCACACACACACACACCACCACCCCCCACAGCCCCACAGAGAACTTTAGCTTCCAAGTTCTGCATATGTGAGAAAGATACCTAGAATATTTCCTTTGAGTTTGGTTACTGCTTAATGGATCCTACTTTGTGCCTACTATCTACAAATTGTCTCATTTAGTCTTCACCAGAGGCTTTACCAAAATTAATAAACGTTATCGCCATTATGAGGTAGGAGCATTGAGTCCCAGAGAAAGTAAATGTCCTCCCCCACTCAAGGTCACACACTAGGTGTGCATGTCCAAGCCAGAATCCATGTGTGTCCCCAGCTTGCTCAGCAATACCCCAGAGGTAATATCACTCCTGTGATTCTGAATTTACTTTCCTTAATTGAAGACTGAAGAAGTTGAGCCTGGACCAAAACAAGATTTTCCGGATCCCGTACCTACAACAGGTTCAGCTCCGTGATGGGTCAGGGGACTGGGTTACAGAGGGGCCAAATTCCCAGAAAGAGCTGCAGCCCCAGATGTGGATATTTGAGACACCCGATGAGCAACCAAATTATACTGTACTGCCCATGAAAAAGGACGTTGACCGCACAGGTGAGCCCTGGCCTTTGTTCCTAACGCTACTCCACCGCGGAGTAAGCTTCTGGGGTCAGCATCAGAGTGATTCTGGGAGTCCGGCCTTCTAAAGGAACCACTTAGTAACTTCTGAAGCAGTCTGTCAGGTAAGATGCTTGCAAACTCCAAGTAAAAGTGAATACTTTTTAAAAATCTCATATACTAAGAAAAAAGTCAGGAAAGTGTGGTGTATCCATGTTCTCAAGGGCTTCAGGTCTTTCCATCCCCCTCGGGCACCAGCTTACCTGTGTGTCCTATTAGTCTGGTTCCTATTATGTTCCAAGAGTCACATCCACATGGCAGCCTCCAGAGGCAGAAGGGAAAGACACATTAACACATCTTAACCCAAGCACATCTCTGGGTTGGACATATTCTGTTCTGGTCCCACTAAGGTGGTTATGTTACTGTGTATCTGCCAACCATTTGTTTATGGTTCAAACTGTGGAAAATAGCGTACAACAGGTGAGTGCAGACACTTGTGCAGAGTTTGAGGTTTTATCTACACTCTTTATATGCATGCTTTATTCACATTACAATCCAGAACGTTCCCAGTGGGACCCTCCCAGTAAGTACCTCCTCCAAGAATATCCGCCTTTGCCCAATTGACCCACGTGCAGGACTATCCAGCATGGACTTCAGGCCCAGTTTTTTCTACCTGGTGTTAAATCAGTGTGTTCATTAAATATTACTCCATATATTTTTCCCCTATTATTTATGCCATATATACACCACAATTTATTTCCTTTTCGCTGTTGAGGTTATATCTAGTTTGGGGCTGTGAGCTGCTGTGAGCGTCCTCTTACCATTCAGCGGGCACGTGCCCTCGTTTCCTTGGGGAATGTGCCTGGAGAAGACTGGCTTGTTACACGTGTTGTTAAGCATCTGTGACACTGCCAACGTTTCCCAGCACGGCTGGTCCAGTTCACTCCCACCGTGAGCTGTGTGAGTCCCTGTTACTTCCTAGCCTCACAAATGCTCGAGTTGGACTTTGCTGTTCTGCTGGCTATGTAGTGGCAGGGCACCGTGGTTTCAACTTCCATCTCTCAAATGATGAGTGATGTCAAGTATCTGTTTATGTGTTTATTGGTCAGTTTGATATTCCTTTGGGAAATACTCAAGTTTTTTACCTACTTTTAAATTGGAATGTGTACTTTTTTCTTGATTCGTTGGGAGTTTTTTAATAACCCTGGACACAAATCCTTTATAAATATGTTACCAAAAATTCTACTGTGTAGTTCGTTTTTCCCCTGACTTGTTTCCATAACAGGGATGTCTGGCCAGATGTGAGCTTGGTCTGCCATCGGCCTGCCCACTTCAGTGGTTCTCTATAAAGACTTTTATAGAAATTCTCTTTTCATTTATTTAATTATACCGTTACCTAAGGCTGTTTTCATGCTTATGTATCTTTAGCATACCGCTCCCATACCCTGCTACCCTCCCAGCTGAGGTGACAGCGGGAATGAGCGCCACCGTAACATTATACCTAGGTTTCCTGCTTGCTTGTGAGCGTCTTCAGGTGAGCCGCAGTACCCAACAATTTCTGTCACCACTAAAGGCCTGCATTTGATTGGAAGTGCACTGACTATCTAGGTCAAGGTGGAAATAATGTCTTTATGATGTTTTCCAGAATAGTCAAAGAACACACCCTATCAGTTTTCAGGTCTTTTATTTAAACACTTTATGTGTGTGTTCTGTCTACAAGTATGTCTGTGCGCCATATGTCTGCAGTGCCTAAAGAGGCCAGAAGAGGGGATAGGCTCCCCTGAGAGTGGAGTTACAGAAGATTATAATCTGCTGGAAATCGAAACCAGGTCCTCTGGAAGAGCAGCTGATTGTCAAGTCCTTTAATCTCTCTGTTGCTCTGAAGGCTGAGACCATGCACATCTGTCCTCAGATGTGTTCCTGGGTCTTTGATCTCTTTATGCAATCATCAGTGTCGCTGCTTTTGATACTGCAGTCCCATTCCTTTACTGCTAGTACACTGACATATGGAGCGCATAGCCAGCGGCAGTCCCAAGCTCATTTCCTGCCTCCAGTCACTTTCAGGCTCTTTTGAACTCATCTGTGTTCATGGTGGCAGCATCTACATATGACACCCGTTTTAGCTCTTTTCCCATTGTAATAGCTCTTGGCACTTTATTGCTGTATTGGCCGACCGAAACAGTATGGTGTTGAAAACAAGTGATGGTGAGAAATTTCCTGTGCAACCTTAAAAGTGTTCAGTATTTCAAAATTACATTAGCTGGTAAATATTTTTGTGGATGCCTTAAATTTAAAGAAATTCACAGGCATTCCTAGTTTTCTGAGTGTATTTTTTCCTTCTGTGAATTGGTGTTGAATTTTATTGAATGCTTTTTTAAAAATTGGGCTGATAGTTACGTGGATTGATTTTTTTGGAGGTGGGAAAGTGATTTTTTTTTTTTTTTTGAGACAGGGTCTTACCATTGTAACTCTGTCTGGCCTGGGACTTTACAGAGATCTGCCTGCCTCTGCCTCTGTCTCCCCAGTACTGGGATTAGAGACAGGCCCCACAACCCACACATTCTTTATTTGAAGGGGTTGGTGAAAGTGAGAGCTTTGGATGGACGCCTCAGTGCTGAGTCAGTCTTGTGTTCCCAGGACAGGACCCCACCCCTTGGCCATCCAATTGAATTTGTGGATGGTTTTGCAGCCATGTCTAGCAGGTGACTGGTGTAATGTCTTCCTCTGTTAAAGACGCTCCTGTGAGGACTGGTGAGGAAGGCTGTGCTTGCCTCAAACAGTGAGTTCAGAGCGTTCACGTGCCCTTCTCTTCTGATTCCCAGGAAAGTTAGATGCTGATTTGTTTTTTTAAGTTTAAGAAGACAATGTTGTGAAGCCATTGGAGCCTGGAGATTATGTGTATGTATGTGTGTGTGTGTGTGTGTGTGTGTGTGTGTGTGTGTGTGTGTGTGTGTGTGTGTGTGTGTAATTCAGGAAAATTAGAATCTTGCAGGAAGGGCCTCTTGACTCTAGACCTAAGATAGACATGAGGAAGAGCTGGTACTATCCATGAGCTCAGTTGGCCTTGTGGAGTTGAGTCAGATCTTTGGGGAGAGGACCCATCAAGCGGGTCAGAATTAGGCTACTTTATGAATGTGGAAATATGCCAATCGGATTCACATGCTAAGCAAGGTAAAGCTTCCATTCTGCCATTCCTAGGAATCACAGCAGCTGCAGAAGCTATGAGACACAGAGGAGAGAGCAAGGGAGCCCCTCCCTCCCTGCTGTCAAAGACCTCACACCAGGCACCTCCTTGTCAGAGTCTAAGATGGCTCATTCCCTGGCAGACTGGCTGTGTGCTGCATGAACCTTTCCTGGTCCCTTCGGGGAGAGCTGTTCAGGGTTGTTCTGCCTACTGCCCTGTACTGTTTATTCTCATGTCACCTTTCTCATCCTATCAGGAATATGAGGTGGGCCCAGGCACCAGGTAAAGGAGAGTGCTGCCTGCCCAGGGTGCAGTCCCACAGATGCCCTGCCTTGGTCCATAGGTGGAACGCAGCAGTAAATTGGCTCATTTCAGTCCGACCAGCCCAGGATGAGCTCTTCCGCCGCCTCTTCCCTAGCCCAGCTGTTCTCACTGACTTTACCAGCTAACACATTTTGTTTCTAGGCATTCGACATGTCTTCACCTCCTCCTCAGATGGGTGTCTTTCCTGTTCATCTCTCTCTTATGAGACAGCTGGTTAACTTTCTATTCCATGCAGGCTCCCCAGTAGCACTGGGGCTAGAAAGAGCTCACATATTGCAAAGTTAAGATGAAGGTCCATGTGACTGAAATACTGAGTGAGCAGCAGGGCAGAGTGAGCTGAGGTGGGGGAAGATGGGAGAAGGAGGGAGGGGACCAACCATGCGGGCGCCCAGCAGCCTGGCTAAGGAGTTGGGTTTTCTCCCCGTCTGACCCTTTTCCTGGTTAGTACTGGAACCTGACTGAGAGGCACCCAGAAGATACAGTGGGGGAGAGATGCAGACCCGACTCTGTTGGTCCTCAGGTCCTCACCACCTTCCTTCCGTCTCTTTTTATGTTTCAGAGGTTGTGTTCTCCTCTTACCCTGGATTTTCAACCTCAGAGGTAGGAGGAACTGCTACTTCGTATTTGTGTTTGTTCGTTATCCTACTGGGGATGAAACCCAAGGCCTTGCACAATCAGGGCAAGTGCTTATTACCCCCTGTGCTCCATCCCCAGCCTCATCTGGATTAATACTAGATACAGTGTTAGTTCTGTAAAGAGCTGTACTGTGGGAGTTAGTCATGACAAGAGCATTAGATGGTAACCAACAAAACTGAATAAGCTAATAGAGCTGCAGGAGATATTTCTTTAGGTCACACTAAGTGAACAAGGTTTTGCTGAGCACCTACTGTGAGTCAGCCCTATGATGATGGGGGGGGGGGACTGAACAGGCTCTGACCTCATTGGTCCACAGCCTTGCCCCCATGCCTCCAGACACTGTTCAGCTCAGTGTAATGACAGCAGCTATCTCAGGTGATATAACTGGGACTGCCACTAGGACAGAAGTCACAGAGCCCTCTCACAAAGGCCTCAAAAAGTGGACAAGTTCCTGCTGCGTGTGGTGCTGCCCAGATCAGAGCCTCGCTGTCAGAGGTGTACAGTTTGATTTTGTCAGCATAGAAGACTGGATTTTGTCTCCATGCAGAGCTCACTAGCCAAGCTCATGGGGACCGATACATGTAAACTAAATATAGATCCATTTGCAACAAAATGTGCGTTTCTACACCAAGCCAAACCATATCCTTGAAGCATAGCACAGGAAGCCTCCTCACAGATACGACCGTGTGAGAAACAGCCAGTTAACCTCTGCTGCAGAACAAAACCAACAAGCACTGACTCTAGTTCAGCTGGCTACTTCCCAGAATCCTTTGGACTAGCAAGGTGCATCTGCTGGGTTTGCCACCATGGCAGGACAGCTGGGAGCTGAGCTTCAAAGGATATGGCAGGCCATGGCCTCTTCCTTGACATCTTCATCCTGGTCTTAACAACAGAAGAGAGTCAGGTCTCAAGAGAGCAAGAAAGAAATGGAAGAGTGAAATCCAAAATGTGGTACCTCTGCCACATTCTCTTGTCAGAGGAAATCAGAAGGGCAGGATGACATTGTAGCACCGTGCTGACACTAACCACCCAGTGTGAGGCTGAGTTTAGGTGTATGTATACATACGTGTATATATATAATCTCCTAAGAAAACTGACCACACTATAGGTGCTAGTCATGAAGGAGGAGAAGACCGTAAGCTAGTCATACTGTGGCCAACTAGCTATAAATTTTGGAGTCTCCACAACCCCCCCCACCCTGTTCGATAATTTACTAGAACCCAAGAGATCTCAAGAAAGAGTCCTGTCCAGACAACTGCAGTCATAAAGAACAAAAAGTGAGGTCAGCAAAATGAGACAGCTCGTAAGGTGAGATCCACAAGGTTCCACCTGCAAAGCTTGTGTGCACCCCGCCCCCATGCCCCCATGTCCCCATGCCCCCATGTCCCCATGCCCCCATGCACCCATGCACCCATGCCCCCATGCACCCATGCACCCATGCAACCTGGCATCTACTCTCCTGACACATTGATGTACTCACTGACCAGGGAGTTTGCCTGAGTCTCAAAGCACAACTTTTGTTAGTCTTCTTAGATGTATGTTTGAGCTCAGAGCCCCCACCCTTCAACTAGGTCTGACCGCTCCCATCCCAATCCAGTTAGCAGAATGGAAATGTGGTTTAAGGAACTTGGCTAACAGGCAGCCCATCACTTAGTCCCAGGGCTTTAGAAGCTGATCTGGGACAGACAGACACCAAGATCTGGGGCAGATAAGGCAGCACATACCTTCACCATAAGGCAGCTAATTTAGTTTTAGAAGTGTAGAAATGGCAGCTGCTCCTCTGAGTTGGCCAGTGCCAAGGGTCACATTACAAAAGGACATTCATATTGGGTAGAGGGGCCTGTGACCAGTGATGTACTTTGGAAATCAATGGGAGTTGGCAGGAATGTCAGTGCTTATAGCTCAGTATCTGAGAACCTAGAAGGCGAATTGGGTGGAAGAGATGTTCAGGGTTCTTCCTCTGTAATAGTCAGATGCATGGCCCTCCAAGAGAGGGCCAGTCATGCCCTCAGCTGGTGTACTCTGAGCTTGATTCTCTTGACTTTCCTGCTCTGTGCTCTACTCTGACTTGCCCCTTCTGCTTACCTAGTCTTGCTCCAGTTCTGAGCCTGGAGGGTTCAAACAGGCCAGACTCTTGTCACCTGCTTCCTCAAATCAACCAGCAAGATAAGTGGTAGTCAAGGAAGAACATAATTTGCAGCGTTATCACACTGAGGAGAAACAGGGGGACTGGTCATTAGCCTTGTCCCTAGGGTGCGGATAAGAGCCCAGGGCTACGTAGGGGAAGGACTAAGACTGTGTGGCGGGGCCACAGCACACATAGTTGATTCTGATCCGTCTCTGCAGCTCATTGTTTCAGGTCTGGCTATAGAGATCCTGTGGACTCTCAGGAAAGTATTCCTTGATGAGGAAGTTTGGTTCAGTCATGAGAGGATTGCTCCCACCTGGGCAATGTCTCTACCATTATAGAATAATTGTTCCTACCTCTGTTCCCACAGTGGGGGTAATTTGCCCTCAAGTCTGTTTCTAGAATCATGAAAATGCCTTAATTACTCTTACCTTTGTGTCTTCTGCCTTCAAGGATGCTGGGCGATGGAGGTGAGTGTAGGGATGGTAAGAATAGGGACTAGTTTTTAAATGATTCGCTTGTGTGTGGAGTTGAGCAGGGATATGACCCTAACAGCCACCAGGAGTCCCTGTCACAGGGAATTGAAAAGTGGGGACGACTGCTGTCTGCTGTCCTCCTACCTACCCAGCTCTGTGAGATTGCAGTGGGTGGCCCGTACCCAAGAACAATCTAAGTTTCCAGACAGTATCACTCATTTGCCTGACACTGACCTGTGGCGGCTTCACAAGTTGACTCAGGAGGACATAAAATGTTTGACTCCAAGTAGTTGCTCATCACATGCTCATCTATCGCCCAAGGGACAGTAGAACGATGGGGTCAAGATCATACAGAGTCAGTGCCACTAGAGACATTTGGTTCTTCTTCTTCCATTATCTACCCTCATCTTGTCCTTTGCTTCCTTGTCATTCATGGACCATAAGTGAGCTGAGTTTGGCATGGTTAATTCATCCGTTCCCTTTTCCTGCTTGATCCCACGTTGGCCCTGAGGCACTCCGGGCTGTAGGGGAGCCAGGCACCTCAGGGGGTCCAGATGAACCTCCCATCATCAGGCTGAGCCTGCCTCAGGTTGGTCAGGACTTAGCTGCTGTTCCACCCTGAGTGAGAACTTGGGTTCCCCTCTCAGCCTGATCCTACCTTCATCAGTGGAAAACCTACTCTACCTCCTGGGGGGGGGGGGGATTTCAGCTGATGCACACAAGGGGCAGCCAGAGTTAAGGTGCACGGGGCTGGGGCTGGAGGAAGGGCGGAGCCTCTGTGTGTCTGCGGCACCCCAGAGAACTTGACACTGGAACTTTGGATGCTGGAGTATTAGCTCATATGACCTCAGAGAACATGGAGTCAGAATTCTGGCCTTTATGACCCTAGATGTCTCTTTGGCCACACTCTCTACAGAAGTCTTTTACCATACCCAATTAGAAAGGGCACTGGCTGCTGCCAGCCTCAACTTTTTTTTTTTTTTTAATCATTGTGACACTTTGACTCTGACTTTTTTTTTTCCTCCTAAGACAGCCAAGGTATGTTCACTTCCTCCCATATTTGAGATTCTTCCTGTGAAGTCATTAAAAGCAAGGAACCAGACACTGGCCCCGCCTTTCCCAGAGCTGAGATATCTTAGCCTGGCCTACAACAAGGTAACTGCTTTGCTGTTTCTGTGGGGCACAGATGGGAGGAAGGCCTGTGAACCATTCCGACCTGAAGCCCAACCCTTTCTTCTCCAAATGCAAGTGTGTGGCCCTGGTTCTCAAGGTGGCCAGGGTTGTCACTTGCCACGCACCAGCCTCCACACTAGGCACTGGGTTTATAGGTGCACAAAGAAAGACCTCGAGACCGGGGCTGTATTGTGCTTGCTTAGCTACTGAAACCCAGGGTTGGTGGCATGTCCCTATGGTCCCACCCCTGGGGAGATAGTGGCAGGAGGATCAGGGCCAGCTGCCTGGTGAGTCTGTGGTGAGCCTGAGCTGGAGGCACTGTATGAAAGACAGGAAAATATTTGGTCTTTAAGAGCTTGTTAGCTGAGGACACTGGACAGGCAAACACACTATACACATGCTTGGGGCTATGAAAGAGATACACAGCACTGGGAAGCAAGGGTATGAGGCCCAGTCTGACCTAATGTTTGGCCAAGGAAATGTAGTGTCTAAACTTAGATCTGAATCACTGACTAGGCAGGCGAAGGGGCTGGGGGGGGGGGGAGGACACAACAGACTGAAAAGTCCGTGTGTCAGACTTCAGCTGTTTCCCTCTATCTAGTATCCATGTCTTGTTTGGCTTTCTATAGACTCTGTTGTTTGGTTGGTTGGTTTTGGTGCTGGAGAACAAACCCAAGCTCCTGCGCATGCTAAGCACATGTTCACCTACTGAGCTACACCCCCAACCCCCGTGTTTCTTCATTCAACTTAAGTCTTTTTAATTTTTCCTGTGGCTTTTGTCTTTGATCTGTGGGTTCCTTAGGAGTCAGTTGGTTAATTTCCAAATATATAGAGCTCGTCTAGGCATCTTAGATGTGCTGATTTCTAATTATATCTCTTGCCAGGTAAACATGACTTGTGAGATTTCTTTCTAAATCTATTTAAACTTGCTTTGAGGTTCCCTGCAAAACTGATGGTTGTCCCATAAGCTCTTAAAGCAACATGTATCTGCAGCTGTGAAGACAGTGTGATGAATGTCAGGCAAGATAAGATATTGGCAGTGTCACTAATAGTCTGTAAACTCGCGCTTGCTTATCAGCTATTGACAGCAGTGTATTCAGTTATCTACTCATGGATCTGGGGAGATGACTCAGTAAGTCACTTGCCACACAAGTGTGAGAACCTGAGTTCATCTCCCCAGCACCCACATAAAAGCCAGCTGTGGCAGTACACACTTGTAACCCAGGTACCGGAGAAGAGCAGCTACAGGTGGGTCCTAGGGCCTTGCTGGCCAGGCAGGCCAGCAGGAACAGATTCAGGTTCACAGAGAGACCCTGTCTCAAAAGTAAGGTACAGACGAGGAAGGAAGACTCAGAAGCCAACATCCAGCCTCAACACGCACATGCACAGGCAAGCACACTCACATAGGTGCACACCACACATGAAAAGAAAGATCCACTCAGGGCTGTGGATTGGTTCCTTCTGCCTTCAGTTCTGTCCCCTTGGACTTCAACAATTCATTACAACCCTTAGCTGATGAGACTTTAAAGCATGTGTAGTCCTGGCCCAGAGCACCGGTGAGACAGTGTCCCCCCTCTCCTGGAGATGTCCTACTTTACAGGGAGCTCCTTGGGACTGCTCCAAGACCAGAGTTCTCTGCCTGCTTCAGGACAGCCGGGACTGTGGAAGGCTGGCTTGTCCTTGCTGGGGTTGGAGTGGCACTCCTTCCATCTTTTGTGTCCTCGCTATGGCTGCTGATCTCCTGTGTGACAGCTGGTTCCCACCACCGTGCTTCTCTCTGTGCCAGTGATCTGTTATAGGCCACCTGGTGATCTGTTATAGGCCACCTGGTGATCTGTTATAGGCCACCTGGTGATCTGTTATAGACCACCAGGACACATTCTGTTTGAGTGCTTGGCTTCGTTTTACCTGCCTGTGTATCCTTAGCTTTCAGAACAACATGATGTACAGCAGGTGCTCAACAAGTGTTTGTGGGTGCTGTTTGTTTGTGGGTGCTGTTTGTGTTGCTTCACAGACGCCACTGCATGCGTTGAAATTAGAGTTTGGTTTATCAGAGGTACAAGTTTTCAAAGCCAATTCTACCTCCAAACAGAACCCCCCCCCCCCAGATGTTCACTTAGAAATGTGTCAAGTGCAAAACTCAAATTTTACTTTTAACCAATATTAATTTAGCTCATAGGTTTGGCAGTTATAGTGTCTTTAATCCAGTGAGGTTGGGTAGAAATCACTTTAAGCCAGTGAGGTTAGGCAGAAACTGAAGGTTATCGCTAGAATCCGACTGTCCCTGACATCATTTGACTCACCCCATAGGGAGCAGGCTAGCCTGAGCCAGATTCTACTTGCCAATCAGCCAGAACGCTGAGTCCATGCCTCTGAGCTAGGGCTTGGTATCACAGAACAGAACATAAGACACACCCTGGGTGTAACTCAAGATGCCGCTCCTTATTCTGGTTATAAACAGGATCTTGTGTCTTAACTGAATTCGTTTATATTTCCACTCCTCATTTGTAGAACTTACCTCTCACTGCCTGGTTTGCCCACAGAGGCTTTGTGCTACCCTGAGCCACCATGACACACACCACAGGTAGATTAAGCCTCCTTCTCTGGACCACAAGCTTTTTGTAATGTGTTTTCATCATTGGTGATTAAACCTTGAGCCTCTCACATCCTAGGCAAGCGGCTATCACAAGTCATATCCCCAGGCCTAGTCATTTTGTTTTGAGGGACAGACAATATATGTACGCACACATCCGTCGTCTACAAGTTCTGCAAAGGCTATATGAACACGAGGGGAAGATTGTGATCTACTGAAATGTGGGTGAGCTGAGTTTGCCACCCCTGGTCTTGGCACAGCCTCTGGGCTAAGTGGCTTTTACATTTTCATGTGAATTTAACAAGGATAGCATTTCATGAAGTATTTACAATATAAGGAGTCAAATTTCAGAGACCATAAATAAAAAATTTATAATATTCATGGGAAAAAACAGCCATTTGCTTATGAACTGTCCAGGGCTGCTTTGAGGTTATAAGAGCAGCCCTGAGTCAAGAACAGAGACTTAATTGTCCCAGCCCTTACCACCTGGCTCTTGATAAGAACGCTTAGCGGCCTAAGGTCTACACTCTGGACTCTAAAGGATCAAGTGCTGGGCTGGCTGAGGGAGGACCATGAGAGTTGCCATTTGCTTCAGTAGCCAAAGTGAAGTGTCTGTCCTTCCCTTCTGTCTTAGGGTTTCCATTGCTGTGAAGAGACACCATGACCAAGAACTCTTATAAAGGACATTTAACTGAGACTGGCTTACAGTTTCAGAGGTTTAGTCCATTACTGTCATGGCGGGAAGCATGGCAGCATCCAGGCAGACTTCTACAGAGTACCCTAGAAGGAGCTAAGAGTTCTACATCTTGATCTGAAAGATCAAGGAGACTCCCATCAGCAGGCAGCCAGGAGGAGGGTCTCTTTCACACTGGGCAGAGCCTGAGCACTGAGAGACCTCAAAGCCTGCCTACACAGTGACACACTTTCTCCAACAAGGCCACACCTCCAAATAGTACCATTTCCCATTGGCCAAGCATGTTCAGACCACCACACCCTCTTACCCTTGTACCTGAATCCCACCCCACTCTGGGCTCCTCTGATACCAATAGCCCTGATTCCCCTCTACTGCTGTTCCCATGTTGTAGCTACTCTACTCAACAATGCTTGTGTGATTTCTGTCACGCAGGGTCTGGCCTGACAACCTACAGGTTAAGTACATGGGGCACAGTAGCTCCTGGCCCCAGCCAGCTATGATGTGTCCCTTGTCATGGCTCAACTTTATTCCATTGACAAGGGGCTCTCTGCTCTCCGGCCCTCTTCACTGGATATTTTGGTGCCTAGGAATGATGGGAAGGAGAGGCCAGGGGTGCTATAAAGGACTGCTGGAGTGTGCAGGCTTGCTTGTAAGGAAGACCAGTTACATGCAAAGTCAGTGCTGTGCCGGCCCTCAAGGCTCTTCAAGACAAATGCTTCTGATTAGTTGGCCACCAGTATCCTTGATATGTTCATATCCAGTGTGGAGATTTTTAACTCTTAAAAATGCAGCAAGGGGGGCTAGAGAGATGGCTTAGCTGTTAAGAGTACTGGCTACTCTTCCTGAGGACCCAGGTTCAGTTCCCAGCACCCATGTTTAATTAACCAAGTGTAACGGAATGCCAGTTCCAGGAAGATCCATCGCCACCTCTGGCCTCTGAGGTTACTGCACACATAACACATATGCACTGCAGACATATGTTCAGGCAAAACACCCATACATATAAAATTATAACAATTATTTTTAAAAGTTGAAGCAGTTATGGCAGTATTTGTGGACAGGAGGGCAAAGTGTTCTGGGCCTGAGCAGGCAACGGTGCAGGGATCGGGTGTTGCCTACTGTCTGTCACTCCCCTGCTCCACATCTGTTCCGTAGCCCATCCTTGCTAGCCAGTATCTCCCGCCTGGGTGGGGAGCATCCACTAACATGTCTCCTGGGCTTTTCCAGATCGCAAAGGAGGATGCCGTCCTGCCAGCAGCTCTCTTCCCCTCCCTCTGTGAGCTTGTCTTCCATAACAACCCTTTGGTAGCACACACACGAGGTATGGTGGCCACAGATCTGTCCCCCAACCCTGTGCTCAGCATTAGCCTAGAACCTCGATTCTCGCCTCTTAGGTGCTAGGCCAGGCATGCTGGTGGGGAGTGAAGGGTGGGGTGAGAAGAGGAGGAAGACTCAGCTGCCCTGGAGAATGGAGGACATAGCTGACATTGCTGAGTACCGGCTTTGCACCCGATTGCCCTGACAGCCACCATGGCGAGCAGGTGTTAACCTCAAGCACTTTGGTGGGAACCAAAGCTCACAGCAGATCCGCCCAAGGTCACTGCGGGGAAAGCAGCTGGGAATGTTGAATCCTGGAGCCCTTACTCCAGCTCTCTAAGCTGCACCCTGGTTGTAGAGCAGGTCTGTGTGGTCTCATCTCCATTTCTCATGGGGGATTGGCCCAGCTGCTGGGCTAGCTCTGCCAGCAGCATGAATGCAGTTCTGTTGTGGTGCCCACTGCCTCCTGGCCAAGGCCTAACAGCTGGAGGTGCATTGGATCCTGGGCCTGCTGTGACAACAGTGGAGGTGCTGAGCCTGGCTCACCTTGTTACCTTAGCCTGTCTGTCCATCACTTTCCTTCCTTATAGACCAGGAACAGTGTGGCACCTGCTTCCTAGGGTTCAAAAGAGAATACAGTTACCTTAACCCAGGCAAAGCAATCCGAACCGCGCCAGGTACACTAAGCCCAAGGAGACACTAGCTAATCACCATCCCCCCTCCTTCCCATCAGGGATCCCACCACTGCTGAAGAGCTTCCTCCAGGATCGCCTGGGCATCCGCTTAGTTCGAAAGAAACTGGTAAAACCTAAACACCATATGTTGATGCCTCGGAAGGAATCACGGAAGGTAAGCCTTCCAGCAGGCTCCCGGCCTCAGAGAAATGGAGCCTATTTTAATGCACACAACTGGGCACGAGAGCCACGCTCCCCAGCCAACCTCTCCATCGACCCCAGTGCCCTTTCCTTGTTAAACACTGGAGCAGGGGTGATAAGAGGAAGAGCCCCAGCAAGAGCAGGGTAGATGGAGAGCCTTGGTGGTCACTAAGTCAGTGACCTCCCAATTTCACAGAGAAACTAAGGGCCAGAGAAGTGGGGAGAAACCAACCTTGACGTAGGAAGACCCATCACCGTCTATAGTTGTCTGAACTTGGCAAGAGTTTTGATTTTTGAGCCAACTGGTATTTCAGCTCTGGAGCCTCACGGGGCTGCTGAAAGGGATGGATAGAAGGGGCCATGAAGCTCGGTTGCAGAGCCCAGGCCTTAGCCACACAAGTTCCTGGTATAAGTTACAGCTCTGAGTCGGCAGGGCCAGATATATGTGCAGCCCCTGCTGCCGGCCGGCCGATTCCTCTCACTCCGGCCACTCTTGGGCTGGCCTCTGGGAGCCATGAATTAGTACTTATCATTCTCTGGATCTGAAGGAATTAAAAAAAAAAAAAAATCCTTGAGAAGCTCCTGTCTCCAAGCTCAGACATTGCTGGTCCCCAGGGGTAGATAACATCTGTCCCTTGCCCCATCGGCTCTGCCACAACTCTGTCCAGCCAAGCTCTTGAGCCCTCAGAGGAGCACAGCAAGCGTTTAAAGCCAGAAATAGAAAATCCTAGGGTTTCTCTTGCCTGCTCTGAGGATCTGCCACATAGCTCCCTGTCTGCCATCTGGGGAGGGAATGCTAGTGAGCTAAGTACTGTACCGGTCTCTTGAGGTACTCTGTGACCTCTGCCCTCGCTCACTCCCAAGAAAACAGGCTCAGAATGGTGCACCAGCTCACCAGATACCTGTGTTGGGTTTAGTTTGGCCTTCTTCCATCCTGTTCAGGGTCCTGAGTAACAGATATTAATATTAATAAACGCAAGCACTGGCTTGCTGGAAACAAAACAGTAGTGTGCACATCTAGGCACACACCCACCTCTTGACCCCAGAACGTGGCTTAGGCCTGGCGCTAGCTGGGGATAGTCTTAGTACAGTAGAGACAAAGGCTCTAGGCCATGCATGCCCTAGTACTCAGGCATGGGCAAGCAGAGAAAACAGAGCATACTTGGTGGGCTTTTCCTGTGAGGGTAACAAGAGCCAGATAGACCAGACTAGTCCTGAGGGCAGGAAGTCAGGCCACACATGAGCCAGGGATGGAGAGTGCCAATTCACCCTGTGGGAAGGGCTAGGGAAGTAGGGTAGGACTAAGAAGCAGCCCTCTGTCTCCCTCCTGGCAAGGGCTCCTAGTGTGCCGAAGCCCCGTTAGGTGCCACCTCCTCCGTGACATGGGAGAAGGTCCATTCAAAACACGGACTCGACGAGTATCAAAAGGAAAGCATTCTCTCACAATGAAATCTATTTTAGAAATGAGTGGTCTGTCCTGTCCCTCGGGTGTTGGATCTGGGTATAGGTAAGGCTGGGGTGGGGGTGGAGGTGGGGGTCCGCCCTGTTCATAGGACGAAGCAGCTTCCAGGGATCCAACTGTGTCTCAGCCTGCATGTTCCTAAGTACAGTGTCCAGGCCTTTCTACTCTGCTAGTCAGTCTGTAAAAGTAGACAAGAAGGCTCAGTGCACACATGCACGCGCGCGCACACACACACACAGACACACACCACCCCCTCACTCCCCAGGGAGTCAGCACAGGAGAGATGGTGATAGGCCCTTGCCAGTTGAGGAAATAGTTCCACAGCTCCTGAGAAACTTGGCTCAGGAAAAGAAAGGCCACTCCCACCCACTCTAGGACTCCCTTAGGAGAGTAAGAGGCATTCTGGTGAATGCCTGAAGAGACACTGCCAAGAACAGAGTGAGGCCTAGAGCCCAGGCTTCCAGGCAGAAGGAGCAGACCCTGTCAGTGACTTGGACAAGTCATTTTACCTCTTTGCACCTGGGAGACAGGCTCGATGTTCCTTGGGTAATTTATAAAATTTATACTGCATGACAGAGCCCATGTGGATGCCAGTGATAACCTTCGGGAGCCAGTTCTCTCCTTCCACTGTGTGAAACCCAGGGATCAAACTCAGGTTGTCAGGTGGCAGCAAGAGCCCTTCCACACTGAGCCTCCGTGGTGGTATGCTCCCATTGTACAACCCATCTGAGGCTGGAGCTACTCAGGTACTGAGTACTCAGGTAGCTAGAGAGCAAATTCAACTGAGCCTTTCTCTCATACAGGTGAAAACCTACATCCCCAAGGTGCCGAAGCATTCTCTGGTCCCCCATCACCTTAACACGATTACAGACAATCCTCCCTCAAGTCTTATGCCGGAGCCAGAGCACTCCACTGAGAACACCTCTCACGAGGCACTGTTTTCCAATGAGGGCCCAGAAGGCCCTTCCCTAACTCACCGGACCTTTGTGCCAATGCCTCCCATCTGCTCCGACTCCACCGTTCACAGTGAGACAGTGTCCCACCAGAGCCGTACAGCCGGTCTCATAAGCCCAGAGCACCCATCAGATGACGACGCCAAGAGTACGGAGTCCATCTTCCTGACCCAGGTGACAGCCCCCAGCTGCCTCCACCCCCAGCTGCAGCGCCCACAGGTTCCTGCAGCCCCTGAGCCACCTGCACTGCTGTGGACTGCCCAGGGCAGGCAGGAAACTCCTAAGGAAGCACAGCACTCAGGCACCCCCTGATGAGAGGCTACTCAGGACACTAGTGGTCCTGTGGCATAGACAGCATCTCAGATCTCACTGGGACCTGGTGCTGGCCAGTCTGCAGAGGCTTGTCACTGCCTGTCCCTCTCTGCCAAAAGGTATCTCACTTCTCATGCTTTCCTGGGTCCTAGGAACAAAGATGGCTCAGATACAGGTGCCACCTTTGAGGAGCAGAGCTTGCCATCTGTGCTCACAATGGGAGAACCCAGGGACAAGAACCTGAGGAAGGATGCCTCCTCCTTCCAGGAGGGTATGGGGGTGTCAAATGAGCTACACTTCTCAGACTAGGAGAGGGACACAGTGGAAATATGGGCAGAGAGAACAGGGAATGTGGGCCGGGGAGAAATTCAAGTGGGATATTTAGAACCATGACTACTCAGCATCCGCGAAGCAGTGTGTAGAGAGGAAATCAAGGCTGAACACCCTCAACCTGAACAACTCAAATCCCAAGTGCTCCGAATTCTGAATTTTTTCTATGTGCCAACATATCCACAAGAGGAAATTTCAATGACATTTTGTTTCATACATAAGATAATTTAAGATGTATGAAATTACCTTAGGGCTAGGTATATAAAATATACATAAAGCATATTTTATGTGTAGACTTGGGTCCAGTGCCAAGGCATCTTATCTTGTCATGTAAATATTCTAAAGAGCAAACACCTCTAACCCCAGGCATTTCACATAAGAATTGTTCAACCCCTGTAAGGCTGGCAGAGTTGGTAACCCCTCCCCGCCCCCCAGAATGTCCCTACATGAAATAGGGTTTCCTGTATTGAATAAAGCCGTTTGGGCAGGCTAAATGTCTCTGGTATAACTCCAAGCAAGAATAAAGAATGCAAAACAAATACCCTCAGTATGGCACGAGAAGGGCCTTCCTAGGCCTGCTCAGCACTCTAGCTACTCACCCGATGGCACTCACTGACTGCTGCAATCCTTCCTTGTGGCTTGCAGTCTGGCCCTCTCTCTGCTTTGCCTGGGGACAGCTCTCCTGTGTCCCTGGGACTTAATCCAGACTAAGTCATCACTTCCTGTGGAGTTTTCTGGCTGCTTCTGGGCCTCCACTCAGAGTGCCCAGATTGGCCATCCTCTTCCTGTTCCCACTCTCTAGTCTCCTGTCTGTGCCTCAGCCTCTTCCTGTTCCCACTCTCTAGTCTCCTGTCTGTGCCTCAGCCTCTTCCTGTTCCCAATCTCTAGTCTCCTGTCTGTGTCCTCTGTGCCTCAGCTTTATCTGTATCAGGGCTCAGCCCTGCTGGCTGTGCAGAGCCCATATTGGGATGTGGCAGGAAACAAGAGAGTATATTTTCTTCCTGGCACAGGTGAATGAACTGCCATCCTCCACCGTCCACAGGGAAAAGCTGGAGGCAGAAGAGAAAGACCAAAGGAGACCATCAACAGCACCCAGAGAGACAAAGAGGACTCGGAGGAAGCAGACAGCTACCTCTTTGCACAACAAGTATGACGGCTATGAAGAGCTGCTCACAGTCAAACCTGATCCGGCCTTTTTGGAGCCAAAGGGTATGGGATTAAAGTGCTGGGACTAAAGGCATGTGCCACCAGGCCCTGCTCTCTATGTCAGGGAATTCTTAGGGCATGGCAGCATTGCTGTCCTTTGCTGAACTGTCATTGCTTTTGGGGTTCATGGCTTTTTTCAAAGACTGGCTGGATTAGCCCAGTCACCCTGGGTGAAAAATTTACTTGCAGAGAAGGGCTAGTAACCAAACAAAGCCAGGTTCCTGAGCTCTCACCAGCCCATTAAGGACCATCCCAAACCCATCCCACCTGGTTTGGAGCAGCAGAGACAGTGTCATCTCAGCTTTGAGTCCATTTTCTCTGATGTACCCCAGTGTCTGTGTCTCCAAATTAGCCTGCCAGGGAGTGGGTCTCCTAAGAATCAGCCCCTTCCACGTGACCCCCAAGTTTAAGGGATCACTGTGGGACCAAAAGTCTCTCCATATTAGACTCTGAGTTCATGGGGACATTTCACTCAACAAGGGAGCAGATGAGGGAGCCCTGGGAACAGCTTTCTTGGGCGTTGAAGTCCTTTTCCAAGCGCTGAGCAGGGTCAGGGATGACACCTGGTGCTGCATCCTCTAGGCATCCAGAAGAACGCACAGGCCCTGCATCGCATGCTGAAGCAGCCACTCATCTGCCGCTCTTCCAAGCCCAGGCTGGACACTTTACAGAAACCCTACATTCCCAAGGAGAAAAGGGTAAGCACTTCAGCCACTGACTGTACCTGAGCTCTGAGGACTCTGCAGGTACAGACTCAGCGGTTACTTTGAGACCCTGAGGCATGTTTCCCAGCGCTCCCTACTGCCCCCTGCCTGTCATTATTGATTGCATGAAGTGACAGACCTCTTCCTTGCTTTGTGCCAGGCCGGGAGGATACCGATTCCACCCCCGCGGAAGACCCGAGCGCAGCTGCTGGATGATATCCTCATTCGCATGCGGGACCCTCGGAACGTTACTGAGGCTCCATTGGGTATGGTGCCAGCTGTCCCACCGGGCTGATGTCTAGCAGGGAGGGCGGGTACAAAGCTAGAAGGGAGCATGGAGAGCAGGGAGGGCTGTGGGAATTCCTGAGTATCTGCAGTGTGCTGGAGCATGCAGAAAGGAGGTTTCCATGTCAACAGCACCTTCGGGTCTTGATCTAAGACATGACTTCCTACTGTCAGGACCAGACTACTTCTACACACCAAGCTACTTTCTGCATCTCTGGGCCAGGGAAACCAGGCGAGCCTGGCGCTGTCCTTTCTTGTCCCTGTAGGCGCTGTGTTGCAGCGGCGTGCACAGCAGCGCCTAGTGAACCAGAAGCAATACCGGGAGGCCAAGCGGCTGCTCAAGGAGTTCCGCGCACGCTACCGGCAGCTGGTGCGCAGCTCGCTGCGGACTGTGTTCGCCGCCAGCCCGCCGCCCAGGCCGCCCACCCGCCGTGCGCTGAGCGCCGGCCAGCCCAAGTTGGGCCGCTTCCTTGAGTTCATGGACGAGTTCTGCCAGGAGCCCACGGCCAGCGACTCGAAAGAGTAGAGCTGCGCACCGCCCTCCCCAAGGGCTCTGTGCCCTGGACCGTGCCCAGCCCTGAACAGAGGGAGCTCGGGCTCCATCTCGCCCTGTGGTCAGCATGGGGAGCACAGCAGGACCTTGCCTCCGAGCCCAGCCAGGCCGCACCTAGTGGCTGGCCCAGCAGCAATAAAGAGTGGTGTAGAGCAATACAGTGGGTGCCAAGTATCCTCCTTGGAGGTCAGGCCAGGGCCACGGTGTCAGTGCCACTAAAGAAAAATCTCTGCTGATTCCTACATGCCAAGAGGGCCATGAGAACCCCACCTGAGTCATTCAGGACAGCTTCCATAAATGCTGAGACAGAAGTAGCCTAGAAAGCTCGGAAGTAGCAGCAAGTAGCTAGCAAGAGGTGGGGGTTGTAGAGGCCCGGGAGACAGTTTTCCTGAGAGGGAGCTTTTTCCACTGTGGGAGTGAAAGACGACAGAATGGTTCCTTTTGAGATAACTGCTGGTAGAAGGGAGGGTTTAGTTCCCCAGTGTCCTATAATTCATGACACAGACTGAAGACAAGAAAGGCCATCTGAGAACCTAGGTTCCCAGTAAAGAAACACTCTGGCCAGTGCAGACTGGGGCTGCTGCATTATTGATGTGTGCCCAGTAGACCGCATCTCCCCCAGGAAGGTCTAGAGAAGTCCACCAGGACTATACTGGGTGGGACCTAAGATTTTCCCCTGGAGGCAGCTGATCTGCAGTCCCCAGGGCCCAGGAAGCACAAGGCTTCTTGATCCCAAAGACAGACTCCCTAAATTCCAATTATTTGCATATTATTGAACCCAACTTCACAGTTAAGAGCTTATACTAAGCTGTGATCATACCCAGACATACATGTGTTGTACCATCACTACACAAGTCACACCAGCTGACAAAGGTACAGTTAGCCCATTCAGACATCTGAACAGATACAAGTAACACAGTGACCCACAGCAATAGCCACATTCAGGGCATTTGTTGACTTGATAGAGTGGATTTTTTGGAGTTCCAAAGCGCCCATCTTTCCTTTACTGCTAGGAGAATCCATCCTAACACTGATATTATCAACCCACCAGGGTTCACTTCTGGAGAATCTCCTAGACAGCTCCCTTCAGCCAGATGTGTTCATGTCACATACCCTCAAGAATGGACCTACCTCCACCAAAAAAATAACCTGTTCCAACTGAGCTTCTTGCCTCTCGTTGGCAGTGTTAATGGTATTGCTACAATGGACTGTGAGCCGGTCTGCCTATGTTCCTCAGTTCTGGCTCTGCTCTTCATATCCTCATGGCAGCCCTTAATCAGTGAGGGCATCCCAAAGAGGGCACTTACCTGAGCCACGCACCACCATCTCTCACTTGGACAGTCTGGGGACCTCTCCCTGCTAAGTTCCTGATCATTCTGAATTCCTTACTTTGGCCTCCCACTCTCGAGGCTGCTTTCATAGAGCACAGAGTTCAAGCATGGGCCTCCTCTTCCATATATATAATAAAATGTTGCAATTGAACCCCAAGAAGGAAGCCACTATGTAGTACCCCAACTCTGCTGCTGCTCTAGTAACACTTGGTCAAAGGACAAGGCAGCTCATGTTTTGCGTGTTTTTTTCAGGCAGGGCTTCATGTAGCCCAAGATGGCCTCCAACTCTGTAACCTCCTGATCCTCCTGTCTCCGCACACTCAATGCTGGGCTCACTCTTAACTTTTAGCTTTAGTTTATGTCCTCCAACCTTCCCAGCTGTCTCTAGTTACCTGAGTTGCTGGTGAACAATTTGGAAGTTAGGCTAGGAGAGAGAACTGGCAGATGGAGAAGCAGATTGTGTTCACATCCTGAATTAGCTCAGAATCCCACAGTACAGTGGGTAAAGTGGAAGACAGCCAGTCCAGATAGCAACTGGAACCACAGTTTGCCAAGGCCAGTGGTAGAGGCTCTCACTGTAAGGTTAGCCAAGGCCACAGTGGCAGAAGAGGCAACCAGGAGCTTTGGAATCAGAGGGCCCCACACCTAGACTCTGAAATGCCCGGGCTGGAGTTCCCATCTGGAAAAGGACACACCCCACTATACCTATTTAGAAGAGAATTAGTAGTGTGCAGGACATCTTGCTACTCTACGGATCAAGTGCCCAGCACTGTGTTCAAGTCTCCAACTGGCAGCATGTTCACTTTTAAGCACTCTCCCTTGACGGTCTTGGGCTAGGTGACTTCAAAGGTCCCACATCTTGCCTCACCACGCATGGCATCAACTCAAAATGGTCTTCCAGGTTCATTTTCTGAGTTTAGAAGGAACATGTTAACATTTGTTCTCTTTTAATGAAAAACTTATGTCAAAGGTATTTTTTATGACTTTGTAGCAATGGTTCAAAGGATATTTTTAAAAACCAGATTGCTCAGAGTGGCCATAAGGTGCAAAGATAATGGAATCCCCAAGTCATTCTTTACTCAAACTCGGTGTCTTCAGAGAAATAGGAATGGTCACAGGAGATGAGGAAATGTCCATGAGAACACACCTGAAGGTACCTTGTTTCCTGTGGAGACCCCACCCCAGTGTTTCCTGCTCACCGTGAACACCAAAGTGAGGCATTCTAACCAGGTACCTCCCAGCCCCAGGATAGCACCAAACACCTGCCTTCAGCTTAGTCCACACTGAGACGCGCTCTCTAGAGACTGATCAGAAATAGTCTGTTTGCTTTCATGAGTCTGCTTTACTGCATTTTCAACTTGGGCTCTGCCTGGAACAGGCACATACACATTGAAGAATGCACTTTGGTACTGTGTTAATCATACGTCAACCATCCCACTCGACTCCATACTCCTTTGTGGTAAAAGCATCCCTGACAGGGCATACCTCGTCCCAAGTCCCTCTATCCAAAGGCTCTTTAGGAGTCAAGGGGGTACAGACAGCAGTGGCAGCCCACCAAGATCCAGGGCCCCTTCTCCAATTCTAATGTAAACAGGGTGAATAAATCACAATTACCAGACCACAAGGAGCTGTAGCAGGTAGCCTAAAGCCAACAGACAACCATTTTCTATTTCTAGGTGGAAAGGTTCCCCTATTGGCTCTTAGGACAACTATATTTGTAAAGAGTAAACAGTGTATCAGGTGAAAAAAACAAAACCAAAACACACATTAGCTGGCATTTCAGCTAGTCACTCCCCATCTTGCATAGCCTGTTTCCTTGCTTTGCTGATGGTTATGCCTGAGCAAACTGGGACCTGCTGGGCTGCATTATAGCTTAGCTTGGACGGCAAGCAGCAGCTAAGGAGAACCTGGCTGCTGCTGCAGGAGTCTGGAACCACGTGGAAGCTGTTCGCGGCCCAGCTTGACATCTGAGAGCTGAAGTGTCTGCCTCACAAGCAGCAGCAGGGAAGGGCATGAGCAAGTCTGGCGTTAGCATGGCCTTGTCTAACTCCTGGACCCAAGGCTCCAGAAGAGGGAGGGAGCGAGGGAGCTCAGAGTCTGGGTCAGTTCTCTTATGGTTTAAGTTCCCACACTCCTGGCAACAAACTTAGGAAACACAAGAGTGCATTTCCCCCTCAGAAGAAATCCTGCCAATACACAAAGCTTTTGTTCATGGAGCATGGCACTTTTTCCTCCATCTAGTTTGACTAAAACTGCTAACCTCTGTGTATCTCCAAGTCCCGTCTACAGAACACTGCTCAGAAAGTTACAGTGGAGAACAATCTGGGAAATGTGCATTTCTGGGCCATCTTCAAAAAAAAAAAAAAAAAAAAATCTGTGCTGCAGCCTCAGCCTCAAATTCTACTGAGTTATAAGAACTTACAACCAGCTCCATTCGTCCTAAAGGCTCAATCTAAAGAGCACTGTACTGGTGAGGGGTGGGCTGGCTAAGGAAGGGTTAGGACCCTATAGAGTTCAATTGAAAGAAACAGCAAAGGCCGTAATAAAATAACTACTCCAACCAAAATCCCACCAAAGACTTCAATCACACTGTGGGAGCTTCCCTATCAAGTACTCTCTATATTGTGGATGTATTCAGGGGATATAGATATATCTTAACTGAAGAAAGCAGAAAAAACCATAAAACCTGTCATTTGGATGTCCCCTTCAGAAACTGTAACTTTCACAATTGGGCCCTAGAGCACTCCAGTGGGAACCAGAACTGTAGATCTTCATTTAAAGGTAGGGGCTGGCGCTGGTCTAGACTTAACCTTGTGGTGATGAGCTACCTACCCTTTCCTACTGGCTCTCTGCTTCAGTGACAAGCTAGAAAGAAACCCCAAGTCATTGCCGGGTCTGGTGAGAGGTCAGCTTGGGATGCATTAGGAGGTCACTCAAGTGAAGGACAGGCTTCTTCAGGGAAATCCGGACCTGCCTCATTTCTTGGGATCTGAGCTAAATGCAGCCTCTGAACAGGGGCGACTGTTCTATAATCACTGCTGGAGAAAATCCATTCTTCCTTGGGAAATGGAAATGGAAAAGGCAGCATTAATCGAACTCAGAAATACAGATAAGGTATGGAGGGAGGCATTTTACTTAAAAAAAGAAAAAAGACCATTATGACCAGTGTTTCTTCCATAATCAGAGAATGATTTTTTTTTTTTTAAATAAATGAAGTCAATTAGGAAAGATTCCTAGACAAGCCTCAGCCAGACTGGCAACTAAGGGACAGAGGCCAGAGGCCAGGTGCTGGCAGAGTACTCCCTGACTTGATACCAGCCCATCAGGTCCAAATGACTTCAGATGACTTCATCAAACAGGTACGAGCAGCTGCTCTTGAATGTAGCCAGGGTTACCCTCTCTGGAGAAGGGCTACCAAGCCCTCTTGATTTCCCATCAGAAAGACTCACCCTCCTATCCCTCATAGTTTCCTCTTTAATAAGAAAAAGATAAACAATACACACACACAAAAGAGCACAGCAGAATGTGGGCAGTGTGCAAGTCACTAGGACTGCAGTAACAGAACTATTTGTGAACTGCTATCTTCCGCTCTAGCTCACCAACCTGCCAAACAGTCTACTTCCCTTGTCTATTTACTCTTTAGGGGATCCCTGTCAACAACTGTAGTAGCGATGGACTTCAGTCAAACACTAAGATGGGAATTTTCAGAAAAGGAGTGTTCAGGTTTCACTAAGTTTGAGAGCATCTTGCATGCAGATACTTTAGCAGTTTTTCCATTTTCAAGGGTAAACAAATTAAAGAGTAAGCCATTCCTTGTCGACTGTTCTGCCTCTATGTCAAGGGCCACTGCTCTCAGCAGGAAGTATGGGAAAGAACACTGTCTACAGTACTTGGGGTCTCCCTGGGGGGTACACAGGGACAGCCCAGTGTCTGCAACACTCACTCAGCAGCAATGCTGCACCTGAGCCCACACTGGTCGCCACTGCTATGCACTCTTAATCAAGGTAGTCACTAGGAGCAGGAGGGTATTTAAAATATATATCTTTCATCTATTAAAATATTTTATCTTTTTACCAAAACCAAAAATTAATTCCAACTGAAAGTGTTTTTCTAAGCATTAGTGACATATAAAAAGGGTGGCAAGTGGAAAAATAAGTGTCTTTAATACTACCCAGTAAGACTAGCCTTCCAATAATAATTACTAAGATCACAAAGGAAATACATGAAATGGTAGACACTTCTAAGTTTTCCCTAATGGAATTTCCTGGTGTCTGCAGCCAGGACCAGGTCTACCTGGGGCACTCGCATGCCTTCCAGCAGCCCTGAAAAGCCTTAAGTTGCCTAGGATGAGAAGAAGGTGGTATGAGTATAAAGTAAAGAGACTATTGCATGTTTTAAAAACACATGCACACTTCAGACTCACACAGGTTCCCTGCCACAGCAGCCTCTGAAGCCACCTTGCTAATGGCCACATACACCTAGCATCCCTGGGGACAGTCAACTATGAGCTGCAGAGAAGTTAGCTCTGTCTGCTTCAAGGTACACTGTGCTTGGGACTCCACACCCTTCTTCCCACCTTCAGAAGCTTCAACCAGTTTCTGGCTAACTCCAAATCTGAAGTTCTCTCTTCTAGAATTCCCAAAGACTGACATCTCCCTTGGCATAAAACAGTGAATCTAAGCTCCAGCTACTTCTAGACTTCAAATGTTTCAGATGCATTCTGATCAAAGGCAACGTCACCAGACAACTATGCAGTTTCTTGCTGGGACCTTTTAAGGGGGCAACATAGGATTAGTCTAAAAGCTCTGGAAGGTTTGTTAAAATGTCAGTCACATGACTATGGTAACAGCTCATACACAGGAAAGGCCAGCCCACCTGAGAGTCCCTAAAACCATATCATAATCCCTATTCTCAATGAGCCCAGAAGGGCAGAAGCACCAAGCACCACCAGGGATGCAAAAGACACATGGTGTCAGCTGCTAAGAAAAATAAACCCCAAAGGTCCATGGGACTGAATTTACCAGCTGCATCCAGCTAGATTCCTTGTTTCCACAGTATAGAGTTTCAGCTTTGTCCTTTGCCTGACTTTAGGGCAAGGTTTTTTCATGATTTTTAGGTCAAAAATTGCAGATAGCCATTGCCACATGGAGAGTAAGTAGTAAGGAAGTCTCACAGATCGTCTCCCAGGCGAGGACTCCTGGGAGAACAGAAGCCTGTAAACGGGCTAGGTGAGGTCACTGCAGTTCTATGTTTTACATCCCGTCAAGGTGAAGTGCTTCTAGGTGGCCTTTGCACTGCCATGCTCGGTGCCTAGCCAGTCACTCTCCCTGGGTGGCCCTGGCATGCCCTTAGGTTGTATTTCCTTCGGGCAGCCTGTGATTGTGGAGAATCCATGGGACTTGTGGCCATGAGAGCTAGTGGTCAGTCTGGCCTGGGCCACTTGGCAGCTAAGAGAACCTGGATGTCTATACTGCAGCCTCATCATCCAGCTGACAGCACTTACAAACTAGGTCTCTGGAAGACCAGATATCAACAACACTGCTTCAATCAAATGTCATAGAATGCAAATTAATTTCTGTAGAGGCAAAAGTTCTAAGCTCAACTGATTTGGGTATGTAGAAATTACTTGTGGCAAAGGAGAGAGAAAGATGAAAGTGAATATCTATTTATCTTGGCTCTTCCAAAGTACTGGCACTGCTTGTCACTGAAAAGAATCCATGTTTATCTGCAAGGCTAACTTAAAACTCCACTCTGTGGTAAGAAGCCAGAGGCTCTGAGTGTGAGAAGGTATCCCATCTCCTTACTATCTCTAACGCTGGCCATCAACCTCATGAATGAGGCCACTCCCAAGCTCATTCCAAGTGGGTGCTGCCAAATTTGGGCCCAGAAGCCTTTAGAGTTGGCTCACTCAAAGAGTGAGGAGTACTGGCCCTAGTCCTAGAAAGCCAAAGATGCAGGCACTTGGCTTTTGAATACCAAAGCCCTGGATCCTCTCAGAACCATAGGAGACAGTGTTTTGCCATTGAAAGAAACTCAAAGTGAGAACATTCGGCTAGCTCTTTTGGATAAATGATTGAGGCCAAGGACCTCTGAAAAGCAGGTAACATTACTTTGTACAGTAAGTGCTACTTGGCCCCAGCCAAGCTGCTGGACCTCAAGAGATACTGATCCACGTTTCCTTTTCGCCGGCTCATAGTCCGCCTCTCACTGTCAGACATATGCTGTGACTGCAGAGGCAGCTGCTGGTCCTCTTCCTCCTGCTGCAATTTCTGCCCCACCTCAAGCAGCCCTGGGTCTTTGGGGGCCAGGCCCATGTCACTGCTGGGTGGCCGCAGTTTCTTAACACCGTTTTGTTCCAAGTGCTTGGTCTTACAGCGCCTTTTCCGACCTCGACGCAGGGAAGGAATCGGCTCCTCTTCTAGGCTGTTGACCAGAACACCATTACCCAGATCAAAATGACCGAGTGTCTTCAATTGTTTCTTTGTTTTGAGGACCCCATCAAAAACATCATTTTTGGGTATCAATGAATTAACGGCTGTAGTCTTTGTGACTGTGCTTATGCAAGTTTTGACTACTGTGGCATCCACAGTGGACCTTGACTCCTCAAACTGCTCCCCTTCCAAAGAAGATCCACTGGCTATTCCTCTGTGCTCTGAGGAATGGCAGGTTTCCAGTGGGACCTCATGGCTCCCTTTTCTAACACAGTCCTGCTCTACTTTTGTCTGGTTACCAGAGGGGACGTACTCAAGGGCAGTGGAGGTGGGCCCAGCACACTCTGAGAGCACCTGGACCCTGGGCAGCCTTGTACTTAGAGCCAGAGATGGCCTCTCCTTGCTGGGATGGACTGCTTCAGAACCGGGTAACTCCTCCCCTGCTTCAGGGGCCAGGGAGGTGAGAGTGGCTTTGGAAAGGGTCTTCTTGATCTGCCGCTCCTGGAAGATCTGCTCCCACTTTTTGAGGATGCGAGGACTGGCCTCATAGGAAGTTTGCTTCTGCAGGCTTCTGTTCAGGTTGCGGGGTGTTGACTTGATGATGAGAGGACTGAGCACCCGGCCATCAGGGAGTCTCTTGGGAGGGGTGCATGGTGAGCAGACGATAGGCTTGAAGTGGTTTAGCTCTTCAGAGATGCTATCATTGCTTTCAGGGCTGATAGAGCGCTCTGGCTTATGCAAGGAAGTCAAGGATGAAAGGGAGCTGAAGGGCAGGCGCTTTTCTATGGTTAAGTCAGGGGCTGAGAGGCAGCGGTTGTTTTGAGTAGACAAGAGAACACCAATAATGGGGGTGGAGCCTGGAGTTATAGTTGTGATCTGAAAGAAATATAAAAGATCATATGTGTGTGGTTTTACTTTATTTTTTATCTGTTAAAACTTGTATATGTGGGTCTGTGTATATAAATGTACATGTATGTGCAGGTGTCCAAAGAGGCCAGAAGAGGGTGTTGGATCCCCTGGAGCTAGAATTATGGGAAGCAACAGCCTGATGTGGGTCTAGTTCTCTAGAAGAACAAGTGCTCTTAATCACTGAGCTGTCTCCAGCCTTTCGCACTTGTATTCTTTTCTACATAATCCTGTAGATGGTGGGAGGGAAGAGAAGGAAGGTAAAGGAAGGGTAATGTGTACCTAAGAACAGGAAAGTTCCTAGCCTAAAACCCATACACATACATGAAAGAGTTAGCAACATCAAAATCTGAAGATGGATCTTGCCTGACCTTTTAAAAGGTTTCTATGATGGCTTACCATCCCCATCTGTCTACTAATTTGAACCTTCTTCCTTCACATCTTGTAGAATTCTCTAGATAATTAATATAATCTGCTGGGACACACTCTGCCTTGTGCAGGGGAAGCTTCGTGTGTGTGGAGGTGGCAGATGGAGAACGGTGGAGAACCGCAGCCCCAGGCTGATGTGTACCTTGGCTCTGTTGGGTGGAGCTGTTCTGAGCCTGCTCCTCACTCTGTCCTGAACTGTGTCACTGCAGCTCTGACTTCTCTGCACCTTGGTGTTTAGCTTCCTAGAAAAGAATATATAGTTACAATTAGTCCATACATGAGTTAGGAAGAGATGACACTCTCTTTTACCATTCTAAGCCACTCCCCAAGAAAGACAATCCCCTTAGGTAGCTATAATAGAAAACGGGTTAATTTATCAACCAAATGTCAAGGAGAAAAAGACTTCCAAAGTCTTCCAGACACATGATTTTTATCTTATGTACTATAACTTTATTTTATGTGTGGGTGTTTTGCCTGCACGTACATCTGTGCAGCACGTGTAAACCTGGTGCCATGCAGGCCAGAAGAGGGTGCTGGATCCCCGAGGACTGAGTTACAAATGTTTGTGAGCTACTATGTGCATGCTAGGAATCAAATCTGTGTCCTCTTGGAGAGCAGCCTGCGATCAGAACCACTGAGCCCACTCCTGAGCCCTTGTGCTATGACTTGCAAACCACACTCCACAGCACCTGTACTGAGTGCTGCAGTCCACTATGTTAGTATGCTAAATGAAGTAACAGAACAGCCCTTATAGAGCTAAGTTTCCAAGTGTTTAGGTTGTTGTATCTGGGTCTCTGATTCATTCTGAACTAACCTTTGCGTGTAGAGGCCCTGGAGGTCTGACTCCCTATCAGTGTGCCTGTGCTGGCCAGAGTCTGCTGTAGAACTGCATGCATACAGTGGCCGTTACCTATGCCACACTACAACTGACTTTTTATTCTCTTGGGCTACACCAAGCATTTATCACATACTCAGCACAGAAGACAGTCAAGCTCTTTAGACAATCAGAGACCAGTGGGGCAGATAAATAATCCAGTATTACAAAGGCACCATAAAACAAGCATGACATAACAGGCAGAAATGGCATTAAAAGGAAATTATTAATAACTGAGAATAAGAAAATTTGAAAAGCCTTTCTATAACATATTCCTTTTGCTGGATAAGAAGTTGCTTTCAAAACAGACACATAGCTAGGTAAATGGCTCCAAATAGAAACCATTTCCTCATAGATACTATTTAGCTCTTTAACAGAATGCATCATATAAACTCTTTTGTAGACAAGATTTTTAATGCCAGAGTTGGCTCAGAGAAAACAAGGAGGTAGGCAGGTGGGCAGGGATCACCCTCCAGAATTCTTGGCATCTTGCGTCTCCAGAGAAAGCCTGTCTAGCACTCAGAACTCTTCTATTCCAGCACCTGTGTGCTTTCTCCCAACCTATGTCTCATGGCCGCATGTGTAAGTGGGAGAAAATGACGGCTGTGTAACGCATATTTGCACTTCAACCAGAAAATTCAGCACTTAAGACTCTCACAATTTTAGAGCAAGCAACTGTCACTCTAAGAAGACAGTTCCTTAGAAGCAAGCTGGATTGATACTTAGAAAAATATTAAAGTTCATTTGCATTGCTAGAAACCACACAAATTGCCAGTCACAGAAGCCATCCCCAATGCTCTGTAAATAATGAGCATTGTGAGCAGGGCTTTAGAGCTGCCGGCGGCGTTATTATTTCAAACACACGACTTTGGGTGAGGCAAACAGACCCAGAGGAAAAGTGTTTGACCAGAGCAAGATAGAAGAGCTCTGCACCATTCTGCAGAGCAGCTCTCAGGACACTGGATTTGATGCCACTGGGAGTGGTCGGGCTGAAGTCACACCTAAACCCTGAGCTCCAGACTCTACTGAGGAATTAACAATAGTCTCCATCCCAGGCTATGAATCCATCTTGTCAGGGGTAATGACCAAGCTGACAGTTGACTAGTCTAGTTTCAGGTCCAATTACAGACGCACAAATGACAGTTGTGGGTAGCTGGGAAAACTACTTCACACTGTCCCTTCAACTCCATATTGGTGAAAGAAAAAAACCTAGGGGGAAAACTCACATTTGTGATGACACACACCATGAAGACACCCACAGAGGTTCCTGACAGTGAAAATATTTTCCATCAACTTCAGCATCATTGAAATTTTCTTTGTCATTGAGTGAGGAAAGCACACCAAGCAGCAACTCTGCGCAAAGCACTAGACCCAGCTGATAATTCAAAGGCACACCTGGTCCCTGAAGGCCACCACATTAGACACTGTCCTGAGGAGCAGTTACTGTACAGCTAACCTCAGAGTCTGTCCTAGGAGCTGCATCTCTCACGCTCTGCCACACTGACCCCATCTGGACCAGCACTATGTAAAGAGGCAAGTTTTCTTCCCAATGAATCATCTTGTCACCCTTGTTGAGAATCAACTGATCACAAATGTATAGATCATTTCCGGACTCTCAAGTCTAAACCCATTGCTCTCCATCTGTCTCATACTCCGGCATCACACTAGTTTGATGGCTACCATCCACTTCTGTCCTCTCTCTGGGCAGCTTTGGATATTTGGGACCTCCTGGAATCCCACATGAGAACTTTAGCATCGGTCTCCACTTCTGCAAGGGGATCTATTAGACTTAGCATGTGTTATACTGAGCATCTAAAAACTATTCAGGGACTACTGACATTGTAACGACATTAAGTCTACCAATTCATGAACAAGATCTCATTCTTTTTATTGAGATTCTTCTAACGTCAAACTCTGGAATATTACATTTTTTTGAGTAATAGATCAAAATGAGATTTTTTTTCATTGCACTTTTAAATTGTTCACTGCTAATATATAGAAATACAACTGATTTTGGTATAGAAAATGATTGAAGAGAAAATTGTCTCCTTCAAGTTGCCCTCTGACCTCCACAGGAACACACACACACACACACACACACACATAATAGGTATAAAAGATAAATAAATGAAGCTCTTAATGAAAACTAGAGATGACATTAATAAGAGCGTATAGCAACAACTTTTTTAAAATTATGTCATGTCAGTAAGCCATGATGACCAATCTGCACTCTGCCCAAAGCCCAACCCGGACAGCCCAGACAACAAGGAAAATACAGTCCAATGCAGAGCTCTTAGCAAGAGAAAAGATATACATCAAGCAGACAGTTTCCCTTCGTGACCTGCTAGAATCACAGTTTCAGTTTGAATTCAGTGAAGAAATAGGGATGAGGAGTAAAGTAAAATAATGGTTTTAGGATTAATTAATTAAACTTTTCATGTATTTAATTTTTTATTTTAATTTTGTTAAATATCCTACTTAGATTCAAATTAACTTTTCTAATTAATATATCTAGAAATGACCTTTGATTTACTTATTATTCTAGTTATCTGAAAGAATCACAGTCTCATCAGATGACCACAGTACCCTCTTACTATGTTTCTTTTATGAAAATTAGTTGATCTGTTGGCAATACCACAGGCAGACTCTATCCATGTGCGTCATCAATGGCCACCCCTCAGCTGGCACCATTTGCCTCCTTGCATGCTTCTGTGCTTACAAAGCAGACAAGAAGGACAAGTGGCAGCTTCATTTGATGGAAATATAGTTATAAAAAGTCGAAAATTGTTACCCAGGAACTCTCTTTAGGAAACAAATTTTCAGAAAAAGCCTGTTCATTTTTTGTACTTAATAGAAAAAAAATATTTGAAATTTCCCCAAACTATAAACAATGCTAGTATCTTTATGTAGTAAAATATAAACAACACAAATTTTATGATTTTAACTATTTTAAAATACAGTTATCTGGTTGTACAACTATCATCAAGTGAATGTTTTCATTGTCTATAATTACACATCATTGTCAGCATTATAATCTTTAAATTGTTTTCCTAAAATCTGAAAACAGTTTGCGGCGAACATCACAGTCTCTGAGCTACGGAGAAGGCACACTCTAAAGGAGACTCAGTCAGCACTCCTGTAATCAAGTTTTCTACAGAAGGTTCCCACTGTGTTGAAGATCATTTCCTGAAAAGATTACCTCATTAATTACATCGGGTTTGGTTTTGGTCATTTGTCTGGGTTTGGATTTGTCTTGGCAGTGCTGGAGAACACTACCTCTTGCATGTTAGGCAAGTACTCTTCACTAAGCCATACCCCTAATTAAGGCATCTTTTAAATAAAAATTATGTTTAAGGACATATTTATTCAGTGCTGTTATCATTTACATTAATAATCAACAGCATGGAAAGGGAAACAGTCAACTACTTTAAAATCCCTTTTTTAAATGTTCTGGAGTAACTTTCCACAGAGCAGCAATTAAAATGGCTGTTTCAGAGTTGTGCCAGTCCTTGAGCTTCCTGCCCATACATGAGCGCTGTCTAAAGCAGGACATCCTTTCTGGAGCAGCTAGGCCTTGCCACCATTGTGCTGGGCTGAGCACAAACTCTTGTAACCTGGGCCTTCCCCGTTACTTCTCCACCCCACCCCACCCCCTTCTGCTAAGCTGGTGTCTATCAGTAAGCAACACCTTCTGACCTAGCCTGCGATTCTAGAACTGCGGGAGGCTGGGGAGGGAAGACTGAGAGAGGGAGGCTGGCCTGGGTGACAGAGCCAAGAAACAAAACCTAAAACAAAAGGAAAACTTCCTACCAGCGCCACAGCTGCTGCTACTGCTGGACTCGCCATAGCCATCTTGGTCTCTGGGTTTGGCAAAGGAGCAGCCTCCACCACCACAGGAGCTAGGGTATATCTCTCCTTGGCTCCAAAACCTACAGACTGATCACCATAAATGGCAACTCCACTACCTCTAAGACTGTCTCTACCACTCCCTGTAGCCATCCCTGCTGCCACAATATTCTCTACCTTAACTGCCACCACAGATGCTGTCTTAGTCAGGGTTTCTATTCCTGCACAAACATCATGACCAAGATGCAAGTTGGGGAGGAAAGGGTTTATTGAGCTTACACTTCCCATGGTGCTGCTCATCACCAGAGGAAGTCAGGACTGGAACTCAAGCAGGTCAGGAAGCAGAAGCTGATGCAGAGGCCATGGAGGGATGTAACTTACTGGCTTGCTTGCTTGCTTCTCCTGGCTTGCTCAGCTGGCTTTCTTATATAGAGCCCAAGACTACCAGCCCAGGGATGGTACCACTCACAAGGGGCCCTCCCACCTTGATCACTAATTGAGAAAATGCCTTACCGCTGGATCTCATGGAGGCATTTTCTCAACTGAAACTCCTTTCTCTGTGATAACTCCAGCTTGTGTCAAGTTGACACACAAAACTAGCCACCACAGATGCTGTAATGATCATTATTGATGATTCCTCCACAACCAAAGCCACACACCACCTTCAACCTCGCTTCCATGACCACCAAAGTGCTCAGGACCATTTCAGCCCCTTCAGCTAGAAGAAATACAAGTCATGCCTTTCTTCAGCAAGGCATCCCTCACTTTACAGCTGTGACCACTAACAGGACAGTATTTCTAGACAGTCATGTCTACATTGTCGTGGCCATCAAGGTTACAGAAGTAAAGCTCCTCTTCTGGATCCTGCTACAGTAAGTAAAGACTTCAATCACTTCAAATTTCCCATGCTGTCTCAAATAATCTCTTAAATCACATTTAGTTGTCTTAGTCATCAGGAAGTGGCATTATTTTTAAAGGATTAGGAGGTGTGGCCTTGTTGGAAAAAGGATAGCACTGGAGGTGGGCTTTTAAAAGGCCCAGACTCTCTCTCTCTCTCTCTCTCTCTCTCTCTCCATATGAATCAGATGTAGCTCTCAGCTACTGCTCCAGCACCATGTCTGCTTGCATGCTGCCATGCTTCTCACCAAGAGGATAATGGACTAAGCCTCTGAAACTGTAAGCAAGGCTCCAATTAAATGTTTGTTTTATAAGAACTGCCTTGGTCATGGTGTCTCTTCACAACATAGAACACTGTCTAAGATGTTTCTCAAGTGTGTCCTTTAATGCTCCTGATAAAAATCTCCCACAGTAGCCGGGCAGTGGTGGTGCATGCCTTTAATCCCAGCACTTGGGAGGCAGAGACAGGTGGATTTCTGAGTTCGAGGCCAGCCTGGTCTACAGAGTGAGTTCCAGGACAGCCAGAGCTACACAGAGAAACCTTGTCTCGAAAAACAAACAAACAAAAAAACCAACCAACCAACCAACCAAACAAACAAACAAAGATCTCCCACAGTGAAGTGGGTGCTTCATTTTGGAGATTTTCCTGCTCACCCTCTGTAGATCCACTCTTTCATCTACCCTATGAGGCCTCACAGCTGTGTCTGCATACACCTCTTTTACAATGGTATAAGTGACAACCCCACAGCACTTGAAGAATTTAGCATTTGGCTATCTCATTACTGCATATCCATGAATGTCCCTGTTGCCCATATTGGCTCCCCAGACTCTCATGTGACTGCTTAGGTTTTGTTGGAAACTCTGATTTGGACATGACAGCTAATGGAGACGGAGTCCAATGATGCTGCTTTATGGGGTGGTCATGAGCATATACACTCCAATTAACTGTCTCAAGAACTAAACTAACAATTGAACTTCATCTGACTTGAATATTTGTAAGATGAGCCCTGAGATCCGAGTTGTATAATGCTAACCTTAATTCGAGCTAACAGACAAAGTCTAAAGTCGGTGTTTGCATATTACTTGGTCCCATCATGGCAAGGATAGGCTGGGAAACAGAAAAGAAGATGTGGCGGAGGTGCTCCCCAAGCACACGCCTCTGTGCCTATGCAATTCTGTCCAAGACAGGATAATTTTTAAGGTTTTTATGTAACAGCACAGTAATTCACAGGTCCTCTTTCAGAAAAATGAATTATACCAGTACAAAGGTAGAGCTGGAATTGGTAATAAGGAATTCACCCATTCACCATGAACTCCAACTAGAGCAAGGCTTCTTTGGTACAGGAATATTAATTTATTTTTCTAAGTTATTTCACATAATAATATTAATTACAGATGCCATAAAGCATTAGTTTTAGTGTATAATTATTGTGATTTCTGGCTTTATTAAAAAAAAGATTTTATTTTCTTCCTGATTTATAACCATTAAGATATAACTATGATTGTGTATACACAATCCACATATGAAATCAGAAAGTGACAATTATTCTTATTTGTAGAGCTGGAAGGACATCTGACTTCAGGCTCACACACAGTGAATCTATCTTCATCACAGGCTTACCCAGTTATTAGGTCCTAATTCTTTTGACTAAGCTAACCGGCTAGCACAGTGGTTCTCAACCTTCCTAATGCTGTGACCCTTTGACACAGTTCCTAATGCTGTGGTGATACCCAACCATAAAATTATTTTGTTACTACATCATAACTGTAATTTTGCTACAGTTGGGAGTTGTAATGCAAATATCTGATATGCAGGATATCTCTTAAGTGACTCCTGTGAAACCCCAAAGGGGTCACAACTCACAAGTTGAGAAACACTGGTCTAGGACAAATTATACAAGTGGAAACATCCAGGGAAGGGTCCTAGAGAAGTTATTATTACTCCAGAGAAGATTAGAGATCGGGTGACTTTTACATCAAACTGTTCCAGAAGAACACACACAGGGTTTCCGGGACAGACAGTTTATCAGGGGCCTTCTGGGACAGAACCTCTGACAAAATTGGTAGTCTGCTGTAGTTACACACAGAGACCAGTAACATCTCCAGGAAAGAAGAATGCATGTGTCCAGAGAGGCAGCAAGAAAGACAGCTATTACATAGTGTTGGCAAGAACAAGAAAATGAGCCCTAGCAGGGCGGCTTTGAAGTTAAAAAAGATAACAACATGAGGTAAGATTGTGCCTTATATTCCCGTTATAAATGGAGTCCAGCATGGGGTAGCCACTTCCAAAAGGCTACTAAATAAATGAATGCTTCACTTCTCCCCCCACCCCTTTCCCCACCCCCTCCCCCTCCCCCTCCTCTCCCTCCCCCCTCCCCTATTCCTCCAGAGTCAAGCAACCATCTAATCACACTCTTTCCCTCTCCAGGACCTGCAAAGCCTAAAGGATCCAGAAATTCCTTGAGCAGGGTTTTAAAAATGTCCTGAAAGCCATGTTAGATCTAGGCAAGGAAAAGAAACCCAGCCAGGCCTCCCTCCTTGAAAGAGTTCAAAGTCCAGAGTTGGGAAAGCTGTATCTACTATGAACTGAAGAAGCTTCATCATTTCCCTACAGGAGAAAAGGTCAAACTGTGCAGCTCAGAAATTAGCATAATCCGACCTAGAGGATGCCAGAGGTGGGCAAATAGGACGTTTCTATGAAAACTCAGGAGCGGGGCTGAGAAGAATGAAATTGACCTCAGAGGCCACTTGCAAGGCTAGGAAGGTGGAGACAGGTGGGTCAGGGCTCACCTGGCACACTTCAGGCCAATCAGGGGGCCTGTCTCAAAGAACAAGATGGATGGCTCCTGAGGAACACCACTTGAGATTAACACATGCACTCTCGTGCACACACAGACACACACACACACTTCCCCACACTCGGGTGAGCCCTTTTTCTGTATTCCACATTTGGAAATTCAGCTCCCACCTCTTTTCACCCCTTCTACTCATCCAAAAACCCTTCATCACCCCACAAATGAAAGAACACTGACTGAGCTCAGCCATCAGTCTTACCCTGCCAGGAAAGCTAAGGAGTAGGAGCTGTTCTTGGAAACAAAGGCCGAGCGATGGGTCTGTATCATCTGGCCCTGAGAAGGTTCTTCATTCTCTGAATCCGAGAGACGTGCGGGACACTGGCAAGGAGACAAGGGAGATAAACTGTCCGTTGAGGTTCCCATGGGATCTATCCTAGTATAGTTTCAATGTCCAATCTCTCTAAATCACTGTTCTGAGTTCCAGTTTGATTCCATTTTTTCCCCTAAAAATACTAATTGCAAATGTGACTTTACCTGAAAATATCCAAAATCAAATTAACCCATTATCAAATTGCATATGATATTTTCTTCCAACTTTGTGAGAGAGACAACAGAATCAACACAAGGTAAATAATGGCAATCTGTATGTATTTTGGTCTCTTTTCATAACTACTTTGGTACCAAGTAAACGATGATTCAGATGGGATCTCTATCAGGCCACTGGTCTGTCTCCACTTCCTCTGCACAGACTGTGCTACTGTGAAGATCCTGCAAGCTGATAAAGCACTAAATAAGCTAATGGACAGTATTAAGAAAAGGCTTAATTTTATACCATTCACCAAGTTCCTTTTAACTGATGAAAACTAAGCTGCATTATTGTAAATAAATATCTACAAAGAAAAAACTACCTTCCTCTGCATGCTTCCATGCCTAAGACCTAGAAACATGAGGTGAGAAATGTTTACCTCTCACCTTTCACCTCGTATATAAATAAACCGAAGGCACTATGTGTCCTTAGAATGGTACAGAGCATGGGTAAATGAAATGCTCACAGTGACCCTTGACAAAATCCCATCCCTCCCGGGCTCAGCTACTGGAGGGCAGGGCTCTCTTACAACACAGGACGGAGCTCATCCACATCAGACCTTCTGAGGACAACTGGGCAATAAACATTACAACGTCCTCAAAGCGCACGGCCTTTCACCTGGCCTTCTGCCTGGAGTCATTTATCACAGCGGCAGTTAAGACAGCAAGGTATCTACAGGAGAGTCAAATATTTAAAGAAATTGCACTGGGAAGAAATTTTTTTAAAAAAAGATACAAGTTTTTTTATTTACAAGTAAAGACACAGGGTCTGGAGAGATAGCTCAGGGGTTAAGAGCACTGACTGCTCTTCCAGAGGTCCTGAGTTCAATTCCCAGCAACCACATGGTGGCTCACAACCATCTGTAATGGGATCCCATGCCCTCTTCTGGTGTGTCTGAAGACAGTGACAGTGTTAAAAAAAAACAAAAACAAAAACAAAAACCACACACAAAACAACAACAAAAAACAAAGTTCCAGTTAGCCCTTCCTTCCCTCCCTCCTCTCTCCCTCCCTCCCTTCTTCCCTCCCTCCTTTAACAACAACAACAAAAAGACACAATTCATAATTAACTAAAAATGGATTATAAAGCAGTATGTATGCAAGGCAACACTTCTGGATGAAAAGAACATGTAGCACATGCACAAGTGTGTGCATGTGTGCGTGTGTGTGCGTGTGTGTATGTGTGTGTGCGTGTGTGCGTGTGTGTGCGTGTGTGCATGTGTGTGCGTGTGTGTGCGTGTGTGCATGTGTGTGCATGTGTGTGCGTGTGTGCGTGTGTGCGTGTGTGTGCGTGTGTGCATGTGTGTGCATGTGCGTGTGTGGATGTGTGTGCGTGTGTGCATGTGTGTGCATGTGTGTGTGCGTGTGTGCATGTGTGTGCGTGTGTGTGTGCGTGTGTGCTTGTGTGTGCGCGTGTGTGCATGTGTGTGCGCGTGTGTGCGTGTGTGCGCGTGTGTGCGTGTGTGCGCATGTGTGCGTGTGTGTGCATGTGTGTGTGTGTGCGTGTGTGCGCGTGTGCGCGTGTGTGCGTGTGTGCGTGTGTGCATGTGTGTGCGTGTGTGTGTGCGTGTGTGCATGTGTGTGTATGTGTGAGTGAGAGCATGCATACACTGCACTTATAAAATAGATCTGATTAGGATAATCACCAAAATGTCTGTAGGAGTTATTTCTAGGTCTAGGCTAATTAAACTTTCACCTCTGGTTTATAATCCTTACTCTAACTGCTGGCTCTGCAACTCTGCTTTCCAACAATTCACACCATTATTGGAGTAATGGTACCATAATAGAACAACAAATTAAACATTATGTCCATTTTATTTCTAGTATAAAAAATAACATCATAATCTCTTTCTAGAATTCTTTCCGAGTCTAATAAACTTCATGAACGTGCATCAAAAACTTGTGATGGGCAAGACACAGTGGGAAGTTTTTAATTGGACCAGACACATGTTAACAAATAATCTCGTAGAGAAACAAACACAAAAATCTATAATAGGAGTACACAGCCCCATAAAAGTCTCAAACTATTAAGGGTGGACTGAGGAGAGAAGGATGGGTGACGTCTGCCAGTTGGACATGGAGCAAGCTGTTGAAATGCGCCCGACACAGAAAAGCAGGGTGTGTATGCTGGCAGCAAACATTTCTCCTCCCAGAGCTGTGGAGCATCCTCAAGGAGGAAAGGCTAGCGAGAATCATGCCTAAGAAGGACCTGGGTGCTGGGGGAAGAGTTCTCATTTAGTTCTCAAAGAAATGTAGAGCCACTGAGGATTGGTGGCAGGAAAGTGTAATGACAGTCTCATCAGCACACAA
This sequence comes from Uromys caudimaculatus, assembly GCA_028551405.1. Classification (NCBI taxonomy): domain Eukaryota; kingdom Metazoa; phylum Chordata; class Mammalia; order Rodentia; family Muridae; genus Uromys; species Uromys caudimaculatus. The sequence goes on along the minus strand of CM052703.1, from coordinate 93,934,072 downwards.
CTTTAATTAATACGATGGCTGGCTGTCCACTGACATCATTACAGGGTCTCTTGGGTCCCAATTTTAATATAACGAAATTATTTGCTCAAGACCAAACACTTGCTTTTCTTTAACTCTGGGGCTTTGCACATGCTGGTCAACAGCTCCTCCCCTCCACTGGCTAGCCCTTTGTATTTTAGAGTCCACTGAATTGCCCAAATTAGCCTTAAACTCACTCTGAGGCCCAATCAGACCATGAAGTTGCAGTCTTCTGACTTCAGTCCCTTCTAGTTGAGAACACAAGTCTTTATCAGTCTAAAAACTATTTTTTTTCTTTTTAAGACTGGGTTTCTCTGTGCAGCCCTGGCTGTCCAGGAACTCTGTAGACCAGGCTGGCCGCCAACTCAGAGATCCGCCTGCCTCTGCCTCCCTAGTGCTAGGATTAAAGGTGCCTGCCACCACTGCCCAGCCGGTCTAAAAATTATAAAAGTTATTCAAAAGTCCTCAAAAATGTAAAAGGAAATAGGGAGGGTAGAAAAGAGCAGGATCATAAAAACCCAAAGCAGTTTAGATTTTACTCTCTATGCTTTGCATTGACAATGTTATGAACCAGGCTACTGCCAATAAGGGAGTCTGAGAATCTGTATTTTCTGATTCCGTTAAAGAAGTAAATTGCACTGATGCAATTACTTTCTATTTCAAAGATAATAGTGCCAGAAGCAAAATAATTACAATGACCCCCAGCCTTGACATGGCAGCAGTATTCTCTAATACAGTTCCTGGAGAGAACAGCTTCTCCTGTGTATCAACACTTGGAGGCTTTTGGACAGTTTGCTTGAGGACATTACAGCTGGGAAGAGGCAAAGCTCTTTCAAAGACTACGCCCAGAGCTGGGGCTGTGGTCAAACCACCCCACGCCCTGCTGCCCCCTGAGCTAGTGTGTATCCTCCCTAGCAGCAGCCTTTTGCTTTAGTGTTCCTGGGGTGCACAGCATGGACAGCACACAGCATCTTGTGCTTGTTAAAGGGAATCTTTTATAGGACTGAAAATTTATAAAATTCAAGTGCCTTTGTTTTATTTTCATTGTTTGGAGGAAGAGCCTCACTATATACATAGCCCAAACCGGCCTACAACTCACTACAGAGTCTAGGTTAGCTTAACTGCAACCCTCCTGCCTCAACCTCCCAAGTGTTGATATACAGATGTGTGCCACCATGCTGTTTCCAAATGGCTATTTTTAAATAATAATTAATGATGATTAATACTATAACCAGAATCAGATGTCACCTGCATATGGCAGTCAACAAATACACTGACCCAAGACGGTTTTAAATTTTTCTGGTTTTGAAGCTCAGGAAACGTCTTTTTTACAAACTAAGCCAAAAGGGTGATCAGGAAGAAACCTGGCCAGAGTGCAGTTAGCTGCAATGCTGGTTCTGCAGAGATTTTTTTGTTTTGGTTTGTTTTTTTGTTTTGTTTTTTTTTTAACCTATTATTTCTTCTATCTATCTATAAATATATATGTATATGTTTATAACATAAATATACAAAATATATAAACATAATATATATGTTTATATGTTGTAAACATATAATATATATGTTACTTATTTTTATTGTATGAATATTTGATCTGCATGTTCCCCACATGTGTGCCTGGTCCCCATGGAAGTCAGAAAAAGGCATCAGATGCCAGGAACTGGAGGCTGTAAGCCCCACTATGGTGGTGGGAATCAAACCCAGGTCCTCTGCAAAGCAGCTGTGTCTCTAGCCCCCCCTTCCTACTCTCTTATGTTGCCAATCTTCATTTATGTTAGTTAAGGCTTCATTAATTTTAACCCATTAAAAATAACTTGAAATGTTAACAAGGCTACATAAAAATACTCAAAATACATACAGCAAGCATTAGATGTCCAAATTGTTGTGGTTAGAACTGATATTAAACTGATATTTTCCATACAAATATAGTTACATTTTAAAAAAGAACTTTCTTGGTCCAGTGAGATGAGTTAGTGGGTGAAGGTACCTGACCACCTGAGTTCAATCCCCAGGATCCACGCGATGGAAAGAGAAAACTAAGTCTCATAGTTTGGCTTTTGACTGCCACATACGTGTCAGCGTATGCATGTGCTTACACACATTCGAAGAAGTAATAAAACATAAGTAATGAAAAATGTTCAGGCAAGATGTAGCCCAATCATACGCCTAATTAGTTTAGACTATCCATCTAAAACTGGGGATTACAGAGGATAAAGGAAAGTAAAACACACACTTTTAAAACAATCTGATTGAGGATATTAAGGTACAGACAGTTTAATGTAAAAAGCCAGCACATATGTCAGCCTGATGGTAGACATACAAATCTTATCACACGCAGCACAGTAACCCAGCCTGTTTTTTTGTTTTTGTTTTTTTTAATGTTTATTATATCCAAGAGTTTCCTGGTAGAGACTGTATGGTCTTTTAAGGATAGGGTCACACCATCTGCAAATAGGGATAGTTTGACATCTTCCTTTTCTATTTGAATCCCTTTTATTGCTCTCTTTTTAAAGATTTATTTTATGTGCATGAGTACACTGTAGCTGTCACAGACACACCAGAAGAGGGCATCGGATCCCATTAGAGATGGTTGTGAGCCACCATGTGATTGCTG
>CM052703.1:93916367-93931340 GCA_028551405.1 Uromys caudimaculatus | reverse complement strand
TTACTTCCTTCATCTCTGTGTGGATGGATAGAGCTTCACTGCTCTTAGGCTGCACAGCCAATGAGTATTCCCGGTGCCATGGTCTGCCAAGGCAGGCTCTCTGAGGCAGATCCATCCAGACGTGCCCCACTGACCTGCTCTCTGAGGCAGATGTCCACCCAGATGTGCCCCACTGACCTGCTCCAGGCTTGTTTTCAACACCACTGGCTCGTCTCTTTTTCTCTGTTCATCAGTTTTCCTCTTCCCCACTTCAGAATCCTCCTGAAGTATCTTGTGCATCTGATCTTCACAACCTTTTTCTTCTTGTAACTTCTCTCCTCTCAGCTGAAAAATACAAATCACCCAGAGACTGCACAGTTTTAGGAAACTCTAGATGCAAAAACATCTTTATAGACCAGATCAAGTGGCAGTCTCCAGAGTGACTCTTTTATTAGACATGGCCACCCTGATTGTTAAGTAAATCTGCTTTTCCTTGGCCCTAGCTCAGTGGTTCTCACTCTTCCTAATGCTGTGACCCTTTAATACAGTTCCTCACATTGTGCTGACCCCCCCAGCCATAAAATTATTTCATTGCTACTTCATACCTGTAATTTTGCTATTGTTATGAATCGTAATGTAAATATCTGATATGCAGGACATCTGATATGTGACCCTGTGAAAATCATTTAACCTCCAAAATGGGTTGGGATGCACAGGTTGAGAAGCACTGCTCTAGGTAAACATTTGCCTCACAGCACAGGACTGAACTGCTCTGTACTCTTAAGCAACACAAAACCATAAAAGCTAGCTGTATAGCTAGATTTATTCACATAGGAAAAAATAAAATTTAAACCTAAAGATTCTTACCACTGCAGTTACATATAATTGTACTGGGCCAGGAGCAGAAGCAGCCACAAAGCATGTGAAGAGGAGGTTGGGTCTATTAGCAACAACAGTGACTTCCCCCAGGCCCAGCACCCTGCATTTTACATTCGTATCCTATGGACACAGGATAGGTCAGCAACGACATAGGCCTACAGAGAAACCTAAGGCTCAGATACATCTTCTCATTTGGGAAAGGCAGTACTGCATTATGCAACTAACAGAGGACTTTTAATAAACACCTGGATGATCTTAGGCAAGTGGTTAATCACTTACGTAGCTCAAAACAGGAGCCTCTGCATCCGACTCTGAGAAAACAGTATTTTAAACGGTCGACAGAGAATCCTGCTGTGCTCTTACAGTGTGTCAAGCAGTTCTTCCTAGTTTTAGTTCAGTTTTTACTGCTCAAAGTTTTAATAAATTTAAATGAGATAATATATACCCCAAATACTGATAAGCTATTTATAGTTTTCATTTCTTGTAAAAAGATAAAGCTAAGAGGCCGGCCTATACTCGGAGCAGGCAGAAGACAGCCAAGAGGGGTGGCTACCACTACAATGACCAAGCATGTGATGGAGAGATGGAGTGGCTTGTGCACTATGAAGAGAGGTGGAACTGGAGATGCCACAGCATTGAGAACAGCCTGATGTTAGCCTGTGCTGCCACCCAAGGCCATGGTGAGTTCTGGGCCTGTGCTGCTGCTGAGAACCTTGTCGGTGGCCCTGCTGCAGCAGTGGTCTATGCCAGTGTTTGTGGCCCATGTTACCACCAAAGGCCACATAGAAGCTGCTGCCTGAGTCCATGTTGATGTCCAAGGGGTGAGCTGAGCTGACCCCACCTCGGAGGCACCCAGGAGAGCTGGCTCTATCTCACCTGGGAAGCTCAGGACAGCTGGCCCTAGAGGCTTGGACAAAGGAGAACTGACAAGCTGATCAACTCAGCTATCACCCAGGCCTAGATCCAGGGCTTTGAGCTGGCCCACCACGCCTATGAGAGCATGTGAAGGGTCTGGTCCTGCAGAACAAAAGCAGCAGGATCTCACAACACAGGGCGACAGCGTATCTGAGAGGAGTCTTGATAGCATAGCAGAAGTCAGAGTCCTTGAACCAGACCAACGGTTCATTGCAATGAACACTGGCAAGTAAAGTTGTCTGGGCAAAAAGGTATACTACGTGACACACTGTGGTAGGCACAGCTCCCACAGTGAGGGTTTTGTTGTTGTTGTTTTGGGTTTTTTGTTTATGTTTTCTTTTGGTGGGGAGGTTGTAAGGGTGGAGGGCAGATATGGGACTGGGGGGTGAGTGGGACTGGAGTATATGATGTAAAATTCACAAAGAATTAATACATTTTTAAAAAGAAAACTTTAAAGAAATAAGAATATTTTAGAGGGAGGTGTTGTCTGTTTTTATGAGTTAGTTAGTGAATTCATATGTGTACCTTTGCACAGATGGCTATGTGCAAGCCAGCAGGCCACAGTGCGTGTGCTTGAGGACCATTTGCAGGAGTCTGTTCTTTCCTTCTCCTGTATGGGTCCTAGGGGTGGTACTCAAATGGTCAGGCTTGGCCAGTGCCTTACTGAGTCATCTCACTAACTTCTGGTTTATGACAAAAGGTCTCACGATGTAGCACAGGCTAGCCTTGAGCTCAGGGTGCTCCTCCCTTGGCTTCACAAGTGCTGGCATTATAGCCTTGTGTCATACTTAGTTAAAATCATACTTTTGACAGGCTATTGTCTCTAGGTTTAAATAATAATAATAATAACTCATAGCAACAAAAACAAAACAATAAAGCCTAGCTTTATTCTTCCAATTTCTATACATCTGACTCCTGTAGCCCTGAACTAGACTCTAAGACCCTGAACCTACTTCAAGTAGTCATACTTAAGCAGGAAATACCACTCACAATGCAGTGAAACGGACTCCCAGATCCACCCAATTCAAATGAGACCATACAGGAAGAAGAGCAAATCCACAGACAGGAAACAAAAGTGAAGTCAGTGCTCATAGTCCATCTCAGAGGCTCTTGTTTAGAGACTAACCAAACAACACACAGATGGGCATCTTATTTTTCATGGGACACAGAGAAAAAGTGTAAAGACACCAGGCTTTACATCACAGTAATTACATTTGCGAACTGTGTGCCCAGCTCTGAGCTAAGGAACTCGGCCTCTGTGTCCATTGCATCTCTACACCTGCCTGCGGTTCGCTCACACTCGGGGCTGCAGGAGAGGATCTAAGCACTTTGGGTAGCACATGGCAGCTACAGGCTGTCCCCCGGGACTTGCTGTGCTCAGGTCTTCATTTGTACATGTGGCTGTACATTTGGTGGTGAAGAGGTGAGCACAAGAGGCTCCCTGAGCTCAAGGAAGCTCTCTAGTGAACTAGTTGTACTTAAGAAGTTCGCTGTGAGAACTCCAACCTCTACCCGTGCCTGGACCAATTTCTCACTCAAAAGTAACTACAGTCTTGGTTTCTAACACTTTAAAATAACAAAATCATTTTCTCTTCTTGGGGCTCAGGGGAACATCTCTCTCTAGAGCCTGAGCTGGCTTTGAACTGTCCAGCCTACTGCCTCTGCCTCCAGTGCTGGGGGTATAGGCATGCGCCACTGTACCTGGCCTAGCTTTGATTTTTACATATATGGAGTATTCTGTTTTTTGACTGCCATCCTTCATTCACCATTCTAGGAAACTTCCCCGTGTGCACCTTCTCATTTTGCTCTTTGTATTCTATCGCTTGATTTTTAAAACAATCTGACCATCTATTATTCAGATACATGGAAACGTTCCAGTCTGTTGCTATTTAAAAATAAGCTGGTATTCTTGACTACTTCCTAGGGATATGCATACCACAGAATAGTCCCAAAGAACCTGTGAGTCATCTGCTGTGGACATACTGCCAGCTTCTCAAGTTCACTTTACAGACTACACCCCCACCTGCAGCCCCTCCCAGCAGGAGGACAACAGTCACTCCCAGATTCTCCACCACTCAGTACTCTATTTTTGCCATCCTGTGGGCTGGTACTGCATTATGACTGAGAGCCCGGCCTGCAGAGCACCTCTCCTGAGCTCATTACTTGCACATCCTCTTTCTGGCACGGCTAGTCGCATCTTTGCCCTTCTAGTAAGAGTTACTTATATGGAGATGAGGACTGTCAGGATAAAATATACATATACATGTGTCTGCATGTATATCTCTGTGTTACAGCTTCAATATGTTCATCAAAAGTCCGTGTGTTGAAAATGTGACCCTCATACTTGCATGTTAACGGTATCTGGAGACAGGGCTCTGAGAAACTAGAATTCGATGTTCACATTCTTTCTAACATCTGGGAGCTGTTGTCTTTTCAGTCATGGGAGAGGATGTGAGGTGTTGTCTCTGTGATTTTAATTAGTATTTCTCTGATGGCTAATTATGCTGTCTTCATGTCCTTAATAGGCTATGTTCTCTTGTGAAATGTCTGTTCAAACATTTGCTCTTTTATAAATTCTGGATACAAGTTCATTGTTACATACACATTTTGAGAATATTCTTTCCTAATCTTTGCTTTGCCTTTTTATTTCTTTAATGACAGATTTAAAGAACAAAGTTTGTGGGTTTTGTTTATTTTGTTTTTACATTTTGACAAAATCTATACATTGGTTGTCTTTTTTAATAAAATATTTATTTATTCATGAGCACACTTTTAGCTGTCTTCAGACACACCAGAAGAGGGCATCGGATCCCATTACAGATGGTTGTGAGCCAACATGTGGTTGCTGGGAATTGAACTCTGGATCTCTGGAAGAGCAGTCAGTTCTCTTAACCACTGAGCCTTCTTTCTAGCCCCATATTGGTTGTCTTAGTTAGGGTTGCTATTGCTGTGATGAAGCACCATGAGCAAAAGCAGCTTGTGGGGGGAAAGGGTTTATTTCACTCACAGTTCCATACAACAGCTCATCATGAAGAACAGTGAGGGCAGGAACCTGGGGCAGTTGTTGTTGAGAGGCCATGGCGGTGTGGCTTACTGGATTACTCATCACGGCTTGATCAGCCTGCTTTCTTACAGAACCCGGGACCACAACCCGGGGACAGAAATACCCACCATGGGCTGAACCCTTTCCCCATCGATCTAATTAAGAAAATCCCGATGGGCTTGCCTACAGATGATCTATCTCATGGAGGTATTTTCTCAATTGCATCCTCTCTGATGATTTTATCCATATAACTGAGTTTGTTACTACATATTGGTATTTTTCTTCTATTAAAAAGTCTGAAACATCACTGTTGTCCTCTATGGTTGAAAACTTCTGCCTGTCCTAAGATCAAGACTTTTTACTGTTTCTTTCTTGCAGTTTTAGTTTTTACACTAACTTTTTGTTTGTTTTGGGGTTGTTTTTTGGAGACAAAGTCTCACTATGTATTTCTGGCCATCCTGGAACTCACAATGTAGACCAGGCTGTCTTCAAATTCACAGAGATCTGCCTGCCTCTGCCTCCTGAGTGCTGGGATCAAAGGCGTGTGCCACAACGTCCAGCTTCACACTAACTTTTTAAGGCACTTTTTATAGACAGCATTCATTCTTACTTATTCAGGAGCGTTGAGTCTGCTCCACGACAGCTATTCAAAGACTAGTCTTTGACAAGTAAACAACTTCAGTGATCGCGCTGACCCTTGCTAGGACTATATGCTTGTGCCTTCCATCCCCAAATTTGTATTTGAGACTTTAGCCTCTAGAGTAACATGAGCTCATGGGTGGAGCTCGTGGTGGCACTGATGCCCTTATAAGGAGAGTCAGCTTTGCCTTCTCCCCTTCCCTCCCTCCCTCCCTCTCTCTTTCCTTCTTTTCTCTCCTTCCTCCCCCCCCCACCTCTAACCCCAACCCCTTTCTAAGGTATAAGCTGAGAACCATATAACACTACTTTGAGAAATTAAGAAATCAATAGAAATTGACAGGTCTAAAGGTTCAATATTATTAACATGCCAGTTCTCCCCAAACTGATTTACAGGTTAATGCAGTCCTAATCAAAATCCTATCAGGTAACTGGTTGTTGATGGTGCTTGCCTTTAATATCAGCACTTGGGAGGCAGAGGCAGAATGATCTCTGAGTTCGAGGCCAGCCTGGTCTACAGAGTGAGTTCCAGGACAGCCAGGGCTACACAGAGAAACCTTGTCTTGGAAAAAAAAAAAAATTCTAACAGGATATTTTTGGGTAAGAATTGGCAAGCTGCCTATAAAATTAGATATACAATGACCCTTAAGAGTGAAAATAGCTTTGAAAAAGAGCAAAGTTAGACAGTTAACATACCAGGTTTCAAGAATCATCAGAAGTACAGAAATCAAAGCAACAAGAAATTTGCATAAAAATAAATCAAGAGTATAAACAATACAGAATCTAGAAATAAAAGCCACAAATATATGGCCAATTACTTCAGCAAAGGTGCAAATACAATTTAATGGAAAAGGACAGACTTTTCCACAAATGGTGCTGGAACAAACTGGGCATCCACATGCAAACAGCAGCTCAAATGCAGCATAGACTTAAACGTCAAACCTACAACTAGATTACTTCCAGGGAAAAGCACAGCAGAAACTGTGACCCTAGGCTGAGCAGGAAATTCTTACACATAACACAGCCTAATCCACAGCATGAACTATGATGGATCAAAACTCTTCAAGACACTAATACAATGAGAAAACAGGACACAGAGAGGAGAGGCGGGTATAGGGCATGCACCATGGGAAGACTGGAATCTGGAATGTACAAAGATCTTTATAAAATGGAAAACTGAATGCCGGGTGTGGTGGTCACACCTTTAATCCCAGCACTTGGGAGGCAGAGGCAGGCGGATCTCTGATTCCATGACAGACAAGGCAGTTACACAGAGAAACCCTGCCCCCAAAAACAAAAACAAAAATTTGAAACCTGGCCAAAAAAAAATTTTTTTTGAACATCTAATGTAACACACAGGAAAATATTCTCAGCATCAGTCCTGAGGGAGAATCTGCTCACTGGGCTACCCAGCACTACTCTCTAGCCCCCCGGCTACACGCACTACTCTCCACTTCCAACTACAACTTTTCAGTTTTCCATTTCTTACCCAAGCAAAAACCACAACAGCAACCAAGAAGGTCACTATGTGCTCATTTTTTTTTTAATACTAATAAGAATAATTGATAGTTATATGTGAATTTACATGTGCCAACAGTATTTTACAATAAGGGTAAGCCAGGGAGTATGCTATCCATTTTAACAACCAGAAAACCAAGACATACAAAGATTATGCAGTTTGCCTAAATTCACACATTAGTAAGTTGCAGAAGTAGAATTTCAAGTTGGGCAATTGGCTCTGTAATATTGCCTCTTGGTTTACAAAGAAAAACAAGTAGACTCTTAATTATAAAGAGTAAGTGAGCCAGGCATGGTGGTGTACACTTTTAATCCCAGCATTCAGACCCAGAGGCAGACAGAACTCCATGAGTTTGAGGCCTGCCAGGTCTACATATTAAGTTCCAGTACAACCACAGATACACGGAGAGACCCTGGTTTTGTTTTGTTTTTGTTTTTTAAAAAAAAAAAAAAAGTGAAACTTTTGAATTCATTTTAAAAATAGTTTTGTTTTTGGGTTTTGGTTAGTTAATTGGTTGGTTGGTTGGTTGGTTTTTTGAGACAGGGTTTCTCTGTGTGTAGCCTTGGCTGTCCTGTAACTCTCTCTGTAGACCAGGCTGATAAAGGTCCATAGACTGAGCAGTGGTAGTGTATATCTTTAATCCCAGCACTTGGGAAGCAGAGGCAGGCAGACCTCTGAGTTTGAGGCCAGCCTGGTCTACAAAGTGAGTTCCAGGATAGCTGGGACTACATAGAGAAACCCTGTTCTGAAACATCCCCCAACCCTGCCCGACCCCCCACAAAAGGGCTATAAAAATGGCTCAGCCCCTGTTGCTCTCCTAAAAGGATCCTCGTTCAGTTCCCACATCAGGTGGCTCATAACTGTATATAATGCCAACTCTAGGGATCCAACTCCTCTTCTGGCTTCCATAGACACCCACCCACATATGGCAGACACACACACACACACACACACACACACACACAAATGCACATAAATACACATAAATACACATAAATAAAAATAAAACTTTTAAAAAGTAATTAAAGATAAAAATAAATTTCTTTGTAGAGTATTTTTAAATTCATTTTTAAAAGTTATTTCTGACTCTTGCTCTTGACATTCAGGACAACACTGGCACTAACATTTTCTGAAATTCCATACGGCTACTGAAAATGTTGGAGGGGCAATGATAGTTCAGTGGTAGAGCACTTGCCACCATCAGAATGGAAAAAAAAAAAAAAAAAAAAAAATATATATATATATATATATATATATATGTATGTATATCTCAACATCATTTGTTTCAAACCTTTATTTTCATGTGTATGAGTGTCTTGCCTGTATGTATGTATGTATGTATGTATGTATGTATGTATGTATGTGTATCATCTGAGTGTGGTGCCTGCAGAGGCCAGAAGGGGCACTGGACTCCCTGGAATGGAGTTACAAAAGGTTGTGAGCTGCCATATGGGTGCTGGGAATCGAACTCCGGTCTTCTTTAAGAACTATGTATAGTATCTATATTCTCTATAGTAAACATGGTTTGGTTTTGGCTTTTACTACATAGCCTTGGTCAGCATTTTCTCACTCTGTAGTATGAAGTGGGATCTACCTCAGTCACTCAAACCCTGAGATTACAGGCAAACACAACTGCGCCCAACTGCTGTAAACAACATGTAAACATGCTTACTGGTTGTCCTGACTACTGCTGATTTCCCCTGTCTTCTTTAATCCTTTTATAACCTGACTTTTTAAAAATGGTTTTCAGGCCCAAGAGATGGTTCAGCAGTTAAGAGTGCTGGCTGCTCTTTCCGAGGGCCCAGGTTCCAATCCCAGCACCCACACAGTAGCCAACACTTCTCTGTTACTTCAGTCCCAGGATGATCTGACAGCCTCTTCTGGCCTCCTTTGGCACCGACATGCAATTGGTAAACACACATATATCCATACACATAAAAATAATTTTTTAAAAAAAGTTTTAATGTTTTTCACAATTCAGAGACTTATACAACCCTCCTGCCTTTCACGAATAGAAAAGTAAAGCTATCCTAACTTATTAAAAGCATAGTTAATCAGACAGTTTAACAACATGTTTTGTTTGTACTAGGGGCTTAATAGTTACCGCTAGATGATTTCTTTATTAGCTTTGCAAGTAACCTTAAGATGATTTTATTTAAATGATTTTCTAAGCCATAACAATTATAGGAGTATAGTAGCTTTATAACTATTGATCCTATCTCATAAATATGAAAGGAGCAAGGCAAAATAAAATTGTACATTTCAGTAATACCCTTAATAACTTGTTACTCTAAATTTGATCACAATCTGAATTAAGTGTATTATTTTCCCCAAAAAGTACATTACTTCAAAAAGGAGACCACAACCTTATCTAACACTCTTTGAGTTTAAGCATCTGTCCTACATTTGCCTGTTCTTAAGTACATAAGGCCCTGAACCTGTTTCTGTCTCCAGAAAGAAGAACACTAGCACATGTCAGAAATGGGGAAAAGCAACAGATAAATCGACATAAGGGCACCAGGAATCTTAAAATGCATCCAGTCCTATCACGAACCAAGGACACTGTTATATAAACCATTGTTCATAAAGAAGATGCTTTAGGATTATATAATCAACAGCTGAATATACACTTGGTGAGCACTCATACCTATAAACACTATAGGAAAATCGTTTTAAAATAGTTCAACAACCTGCTTCTTCTGTGATGTGACAGAACATGTTTTAAACTCTCTAGGGTGCTGCAAGTGTTTTCTAACATAAGTAAACAAACAGAAAACAAATAAGAGAAAGGCTAGTTCAAATCCAGGTCACAGTGCAACGTGTATATAGGCAAATAGTTAAGTGAAATGTTCAAGTTTCAGTAAAATAGATTCTATTTTATAGTTCAAAGCAGAATGATAATGAAAGGATTTTAAACTATAGCTTTAGAGACCAGAGAGTTAGCTCAACAGTTAAGAGCACTTGTTGCTCTTGCAGAAGACCCAAGTTCAGTTCTCAGAACCCATGCATATCAAAAGGCTCACATATTAAAAGGCTCTCATATTTAAAGGCCTGTAACTCAGTTCCAGGAGCTAGGACGCCTCTGAAGTCTGGTTTCTGAAGCACCTACACTCACATGCACATACCTACACACAGGTACAAATACATAATTATATAACTCATACAGAAAGAGAGGAGGAGAGGGAGAGGAGAAGGAAGGGGAGGGGAGGGAAAGAGAGGAGAGGAGAGAAGAGGAGAAAAAGAGCAAACTTCAAATGGGTTCTGAAATCACTTTCCCTCTCAGCCCCTCTCTCACACTTAGACCACCCATCCTAGCTTCTCAACTTTACTCCTATGGTGGTAACTTTAACTTCTGCAATCGTTTCTTGATATCAAAACTAACAGCTCATTATTTTTTTCCACTGCCCTTCTTAAATAAACCTAGATCCATGACCCAAAGGCACAACTAGTTGGGCACAGTGCTACATATCTATAATTTCACCTTCTTGGGAGGCTGAAGGACTGAGTTCAAGGCCAACCTGAATTGTATAATAAGACTTGTATTTCAAAAACAAAACACGAGCAGGGCAGTGATGGCACACACCTTTAATCCCAGCACTTGGGAGGCAGAGGCAGGTGGATTTCTGAGTTCGAGGCCAGCCTGGTCTACAGAGTGAGTTCCAGGACAGCCAGGGCTACACAGAGAAACCCTGTCTCGAAAACCAAAAGAAAAAAAAAAAGAGAAAAAAAAACAAAAACAAAACAACAATATGGAACTCTAATAACTTCCTTGGACACATCTTCGAATTTACTCTACCCTTTCTACCAAACTTTTAGCAAAATTAACTGTGGTTTAACTTAACATTGCTCACTCCAAAAAGTATTCTAATTGGTCATTTCCATTTTATGCGGCAGATATTGCAAGTTCCCAGCCAGTAACCATGCTCTCTTCCTTACTAAGGAAATCCCCATTTTACACAGGAAATTAGTGTACTTGCTAAAATGCTGTATTTGCCAGGTTCTCTAGCAGCAGAATTTAAAATTCTGATGAGTATCCCCAGTGACTCATACCAGATGCTCAATAACCACCTGAGTAATAAAAACACATCATCTCTTTTACACTACAGATTCTGTGTGTGTGTGCGCACATGCGTGCACACACGCATACCAAGATGGAAGAAGTGAGCTGCTGTGGTGTCTAGCCAGCCTCACTACATGTCACACTTGTAGAAAAATGAGCAACCAATTGCCCTCTGTCACAGTAGGTCTGCACCTGTTACCACAGGCCCACCTGCAGCCATGCCCTTCCCACCAGGAGTGACTGTCCCTCCACACTGTCAGCCAAGGTAACCTCCTCCCCTTGAGCGGCTTCTCCCAGGCATCTATCACCATGAGAAGAACATCACTACATCTTGCCTCTTTACTGTGCCAATGCCTGGTTCTAATTAAGTAGAGCGCTTGCCTTTATAAAGTAAATGCCCACGTGAGAATTATTACCTATAAGCCCGAGAGAGCAGTGGTGGTGCAGGAGAGGGACCAGGGATGCTTGTTTGACATCAAACATCTACAGGTACTGGCCAGTCTCAGACAATTAGTTTGAAATTAAAGAAAAAAAAGCAACAGTTATGGTCTGGAGCTGGACCTCACTGGCACAGTATATCCACTGTGCCTGAGGTTTAATCTCCAATATTGAAAAAAAAAGATGATAACACAATTAAAAACTTTCTCAGTAGTAAATACTTTATAAATAAGAGATTATTCCAAATGTCCTATGGCCTCCATAACAATGCTCCTGGAGTACTTAATAAAGTAAAAGGCATAAAAATAACAGCTGCTATGAGTAAGTAGAAGTGTTTGGAAGGAGAAATGACACAAGCAATTATTAGCAAGGGTTGTGCTGAGTGTGGAGCACAGCTGGCTTGGTAGTGCGACAGTCCCTATAAACTACACTTTCATTGTGAAACAACAACTCAAAGGTTCTGAGCTACGTGTACTTCTAGTGTAGCTTTAAATCTGTCCAGACTGTTATAAAATAGTATGAAGAAGGACAGGCTATGAGTTGTAGATTTTTAAAGGCCCAAAGAATTAAAAGTAAGCATTCTTGAATGCCAATATTTCAATTGACTGTAAGAAAGTAAATGCCATGCTAATTTGTACATACCTTTCTCAGGCCTCCATATTCCTCAGCAAGTTCTCCGGGCTTGCTTAACTTGATTGGTGTTCTGAATATAAACTCTGGAAGAAAGGGAAATACTTTTTAATGGAGTTTTGTAGGAAGGAGTCTTTACAGTATCCAACCACTGACAGCCATGTTACAAACTGCATAAAAAGTTATGGTTATCTTTTTTTTTAACATAGTGTTTCATCATGTAGCCCTGGCTATACTAAAACTCACTACTGTAGACCAGGGTGGCTTTGAACACACAGAGATATGCCTACCTCTGCCTCCCAAGAGCTAGAATTAAAGGCAAGTGCTTTCACGCCTGCTTATGGTTATCTTAATTTGAATTTTCACTCATTCATTTAATCAAAACTTACTAAAGGTTATAAATCAGGACTGTACTAAGCACTAGAATATGACAAACACTGTTCTTGTGCCATGGAACTGCAATCGTGTGGAAGAGCAGACAATAAGGAAACAAGTGAGAATACGTTCTGAGTAGCGGAGTAAATGCTATCAGAAGGAAATCGATGCAGGCTGGAAAGAAAAATCTGTTTTATCCAGAGTAGTCAGGAGAGGGCCCATTGATAAACATGCCAAGAGACCACAAAGAAAGTTGTATTTAAGCCCTGTGACACATCACATGCACACACACACAAATGCACACACATACAGATGTACATATATGTTTTATATTTTCTCAGTATGTAACCTACTTTATTTAGCTCTCCAAGCCTTCAGTAGTTCTTGTGAGCCTACCAAGGAGTGTAATTATTTCCAACATGTTCTTCAAGGTGTGCCATTAACTGATCACCTTCAAAATCACTGCACTGCTCAACCCCTGACTAATTAACAACAAAACAGAAACCATATACATTAAAATTTGATTTCCCATCTAACATTCTATCTTCTCTCTTTCTATCTTCTATTTGTAAATCAAAGAATAAGGTCTATAAGGCAAATAAAGTACATGGTTATTATGCAAATGTTCAATAAAAATAAGAACTTAGAACAAGAATAAAAGGTTAAGTCTTATAAAAACCAAGAAGCCAAGCATGCTGATACATTCCTGCAACCCCTGCACTGAGGAGCCAAAAGCAGAATTGCCATAAATTCATTAATAGCCTGGACTATAGATCAAGAACCTATTTTTAAGAAGGGTGGAGGGGTACATACTTTATCTCTGTAACTATGACAATAGTTTATATCCTCATGCTATTTAGTGTTCTAACTATAGTAATAATTTTACAATGTATTGGTAACATTGACCTCCCAGTGTTGGCTCTATATAAACTAAGTTCCTCAAATGCCTTTTGTCCTTCTTCAGCTGTCTCAAATATTTTCAAAAGGAAGTATACTGAAGAATAAAGAAGAAACCAAGAAGAGTGGGCCTGATACAGACTCAGAAACAGGAACCCAGAGCTCTCCCATGCACTAAAAAGACACTCCGCCCTCAGTTTGGAAGACAAACCATCCATCACCTTCGCCCCCTTCAGGGCCTGACCAGAAGCACATATCCCAAAGCACACTCCACTTACAGCATCTTCTATGCCTTCTATCTATCAGGTGTGTGGATTCTGCTTATGGTGAATATTCTTTTAGAATAGATTACTCAAATTGTTTTTTTAATATTTGTTTTGTTTTATTTTGTTTTGTTTTTAAGACAGGCTCTTTTTCTGGAACTCCAAGATCCCCCTGCCTCAGCCTCCCATGTGCTGAGATTAGGATTAAAGGCATACACTACCCGGCCTGGCCTGGCCTCGCCTCCAACTGTTCTTTTATGGCTTCTGCACTTTGATTCTTATTTGGAAAGCCTTGGGACCAAGACATAATCAATTCTATCATAGTTCCTTCTGGTACAAACTATAGCAATCTTTTCAGATTCACTTTTAAAAATCCTAAGTATTTTGAGGAGCAACATAAGGAACATAATCTTATGCAGGCTTATAAATAAGACTACTATTCAACACAAGAGAATAAAAATACTTCAGTGATAGCTGGGTAGAAATAGCAACTTAGTTTACCATTGGGGCATTTTCTCTGTCTAAAACAATTCTTGCAGTTTATTTAGTACACAATGAGTTCTATTATTTTATATAACTAATATACACTAATTTCAAAAATAAAATTTTCAAGTCTCAAGAGTGTAATATCTTCATTTTGTAAATAATCTAAAATTTAAAACTTGATCCTAGACAAGCATAAGAGCTCAGATAAGAAAGGTTCAATCCCTTCTTCTTATAAAATCAGAATACGGGCAGTGGTGGCACACGCCTTTAATCCCAGCACTTGGGAGGCAGAGGCAGGCAGATTTCTGAGTTCGAGGCTAGCTTGGTCTACTGAGTGAGTTCCAGGGCAGCCAGGGCTACACAGAGAAACCGTCTTGAAAAACCAAAAAAATGCATATAAAATCAGAATAATAGCAAATATAATTCTAATTAATGATATCATTCACTATAGGCTTAAGAATCAAATGAGGATAAGGAGAGTGAAAACAGTTTGTAAATAATTTCAAACAAAGCAGCATATAGCACAATTTACTAAACATAAGATTATATCATATTATATTAATGGTGTAATGCTCTTTAACCAGATACACTGAATCTAATAGAAGAGAAAGTGGGGAAAAGCCTCGAACACATGGGTACTAGGGAAAAGGTCCTGAACAGAACACCAATGGCTTATACCCTAAGATCAAGAATCGACAAATGGGACCTCATGAAATTACAAAGCTTCTGTAAGGCAAAGGACACTGTCAATAGGACAAAACCGCAACCAACAGATTGGGAAAAGATCTTTACCAATCCTACGTCCGATAGAGGGCTAATATCCAACATATACAAAGAGCTCAAGAAGTTAGAC
>CM052703.1:93905115-93916267 GCA_028551405.1 Uromys caudimaculatus | reverse complement strand
GAAATCAGTTTGGCGGACCCTCAGAAAAATGGACATAATACTATCTGAGGACCCAGCTATACCTCTCCTGGGCATATATCCAGAAGATGCTCCAACATGTAATAAAGACACATGCTCCACTATGTTCATAGCAGCCATATTTATAATAGCCAGAGGCTGGAAACAACCCAGACGTCCCTCAGCAGAGGAATGGATACAGAAAATGTGGTACATCTACACAATGGAGTACTACTCAGCTATTAAAAACAATGACTTAATGAAATTTGCAGGCAAATGGATGGAACTTGAAAATATCCTGAGTGAGGTAACTCAGTCACAAAAGAATGAACATGGTATGTACTCACTGATAAGTGGATATTATTTAGCCCAAAAGTTCGGAATACCCAAGTTTCACTTTACAGTAACAGCTACTGAAAGTGAGGTCCCAGATGGAGGAGTTGGAGAAGGGACTGAAGGAGCTGAGGGAGTCTGCAGCCCCATGGAGGGAGCAACAGTGTCAACTGGCCTTAACCCCTCCCCCCCCAGGTCCTCCTGGAGGCTGGACCACCAACCAAAGAATACACATCGAGGGACCCATGGTTCGGACCACATATGTGGCAGAGGAGGGCCTTGTTGGCCATCAGGGGGAAGAGAGGCTCCAGTAAAGGGGAATGTCAAGGTGGGAATAAGGGAGTAGGTAGTTGGGTGGGTGGGAGGTGGAATTCCCTCATAGAGGTGGGGGAGGGGGAGGGGATAGGTGGTTTCAAAGAGGAGACCTAGAAAGGGGGAAGCATTGGAAATGTAAATAAAGTATCAAAAAAAAAGTTATAATTTATTTTTATTTACAAGTTAAAGTTATAAGAAACACAGGTCTAGCAGTTTTTATACATACATTTACACAAAAAGCTAAACTTGCTTTAGAACATTCATTAAGAAATTCATACAAGGCTAAACAGGAACTCAGCACCTGGCACCACAACCCTGCAGATGTGTAAAAGACAATGTCTGGTTCAGACACCTATTCTGCCAGCAAAATGAAATTATTTAGACATTCCAGTCTCCTCATCTATCAAATATGAATCAAGATACTGGCCAGCCCATCTCAGAGGCAATTAGACCACAGTTATTACGGTCTATCCTATATCCTACTAGACCTCTGCCTTGTTTAAAATCAAAAGACAAGAGTAGGGTGCTATTGTATATTCACTAACACTAGGACTGACATAAATCATCTTAATAATGTTTTTTTTGACTTTAAAAACGTAAAATGCTAAACCAAGCATGATGACCCATGCCTGTAATCTTCACATTCGAAAGGGTAAGACAGGAGAAACTTGGCTCTGAGGCCAGCCTGGGCTACCTAAGAAGACCTTACATAGATAAGTAATAATCATCATCACCACCACCATCTCTCTATTTTTTAAGGTACTGTAAAGATCAAGAGATCTGCACACAGGTAAGCCCTGCAGACACCAGTCCTCCTGGAATTCAGGGAAATGATGTAGTTTACCGTCTGTGATCCTTTGCTGTCTGTTGAGACACACTCTGCCCACATCTACCAGAACTTGTCATTAATGCTTACCAACGGCCTAAGCGATGTCTACGTTATCTTAGGGCCAAGCCAATCCTGATACCCACAGGCATTCTGTTTACCTCCGTCATTCTTCCCAGACCCTAAATCTTGGGCACTGAGTCAACAGTACCCACCTGTATGAAAGAAACCAGATGTACTTTATAAAGAATTTCAATGTAAACATGTCTTAAGCTCTGTTATACTCACAGGACTGAGTTGTTATCAGAAAACTGTTTCCAAAACTATGCTGTGCTTAAATATGGCTAAAATAAACCAAGTGGTGTCACACTCTCGAAGTTTGGCCCAGCACAATTAATCTAAGTCAGGCTGAACTGAGTTTCATTCTTCTCTCACCTGGATCATTTCCCTGCCAGCTATAAAGCCTGTAGGGAACCCCCACAAAGTATAATACTTTTTAAAAAACTAGTCTACCTCACAGGAAAGCATACCATAATTATAAGTAGTACTAGTGCTAGCAGTCAATGAACAATCCTTACAATAGGCCTCCTGTGTGGCCTATGCCTGTAACCTGAGCACTCGGGAAACTGAAGGAGAAGGATCTTTGTAAGTTCCAATCCACCCCAGATACATAGCCTAAGCTCAGCCTGGGCTGTGCGGTAGGATGCTGTCTCAAAAATATAAAATAAAATCTTTACAATAAAAACATGTAACAGTTAATGAGCACACATTATATACTAAAATCACATACATACAAACCATACCCTGCCAAAAAGGGATATGGTAGATCTAACTGTTGTTATGAAGGACTGCCTACCAACTTAGCCTTGACTGATGCCTTCAACTAGGATTTCAGGTAGGGCTCCTACCCTCCCTGACTTATCAGTGAGAACGATTTACTGCACCTGACTGATTCTAGGAATACCTGCTTCCCTACTGTGAGTATGAAATCTTGGTACATGCTCAGCAGAAAGTGCATGTGATCCATTCATTATAAAAACTCTAGGCACTAAGTCTCCAGCAAGTTTCCCTGCTGACAACATGCACACGGTGCTCTTCTTTCTTTGTTGGGGGAATAATACATATCTTGCACACCTCCACTCAGAGAAGACTCTGGAAGCCTGTACCTAATTTCCTCCAGACTTTGTTCCACAAAACGTTTCCTCAGTATTATTTTTGATGTTGCTCAGTGTTATTTCACTGCCCTAGATCACAGCTGTGAGTTCAACAATATGCTGAGTCCTATAAGTGCTCCTAGTCAGTGTGGACGGTGTTTGGGTTCAGACAGACAATGGATAGATGGAAGAACGAACGGACACACACACACACACACACACACACACACACACACACACACACACACACTGTGCAGTGCAGACTAACCTCAAGATCTTCCTGCCTCAGACCTCTGAATGCTGGTTATCACAAATGTGCACTCTTAAATGCCTAGCTTTAAAATTCTTTCAGCCTCAGTTTGTATCTGAGAAATGATAGCAATAAGCACATCTATGGTTGATTCAGCATCAACCTGTAATTCACTCTTACTTCCTAGTCAATATTCTTCTGAAGTCTGTAAAATTCCACTTACAGGTACCATGCTATTTAGCTTAGAGCAGTAATAACATCAAAGCCACATCTCTGAAACTCTGTCAAGAGTGGCGTTTCAATCTGCCTGGATGAGTATGAAGAAAATGAAAGCTCCCCTTTTAAACTTTTTATTGTATGTTTATTAACTTAGAGGAGGTGGGTGTTTGCTACTGTGTGCAACAGAGGCTAAAGAACAACCTGTGCAGCCAGCACTCTTTCCTCACGAGGACCGCAGGAATTGAACTCAGGCGGTCAGGGCCCGCAGGATGCATCTTCCCTGCTGAGCCCTCTTGCTGGCCCAAGAGCCCCTCTTTCAAATCATTCTTTCACAGCTGAATGGAGACTATGTAGCAAATACTTAACATTATCAGTAGGCAGAACCATTTGGTTCCATCATTTGTAAGATGGTTTTATCTGCTGATGTGGGGTTTTACTTCATTTTCCCTCACTTCCTTAACCTTCTTAGGATTATATGTCAGCTTCCTCCACTCCAAAAGAGGAACTTGAGGTTGGAATGCCAGCAACGCTATCATAAGCAGAGGCACAAGATGTCCAGGCCAACAGGAAAAACAACATAACCCTTTCTTGTTCAGAGCAGTTAAAGAAAAAAAAAAATCTACCAATCCCATGGGGCCTTGTTGCTTAGTTGGCTAAAAGTGCCTATCTAGGAAACCACTGACGAACTGTTCAATGATTCAAATGTTTTAGTAGCACAAGAACTGCTCACACTTCCTTTGCTTACAGAAAGTGCTATACATGGCTTTGGATGCATGAGAGCACAGGATAACCCCATTCATAAAGGAATCCAGGGCAAACAATTTTCTGATGCCTGCCCTCTGACTCTGACTATGCATACCAGGAAGAGAAACTCCCAAGGGACAAGGTGTCTTAAGGATGACACACACCTGTGGTTAGTAACCTAAGCACAGGACTTTAGTCTAATGTACATTCTAAGAACAGAAAAACATCCTTAAAAGTCTGTCTTAAAATGGATTCTCTGGGGGCAGAGTGACTGGTGATCTGTCAATGAAAACAAATGAACAACCAGATAGACATTCGGCTACTTGCTCCAAGCCCAGTGTCACTACCAAAACACCCACATTCAATGTAGACTTTTTTTTTTTTTTTTTTTTTACTGTGCATGGGTGTTTTGTTTGCATGTCTATCTGTGCACCATGCATCTGCCTATGGAGGGCTCAAAATTGAACCTGTATCCTCTGTAAGAGAGGCCAGTACTCTTAACCACTGAACCATCTTTCTAGTCCTTCAATGTATTACTAGAAAAAAGAACCCTACTATACTATACTGGAAGATGCTAGCTACCAACCCCAAAGGCCAAAGTCAACTGTCCTCTAGTCCCTGGACATGCCTGAGTGTCCCCACCTCACAAAGTTTAATTTCTTATGAATGTAGCAGAATAAAAGAGAATTTTGGATTTGATGAGTCTTAAGATCTATTATGTCTTAGATTTGAATGTGAATATTCTGACTAGCTATTTGTCCTTGAGACATTTTAAAAAAAATTTCTGGGCATGAATTTCTTCATTTATAATTTTATAATAATACAACCACATCTTAAAACTACAGACATGACATAAAACAATGAATTAAAAAGGTTGTAAGCTGTAAAAGTGTTTGGTGAGTTATTTACCACCACGCAAATACATGGCTAAATTAATATCTACCACAAAATGTTAACTAGGGAGTGTTGCACTCCCTTCAAACATAAAGGGATAATTGTCTATAACTACCAGAGCTGGTTCCACACCACTTATATTTCAATATAGTATAAGAGTCAGTCATGGGGCGCAGTCTCTGCCACCTCTGCAGTTTTATATCACTTCATTCCCTCCTTACAGTTTACGGCTCGTGGCTAAACCACATTCTGCCCCACGCCTACGCCTGCAATGCTCTCGACCTTCTACTCTTACCTTGTACCAGGTTAAAATAAACCATCCTTTAATAGGAGCCAAATATAGGATATGCCAGGCCCATGCCTAACTCACTCACCATAATGTCACTGTGATGTGTCTTTATCACCATTTTTCAGACAAGGAAACTGAGGTACAGAGAGTTTAATTTGCTAATGCCCTGATACTGTCCATGATTGAAACCCTGGAAATCAGATTCTGTGATCTCACATACTAACACACACACACACACACACACAGACCCCTAACAGACAAAGGACATAAGAAATTATAGCCTAGGTTATATAAATTATAAAAACAATTAAAAACAAAATGCTTTAATACAGCAGAAAGTCTGGTACTGACGAGTTGGTAAGGATACTCTCTTCTTTTATCTGAAAACGGATCCTCTCCTGTTATACACAGATTCTAGTCTCCTTCTACGCCTTTTAGCTCCTCCCTCCCTCTCCTCCCATCTGGAAACACCCTGTTTCTGTCTCTCATTAGAAAACAAACAAACTTCTATGGAATAATAATAAAATAAAACAAAAACTAACACATCAGAATTGGACAAAACAGAAGGGAAAAAGCCCAAGAGAAGGCACAGAAAACAGAGACCCACTCGCTCACACAGTCAGGAATCCCATAAACGCTAAACTGGAGTCCATAATACATATGCAGAGGACCTATAGGAGAAAAAGAGAGAAAATACATATATATAATAAAATTAAGCCAAGCAGTGGAAGCACATGCCTTTAATCCCAGCACTTGGGGAAGGCAGAGACAGGAAGATCTCTGAGTTTAAGGCCAGCCTGGTCTACAGAGTAAGTTCCAGGACATCTAAGACTATACAGAGAAACTGTCTGTGGGGATGGGGTGGGGGGCACAAAACCCAATAAAATACATTTAAAAAAATTAAAATAAAATAAAAAAAGATCCCTGACATTATAAGTCAAGGATCCTGCAAAGTGCTGGGTTCACTTTCTGTTGGTGACCCATTGCTGGACACGCCCTATTGAGGGACACACTCTATTGAGGGACATGCTCTATTGGGGGACATGCTCTATTGAGGTCATGCTCTACTGGGGGACATGCTCTATTGGGGGATATGCTCTACTGGGGGACACGCTCTATTGGGGGACATGCTCTATTGGGGGATATGCAGTCTTCAAGAATAATTTGTTTCCCCTGTAAGACTCCCTTTGAGAAAAGTAAATTTACATTTGCAAGTGGTTATCAATTGGAGATTGCTTCTGAGTAAGGAAGGGGGCATTTGTCTACTCTCCCTTTTGGCTCTAGGACCCCAACTGGTGCAGTAGGCCCTGGAGTGGTATAAAAACCTAACATAGTAGAAACTTCTTAAAATATACACATATACGAAGGTAATCTAAATAAAATTGCCAAATAATGGAGGAGACAGACATCTAGCTGGCCATCTCTTGTCAGCAAACAAAGCTTCCAATAGCATACTGGATTACATCTAATTGAGTGGCTGGGCAAAGCGGTTCCATATGAAGTCCCAAACCACCCAGGTTGTTGCTAAGATTACAGGCTGCTCTCCATACACTGACAGCAAGGCTCCAGTGTAAAAGACAACACCCACACAACATTACACATGGCAAAGTTGAGCTCGTGCCGACACAGAACATTCGCCCCTATGTTCTAGCATCTTTGGTACAGGAAGATAATCTGCATGCTACCAAAAGAGAAACGTAAACTCCAAATCAGCCACAAACCTTTGATCTACAGTGGTGTCCTTCCTATACTAGGTCAATGGTGGCACAAAGCTTGTGGGAGTAACAAACCCATATCTGATATGACAGAAGATGGAGATGGAGCCCACACTCAACACTGCTTGGATGACCAAGAACCTCAGAGTAGATAGCCCAGGACCCAGGGTGAAATCAAACAATACTGCCTTGCTTCCTCCTGCAGCAAATGGGAACAAATACAGAGACCTCGGCCAGACATTACGTAGAGAATAAGAGACCTTGGAATACTCAGCCCTAAACAGGATGTCTCCATCAAATCCCTCCCTTGGGGCTCAGGGAACGTTAAGAAGAGAAAGAATGAATGTAAGAGCCAGAGTGGATGGAGGACACCAAGAAAGCAAGGCCCTCTAAATCAATGATTAATGCACACATAACTCACAGAGACTGAGGCAGCATACGAATACTGTATCTTATATGGGCAAAGACCTATGTACCAGAATGTTCACTGCAGATGTCTCACAACACTGAAGACTATAATCTGAATGACCTTCACATTGAGACTAAGCAAACCCCTGTCTAAGTGGGACACCGTCTCTCTAACAGCTGCTCCTGTAATGCTGTTTTTATCCTAGCTTCCCAGTTGGCTTGGTGATTTTGGGTAAGATGTCATCCACTGTGCCTAAAAAGCAGCAGCTCTGGATGACATCATCTTCCTACTGAGGCTCACCATATTCCCTAACACCAGTCAGAAGGAGAGTAAATCACCCCACAACCTAAAGAGGACATGAACAGACTCAAAACTGCCTGCAGTTTCCAGATTGTAAACTTGCCTCTACCCTTGTGCACAGCCCACAGGGGTCCAATGAGGATCCCAGGCATTCGACATGGCTGTCTTCCTCAGAAGCTCCAGGACATGTTCTTCCTCTACATTGAAGGAAAGCTAAAAGACGACCTGTTTCCCAAAGGCTTCTGTGAGGCTCCCCAGCCTTTTACCCTACCCACTTTAACTAGCAGACGCTCCAAGGGATAGCAGGTGGGGGAAAT
Source organism: Uromys caudimaculatus (assembly GCA_028551405.1). NCBI lineage: Eukaryota > Metazoa > Chordata > Mammalia > Rodentia > Muridae > Uromys > Uromys caudimaculatus. Next base: position 93,908,505 of record CM052703.1, on the reverse strand, counting down.
GCTCCTTCTCCTTACTAGGGCCCTGGCCTCTCAGGTCTGACTGCCTGGCACCTTGGGCTACACTTATCTCCTCAGGCCCACGAGGAGAATACATCTGACTCTCTGCTTCCTGCCAGCTGCTTCCTCCCCTCACCAAGAACCCAAGTCTGAAGCTCTGGCTGCCTTGGCAACCTTACAGTGCTCCCATGTGGATTTTTTTAAAAATAAGGCTCTTGTAGTTATTCTCAGCAGGAGTCTTTGTCTGCTACAATCTGTTCCACTGTACCCAGAAGAATTTAAAATCCACATACCTCATAAGCACTGTGAGAAAAACACGATTTTGTGGTAAATGTACAAGTGAGACCCAATTATTTTTTCAAATTATGAGATGAAGTAATTATATGGCAAATGCAGATACACAAATAAATCTGAAGGGAGAAGGACCAACAGGAGCCGACATAATAAAAAGGCCAGGTTCCCTGGAAGGGGGAGTTATGGCAGGGATCAAGAACACATACTGGCAAAGCCAAGAAAGCCACTCATAAACTACGAGTCCACTGTGAGACAGAGTGGGACAGGATGCGCTGGACAGACAATGCTGAGTGGAGCATGGCTGGAGCCGGCTGCTGAGGAGGCCAAGGGGCAGGACTGGAGCCCAGGCTTTAGTGCTAGACACAAAGCAATGGATGTCTGCATCTAAGGTGCACAGTGACATGACACGCCTCAGAGTGGTATGGATGAGAGGGATGAAGTTGAGGCAATGATTACTGAGTGACTGTAACAACAGAGACACAGGCCCTAAGAATGAATGAGGAATAAGCAGGAATATACAAGCCTAGTACACCCTAGGGAAAACAGAAAGGAAATACTCTCTAAAGAGACTAAAATGGCACCGCCAAGATGGCTCAGGGTAAAGGCACTTGTAGCCACGCCTGATGATATCAATTTGATCCCAGAAACCTACATGATGGAAGGAGAGAAGTGACTCCCAAAAGTTGTTCTCTGATTTTACAGAAGACTGTGGTACACACAAAGGTACATGCATGTACTCACACAGGCATACACAAAAATCAATAAATATAAAAAGGGTTTTAAAGATTAAAACCCTGATAGCAAAGACAGAAACCAAAAGTTTGGATCTTCTGCAGACATCACAGCTGTCTGGACACAGCACTGGGACAGGTACACTTAGAAAAGGTACACGTGTACATAATACACAGCTGCCTGCATGCACTGGGGGTCTTAGAGCATGTCTCTGGCAGATAAAGGGGAAATGTTGTACCTCTTGGAAACATACATTAAGTGTATACAGAGGACACAGGAGTCACCATCAAGTCTCGAGTTACCCATGTATGTATGTGCCTATCCACCAAATCTCAAAATAAAACTGTCAAATGGAATCTCACCATGTACCTCAGACACATAATCCTCCTGTGTCAGTCTCTCTGAGTGCTGAGATGACAGGTACTGGCCACCATAGCCAGCCCTCCAAGAGGAGAAAATCTAATGTTAAATTAGGTACACTCTCTGCAGCCTGAAGAGAAATGAGAGAAAACCATAAATGTGTACTAAACCCAAACTAATCTGATCCCCTGCTCTTGGGGTGATAGAGCTCAGAGTGAGAGCACTTACACAATACATGCGAGGCAGTGGGGTCAATCCCCAGCACCACAAAGAACATAAATAAGCTAATTATTTACTATTCTCGGGTTAGCTCCTAGGAGTGTAGACTACAGCTAAGTGTCAACTATATTAACCTAGCACACCTGCTTGCTCACTTGCTCACACAAGGAGCAATTACAGTAGGCAATACCAAGAGTGCTCACCTGGGAAAAGAGCAGTGAGAAAAGAACTAAGAACGCTGACAGCACTGTGGCTCTTGCAGAGGCCATGGGTTTGATTCCCAGCACTCACAGGCCAGCTCACACTGCCTATAACTCAAGTTCCAGGTGATCTGATGCTCTCTTCTGACCTCTACAGGCACTGTATGCACAATGTACACATACATACATGTGAGCAAAACACTCAATATACATTAAATACATCTTTAAAAAAAAATTTTTTTAAAGCTAGTAAAATTTAGAATCAAGTACACAGACTGCCTAGCAATGGATAAGTCTGAATGCCTTTTTACCATGAAACTCAATCTCACAGTTTAATTTTTAAACCATCCCCTGGTAAATCATTCATCAAATCAAAATTTCACAGCTCATACACTAAGAACTTACATGATGTTTGTAACTTCAGGTATAATAATTTAATTTCTAGAAATGTATCTAAGAAATTTTTCCAGAAGAGAAACACTTCTAGGTAAAACTATTTTCAGGGCCCACAGATGGTTTGGCAAAGATGCTTGTTCTCCATCAAACCTGATGGCCTGAGCCTGACCTCCAGTGACCACGATAGAAGGAAAAAGCCAGCTCCTCAAGTTCTCCTCTTATTCCTTGAATGCTGTGATCCAACACACTCCCCCCCCCCCCGCACACATATGGGGGGTGGGGGGAACAAGTATATAAAAGTTAAAAGAAGATATTCACTACAAAATGAAAACCAAAAATTACCTCGATGCTAAACACTGGGCAAATGGTTAGGCTAATTATGTATAGCCAGACAATATTCTATTACTTAGCTATTAAAACTATACAGATGGCTATGCTGGCTAGGTTTATGACATCTTGACATAAGCTAAAGACATCTGAAGAGAGGAAACCTCAATAGAGATGCCTACAGAAGATCCAGCTATAAAGCTTTTTCTTAATTAGTGAGCGACGGGGAGAGGAGAGCCCAGCTCACTGTGGGTGATGCAATCCCTGGGCTGGTGGTCCTGGGTTCTATAAGAAAGCAGGCTGAGCAAGCCATGAAGAGCAAGCCAGTAAGCAGCATCCCTCCATGGCATCTGTGTAAGCTCCTTCCTCCAGGTTCCTGCCCTGTTTAAGTTCCTGTCCTGACTTCCTTTGATGATGAACAATGATATGGAAATGTAAGCCAAATAAACCCTTTCCTCCCAAAGTTGCTTTGGCCATGGTGTTTCATCATAGCAAACTAAGACAAGAACATTTTTAAAAATTCATTTATTGAGTACACTGCAAGTGCAAGAGGGCATTGGGCTGGAGAGTAATTAGAATACCCAGTAATGTAAAATGTTGCTTTACTAAATCGAAAAGCCCTTGTTGGGGTATGCTAGATAATTGACATGCAGGGGGGAAAGGCGACTACTTAATAAAATTCACAAATGGAGAAAATGAAAATCAAAGTGCATAGGAGAGAGAGTGAGAGAGACAGAGACAGAGGGACAGAGAGTGTAAGAACAACGGAAACAGTCACAAACCATTAGCAGGTTAAAGAGGAAATGAGCAGTAAAAAGGGGAAGTGATGTGGGAAGAGAAAGGACAGAGAGCAGGCATGGGGCCC
>CM052703.1:93837832-93905015 GCA_028551405.1 Uromys caudimaculatus | reverse complement strand
AAGTGCATAGGAGAGAGAGTGAGAGAGACAGAGACAGAGGGACAGAGAGTGTAAGAACAACGGAAACAGTCACAAACCATTAGCAGGTTAAAGAGGAAATGAGCAGTAAAAAGGGGAAGTGATGTGGGAAGAGAAAGGACAGAGAGCAGGCATGGGGCCCTCCACGGAGAGCAGGCATGGGGCCCTCCACGGAGAGCAGGCATGGGGCCCTCCACGGAGAGCAGGCATGGGGCCCTCCACGGAGAGCAGGCATGGGGCCCTCCACGGAGAGCAGGCATGGGGCCCTCCACAAGAACTTTAATACAGTTTATTAGCTAAGACAAATCAATAAAAGGTCCTAAAGATGGATGTGAACAACTACAGACATAACAGAATCACACAGAACAAACAACTACCAATCAATCTTACAGCCAAGTGTTGCAGTTAAGAGTCACAGAAGAGGACAGAACTGGGAAGGACAGGGAACACTTTCGGAAGGAAGGGTGAAGCTGGTCTAACCTACTGGCCAGTCTACCAATTCCTGAGTCAGAGAAGGCTGACAGTAGAGGTTTACAGACTTGCAAAAGCAGAAATAAAAATAGTCAAGCAAATAAGACTTCCATGCCGAGTCTAGAAATGACCCCAAAAGCGCCATGTTCTGTGATGGATCATCAGTAAAGTCTCTGATTAAAGAGTCACAGGATCAAATGTAGGCCCGAGGCTCAGGAGCAGCCACAGTGAAGGGCTTGCACCTCAGAGCTCTTGTCCTTCCTCATGTGTGTACAGCATGACATCCACCTTGAAACAATAGCTTGTGATTTCTGCTGCTATGTGAGGCAGAACACCACTCACAGTTGTGGGGGTTTGAATGTAACTGGCCCCCATAGGCTCACAGGGAGCCGCACTATTAGAGGCGTGACCTTGTTGGAGGAAGTGTGTCACAGGGGTGGGCTTTGAGCTGATCTGGATGCAGAGCTCTCAGCCCCCTCTCCAGCACCATGTCAGCTTGCACACTGCCATGCTCCCACCATGATGATCATGGACTAAACCTCTGAATGTATGCCAGACCCAATTAAATGTTGTCCTTTATAATAATAGGACATTGGCTAAGACAATAATCATCAGCAAAATGACTCCTAAGTTAAAACAGTCCAGGATCCAGAACCAAACCGACTTGCCTTCAACTGCACCCCCTCCTGGACTGTACCTCCAGTATTCACCCTTGCTAGCTTGATTCTTTAACCATAAAATGACTCTATCTGAGCAGGTCATCTCACCTTCCAGCATTACCAAAGACAGCGTATGTGCATATTCAATGGCAGCCTCCGTCTCTCAGACTATTTGTCTTCCCATATACCCTCAACTTCTAGTTCTGTATAAGGAGCTATGACGCTATCCTCCTAATGAGTAACTTTGGGTAGCGTTTAACTCCCTCTAGCACATACACAACTGAACCCCAAACCTACCACTCGAGCTATGTCCTCTACCCTTCCTGTAAAAGTCCCTGTCCCCAGCTCTCACCCACGCCACTATTCCTAATGAGTCACACTTGAACTACACCATGACTTCACACACGCTTCTTCCTAAAATACACTTTCTCTTCTTCACTGTGTGATGTTTCTCTGTCCATACCTCAAACCCTTTCTCTGCCTTCTCGTTTCCAAAGCTTTTTCTACTAACCCAGAGAGAAGTACATTACCGACCTGGCTTAGAGCATTCTATAAACGCACTAGCATGTATCATATCTGCAACAAAGGCTTGAATCTGCCTCACTACCAAGGGATGTGACAGAGATGATCTCCCGGCATGTATCCAAATGTGGTAGTTTGAACGTAATTGGCTTCCACAGACCGAAAGGGAGTGGCACCACTGGGAGGGAGGTGTGCCCTTGTTGAAATATGTGAGACCTTGCTGGAGGAAGTGTGTCACTGTGGGGCAGGCTTTGAGGTCTTATATGCTCAAGGTATGTCCAGTGTGGCACACAGTCTCTTGATGCCTTTGGATCAAGATATAGAACTCTCAGCTCCTTCTGCAGCACTATGTCTGCCTGTATACTGCCATGCTTCCCACAATGTTAATAATGGACTAAACCTATGAAATTGTAAGCCAGCCCCAATTAAATGTTTTCCTTTATAAGAATTGCTGTGGTCATGGCGTCTCTTCATAGCAATAGAAATTTTAACTAATATACCAATTTGGTGCCTTTGAAAGCATTTGTTGAATTATCTAATGAGAATATAAACTTCCACATTCAGTTTTCTCTACTCAAAGTTTCTCCTGGCACCATCAATTTCTCCCCTCCACCATATCACACAAACATAACACATCTATTGGTGACTTGACTCACCTCTCTTACCAGGAAAGCTTCTTAAGTTCTTACACCCACAGGCACTGATTCCTCTGCTCCCTTTCAACAAACTCACAAAGACTATCTGTTTCTGCAATCTTTCAGGCCATTCTATGGGTTCTTCTGTTGCTGTGGTTGATTTTGTTTCTGTGGTTGTTTTCATTCAACTACTGTACCAAATGCTTTTAAAAGTGCGCAAACAGGCCAAATGCAGAACAGTTCAGAGCATGGACATAATCCACTGGGCAAAAGGAATCTACACTTAGTCTAAGAACTATGGATCTCTAAAATCAAAATACAAGCCTCACTGAAAACACAAGTCTGGGTAGAGTAGCTCACTGTGTCTTTACAGGGTCTGCTCTCACTGGGAAATGGGAATGAATAACCAGCAAACATGTCCTTTGCGTTTACATCTCTTCGCCACCCCTAAAGCATCTTACAATTTATTCTTCCAAAGCAGAATGAAACACTTATTGAGTGCAAAAGATCAGTGTTCCCTCAGCATTCCCCTTTTTAATACACTTGTGCTCTCAAGTCCACCTTTCTAGAAACCTAGTCCAATGCCTTACACATAGTAGGAATTCTCCATTAAAAACAGCACAAAGCCTTGCATATAGGCAAAGTGAATTCCACAAATGCTAATTCTTTTACCTCCAAAACTTTCCTGCCTATAATGAGCAATGCCTAAATCTAACAAATCCTTCATCTATATTAACAAGCCTACTTACTTCTGTCAGAACATCTGCATTGTGATAGAAACAAGAACAAGAGATGCACAGTTACTAAATTTCACATACAGGATAGATGTAAGTAAAATTGTGGTGTAGTAGAAATTTCCCAGACTGAGATTCAAAACACTTGGGTGATCAAATGTGCTCACAAGCCACACAGTGTTTACACAAGCTTTAGTTTCCTTGCTGTTGCTGTGATAAACACCCTGACCAAATCAACCTGGGGGAGGGGGGGAGTGGTTATTCGGCTTATGTTTCCAGGTCATAGTCTATATCTGAGGGAAGTCAGGATACGAACTTGGAACAGTTCGTACAGAAATCATGAGGAACTCTGCTTGCAAGCTTACTCTCCGGCTCACTCCCAGGCTCGTGCTTGGCTATCTTTCTAATACAGTCCAGAAGCATCTACCTGGGGACGGTGCTACCCACAGTGAGCTGAGCACTCCTGCATCAATTAATTACCAAATAACCCCCACAAAAATGCCCACAGACCAATCTGATCTAGGCAATTCCTCAATCAAAGTTTTCCCCTCAGATAATTCAAGTCTGTGTCAACTTGACAGTGCTGACTACAACAGCAAGTAAAAAGTCTGACAGAAACACATCCTCGTTAACTATGCTTATCTCTGAAACTCAAACACAACAGCACATAAAGAAAGTCATCACTTTCTTCATTATGCTTTTTAGTGTTCAATTCTCCTGTACTGAATGCAAATGACTTCTAAGTGTCTCCATAGCTAGGTTTTGCTCTCTACAAATCCACTCTGCACACGTACTGTCATAACAAGTTTCCCAACTTTCTCCACAGACGCTGGTGATTTACTAATCTTTGTGTCCCTAATAACTAGCTGTGTGCCTGGCACAACAGTCAATAACTACATCCCCAAGCAATGAATAAAAGCTAACATTAGGTGTCCGCCTGCTCTATGCCCCTAGCCTGTGCCACCTTACCTAATCCGTACACATTCCAATGTAACCATTATTCACATTTACAAATGAAATTTAAGTGCAGAGTTTAAGAGTTTATGCCCAAAGCCGCAGCTACAACAGGGCTTTGAGCCAGAACTCATTCAGGTACACTACTTTTCAATACTATCTTTCTTCCAGAATATTTTTCAATATCCAAAAAAGTTATACTTTAGTAGTGAGTAGAAGATATAACTGATCATATATGCATTTTACAATCCTTCTGACCTCAGCACAAGTATAAATCCGTAAGAATACTGCTGTGCCTACTAAGCTGTCTGTGGCCGGAGGGGACCTCTGCAGCATATCCTTCTCTCTCCTGTCACAGGTAGCTTCAGTACTCAATTAGCATCTTACATCAACCTAAACATTATAATCAAGTTACTAATGTGGATAAAAAAAAAAAAAAAAAAAACCTTAAGAAGTCTTATGAACTGCTTAAGAAAAAGAAATTCAACAGAAAAATCTGTCCATGACTCTATCAGGTTGGTATTAAAGTAGAGAAATTCTGAATTTAGGCTCTAATAAAGACAGTTATCCCATTCGTCCAGAAAATGATTAAGAACCTACTGTGTGCCAGGCAGTGCAGCACCACAGACATCAGGCCACCCTCCCCACACCTCATTCCTGATCTCAGCATGGTAGGTCAGATCTAGTCACCGAAAGCTTCGTATAAACTGCAAAACCTCATCACTGTCCCTAGCAATGTGAAGAAATCTGTGCACCAGATTTCCAAACCACACACACACAAACACACACACACACACACACACACAGAGAGAGAGAGAAAGAGAGAGAGAGAGAGAGAGAGAGAGAGAGAGAGAGAGAGAGAGAGAGATTGATTTATGGTAGGTACCTATTAGAAATAAAAAGGTTCTAAAAAGTAGCTAACATTACTGAGAAAACTATGGACAGCTAGCCAGTAACTTACAAACGTTTAAAAACATAACCCACAGTAAGAAACATTTTACCTCATTCCTCAGATCATGTCAAACTCATGTGTACAACATAAATAAATCACTCACTATGCTAATATCTATTCTGTTCCTCTCCTCCCTTTCACTGAAAATAGATTTTTTTCCCCCTTATGTAATATATCCTGATTACGGTTTCTCCTTCCTCTATTATTCCCAGTACCCCCCCCCCCAACCTCTCATTAGAGAGTAAAATATAAAAAGATAAAACAAGGGGCTGGAGAGATGGCTCAGTAGTTAAGAGCCCTAACTGCTCTTCCAGAGGTCCTGAGTTCAAGTCCCAGCAACCACATGGTGGCTCACAACCATCTGTAATGAGATCTGATGATGCCCTCTTCTGGTGTGTCTGAAGACAGCTACATTGCACTCATTTACATAAAATAAATTAATTAATTAAAAAAAAGATAAAGCCGGGCAGTGGTGGCATACGCCTTTAATCCCAGCACTTGGGAGGCAGAGGCAGGTGGATTTCTGAGTTCGAGGCCAGCCTGGTCTACAGACTGAGTTCCAGGACAGCCAGGGCTATACAGAGAAACCCTGTCTCGAGAAAAAAACAAAACCTAAAAAAAGATAAAGCAAAATAACACACTGGACTAGGACAAAATAAACAGAATAAAAAGAGCCTAAGAAAATATACAAGAAACAGAAGATATAGAGACTCACTCATTTATACCAGGAATCCCATAAAAACATGAAGTATTATATTCCCTTTTTCAAAGTGGTTTTACTGTTTAAATATCACTGATAAACATTATATTGAATATCTCATTTAACCCTTGCAATACTCCCCAGGGGCTATTGCCATTACTATATATCCATTTGTGCAGAGGGAAGCAAACACTCTGAAAAAATTGCACTTCCACCAACGTCAAAGAAGTAATAAAGGGAGAGTGAGTGCAGAATTTAAAGCAGGCTACAGCACTCTGAGGATTAAGCTATACCACAGGGCCCTGAGGCAGCTCCTTCCAGAGTCAGGAACAGCTACCTAATAAACTGACATTAACTGAGGGCTTACATGTTTGGCACTATACTAAGTGCTTTTATACATAATTCTTACCCAAATCTTAAAGCAACCCAGTACAGCTTGTGACGTTTACTCTTTATGGACCAGAAAACTGAAACACACACAAAAACTAGAACAGGAAATAAACATTTATGTGTATTACTCACAGACAAACTAAAAGATGTTATTCTGAGGGAGAAAAGAAATAACTACGCACGCTTGATGCCAACAGTCACCTCGTACAACAGCTTAACAGTTTAGGGCTCATCTCCCATATCTAGTGCTAAAATGAACAGAAAGTGGGCAGAGAGCTAGCTAAGTCAGTGAAGCGCTTGTCATGTAAGCATGAGGGCCTGTGTTGCGCCTATGTTAAAAGGTGCCATGCATTTGTAATACCAGCACTGGGGAGGTGGAGACAGGATGATCCCTGGAGATTTCCGGCCAGCCAACCTATAGTAATCAATAAAACAAGAGACCCCAGCCGGACAGATTCTAAGGAATGACACCTGAGGCTGTCCTTTAGCCTCTATAAACACATGTACACACGTGCATGGGCACACACACAAAGGGGGATGGAGAGAGACAGAGGGAGACACACAGACAAGGAGGGAGGGGGGAGGGAAGAGAGATTAGGTTTAAGCAGGAATTCTGTATGTGGAAACACTCAGAACAATTCTTGGCACATAAGCACTCAGTCAGTGTTAATTTACTCGGTAGGCCTGATGTAGGCCTGGCCCTGACCTTCCTTAACCATTAACTCCTTTCTACCAGCCAATGGAAACCAGCAGCAGTTCATAAACAAATGGACAGCCTGTCATTCCTGCAGTACGTATCAACAGGGAAACATGGTCTGCCAATTAGGCGCTCAAGTTCTACCAAAATCCCACGAACAGGGACTCTCCAAAGGCACCCTGAGTCCTGAACCAAACCTGCCTTGCTCCTCTTCTGTAGAGGTGGACTCTCCCGGCCTTCTTACGCTGTTTCCTTTCTCTCACTATCTAACTGCCAGAAAGAACAGTTGACATTGCTAACTTTTCCTTTCATCTCTCAGCCCTCTCTGCCCATTCAAATAAGCCCGTCTTTGTGCACCTTTTTATTTGTATAAATGGCATTAGCCTTTTGTAACTTTCCACTACAGTTCTTCAAGAATTCGGACTTTGTTTATTCATTGTAGTAACAGTTACTGAAATGACCCATCATTTACCTGAAGGAAACTGTTCACTTCTTCCAGTTCTGCACTTGGAGATGAACTGTGTGAGCATGCGTACCTGTGAGTTCCCCTAGGGCAGATATGGACTACTGGAAAAGCTGCACTGTATTCCTTCAGTCTCACAGTACAGGTGAGACCAGTACCTCTGATGAGAACGTCTCCATTCTTTCCTAGTTTGTACCTCCTTTGGATTTGACCTGCTATTATTTTTCTGACTTTCCTGGGCCACTTGGTTTTGTTACTTAGAAAACAGGTTCGATCCCCAGCAAGGGGGTGGGGTAGGGAGAGTGTCTTTGATGTTCTGCGGTTTCACCACAATGTGTTTAGTTATGGGAGCCCTTGCATTTTCAATTCTTGCTGGACTTCATGAATCTTAAGAGATTCAGGGTTTTTGTTAATTCTGAAATCATCTCAAGTCATCACATCCTATCTGCTTTTCCTCTGGGCTAACACTGGGAGCTTCCGGATCAATCTCTTCTGTTCTCTTTCCTATGTTCTTCATTCTTGCGTGTCTGAGGAGTTTCTGCACATACTGGGCTACTTTAAACCACGGTTGGCCTTACTGAGCTCCAACCTCACTGACCAGATGTTTCCATTACAGTTAGTTCTACAAATTATTTCCTGTCTTGTCCACTCATTTGAGATGTTCAATTCTGGGTATCTTTATATAGAAGATCTTCAGTTCTGGAGTGTCTTTAGTCTTGAACCGTGTTCATTCATTGGGGTGTCGACTGTGAACTACGCTATTTTAATTATCCTTTGAACGGACACTCCATACTTCAGTCCTCGTTTCCTGTGTGTGGACTCTCCTTTTTGCAGAAGTCTGCTGGCTCATACTGTCGTTTTCCATTGAGTTTATCCACAGCTGGGCTTCTTCCTTCTGGAAGAACCCTGGGCCATCTGGGGTAGGAGAGTGTTCCTGAAAGTCTTGTTTTAGTTTCTCTATGCGATCTGTATAGTTCACTAGCTTGGGGATATCTTTTTAATATTAATTTCTCACCATAAAGTTATCTGAACCAGCACCTCTCACACTCTCACATCTTAAATGTGAGTAAGCAACATATCCTGTGCTTTGGTTTTTTAGGAAAGCTTTTTTGTTTGTTTCCACTTTGCAAAAAGCCCAGGTAAATAAATCAAGACAAGATTTTTTTGTTCTCTCTTTGTGACAGAGGGTAGGGTTTTGTTTGTTTGTTTGTTTGTCTGCCAAACCTTTTACAGGGAATACAGCCCATCAAGAACCTGAGCTATGCACAAGTCTTTGCCTCTTGCACATGGCTAAGCTCAACCCCAGAAGAGGAAAACAGAAGCTCCTCACTCACTCAGACTTTCCTGAGTCCCTTGAGCCTACTACAGGGTAAAACATCGTGGGCACAAGGGCTTAACAGTTCAGATAGCTCCATGTCTGCTGGCTACTGTCTCCCTGCAACCTTGGGAATGCTTGTGAAGTCACTGTTCTGTATTCGCCACTTGTCTGGTTATGTGCAGTCTACCATCTTTCAAAGACAACTGGGGTTTCCAACACATGTGCAACAGAATCCCATCACAGAGTCTCTTAAGTGCAAAAGTGGGCTCCTCTTTGGAATTCTTTGGCGCATCCTCACCCTTTGACAGGGCATCCAAAGTCCACCATCGCCCAACAAGTCTGTCCCCGACCTTCCACCCTCTTCTGGACACTGTGTCCTAACTAATAGGAACCAAATATTCATTACATTAAATAAAATGTGACTAACATGGATTATCATATTCTCAAGTAAAGTCACATATAAATGAACTCAAGGTGGGCAACTCTTCCAAGTTAACTGTATATCAGGGAGCAGAAGCAAGAGAGGAAAGAATCAGATGCCACCTGCATTCCTGCTGTTCACTTTGAATCCGAAGAGCTGAGCAATTCCTTCAGTGGTAATTCATTTCCATGGTAAATAGATGGTGAGGTAACTCAACATGAGTTTTGTAAAACACAGAAGCAAGTGTGAGGCACATGGTATCTACCTTAGTGCAACACAAAAGGACATGCTCATTTTGTCATTAAGGAGAAAGGGATGAGTCACTTCATATATTCTGAAACAAGTCCTTACAGACCAGAGAAATCGTCCTTTTATACAAGCACATAATTTCATTATGCATTAGTCCTAAAAGTAATTTGGGCAACACACTTAGCAGATGTTGTCTGACAATGGAGTAATAGACCACAACTATTTGCTTTTCAAAGAAAACAAATGTTTAAAATGTGTGTCAATCATAAGTGAACAGGGAAGTGTGAACAGGGGCATTTGTATGGGAAGACTGTGAGATAAAAGGGAAGGGCAAATGGCACAGTACAAACCGTTTTGTCTACTACATTTTTGAAATTCGATTTTAGGACAAAAAAAAGAAAAAGTCTGCCAACTTAAAATTGTTATCAGCCTTTGTCTAGCTTATTACTTTAATCATTACATATGGTAGAAGAAAAAAGAATTATCCTAAAAGCTAAAATTTTCATTTTCAAGATCAAAAACAGTATCATTTAGAAGCTCTTTTGGCTTTAAATCAAAATTCTTTAATCATTTTCAATATGACTTAAATATAATTATGTAGAGTTCTAAAACTATTCACACCTGTGTAGTAAGTATTTTTAAAATCAACATATTAGAATGCCTTTATATTTAGAATACAAACTGCACAAGAAAGAGCTTTATAATATTTTGTTCACTGTACGAAAAATGCTAAACAAAATGTAGTTATTCATTAGAAACCCTGCATACTGTCCAAGCCAACACCACAACTGAGTAAGTCCACACAGACAAGGACCTGCACAGCCTCCAAGAATATGAAGCTCAGCTTGGAGCCAGTCTTGACATGATTGCTGCTGGAGCCTTCCCACACAGACTTTCACAGGTCAACAAAGCGAATAAACCAGGTGTGGTGGTCCATGCCTGTAATCCAGCACTAAGAAGGCTGAGGGGGTAAGTTCGAGACTAGTCTGGGATACACAGTGGCACCCTGTCTCAAACTAAATAAACTTCAAGCCATAAAAATGTCAAAAACACAACCGAAATTTTCAACAAGCACAAACTATAATTTTTTTTCATAGACAATCCTAAAAGAGACACCATTTTTCGAAATCTTTTTTAAAAAAATAAATAAATTGTGCACAGTGGCACATGCTTCAATCCCACACTTGTGGGACTGAGGCAGGAAGGCCCCAAGCTTACAGGGCTTTGCAGCAAGGTCCTGTCTCAAAACACAGAAACAGAGTAAGCACTGCACAGTATATGCAGGGGATGAAGTGGGAGAACCACAGGACTGCAGGAGTTCAAATGCAGCCTCTGCAACACAGCACAACCTAGCCTCAAAAAACACACAAGCAAGCAAGCAAGCAAACAACAGACTCTCACGTAAACAGCAATGCACCTGAGAGAAGTTCATTTCCAGTCTCATGAAGCAGGCCAACCCTTCCTTCACTAGCTGGCCTAACTGTACTGTAAGACTCCATCAAGATTCACCTGCTAGGGCTCCTCCAAATGACCTCCTGCTGCTGCAGTTTCTACTCATGAAATCAAAATGCAATATTTCAGCCTCCTCCATTAATAGCCATCACGAGCAGGGACCTGCAAGCTCAGCACTCAGGAAACAAGCAGAATAGTTCAGGCTGGCTGGACTCTAATGTCAGATCTTATCAAAAACCAAAACAAAGTCAACATGAACCTTTCCTTCCCTGTCCGGAGTCTGTGTTTGTCTTTCTATGCCATCCGCCCCTCTTTTAGCTTTTGTTTATCTACTTCCTCCCGGCAACCCGTAACTCGTAGTTCTTGCCTCCACTTCAGGCTTCTCTGCAACAGTGAGGACCCAGAAGGAAAGAGTCCTTAACCTCTTCTCTTTAGCAAACTCTTTGAAAATCTGTGGGTGACTTCTCCATGGAAATGCACACAGTTACAAAACAACTTTTTTGTAAAAAAAAAAAAAAAAAAAAAAAAAAAAAAAAAAAAGTATGGGTCTAGAGAAATGGCTCAGTGCTTAAAAGCACTAGCTACTCTTCCAGAGGACCCAAGTTCAGTTCCCAGCACCCACCTGTCAGCACCCACCTGTCAGTTCCCAACAATCTATTACACCAATTCCAGGGAATCTAACACCCTCTTTTGGCTACTTTAGGCAACAGGTGCGCGCGCGCGCGCACACACACACACACACACACATACACACACACACATATATACAGAGGCAAAACACTCATACATATATTTTTTAAGTTTGAAAAAATATAATAGCAAAATATAAGATTCCACTTAAATGTTCACCAATGAATGGCTAAATAATGTTATATCTAATAAAATTCCATACAATTATAAAAATGCTAAAGACATTTTCTATAGTAGTATGCATGTATTATTAAACAGAAAAGGAAGAACTTACAGGCTATGGAGATGATGGCTCAGTGGGAAGAGCGCTTGACCTGCAAGCATGACCTAAGTTCAAATCCCTATATAAAAAGCCAGGCACAGTTACAAGTGTCTGTCACTTCAGCGTTGAGGCACAGCCTGGAGGATTGTGAGAACTTGCTGACCAGCCAACTAGCAAAATGAAGAGCTTCCAGTTCTGTGAGAGACCTCATCTCAGAGCAGTAAGGCGTAGAGCAGTAGTTCTCAGCCCGTGAGTCTCAACCCCTTTGCAGGCTGAATGACCTTTTCACAGGGTCACCTAAGACCACACAAATATCTACATTACAATTCATAAAAGTAGCAAAATACAGTTACGAAGTAGCAACAAAAGTAACTTCATGGTTGGGAATCACCACCACACAGGAAACTTATTAAAGGGTGGAAGCATTAGGAAGGTCGGGAACCGGCAGAGAGGAAGGTATCTAACACATGCACACACACACACACCATACAGAACAGTGTGTATAGCATGGAAAAACACATATTTCAATTTTGATATGGATTTCATGCAGATGCACAAACTGTGAAAGAGTAAACAAAACACTGGTGACCCTAGAAATGAACGTGCTTTCTTCTCTTTTCACCTTCTCGCATTTTCCTCAACTCATGAGTGATACACGGTTGTTGAGTTTGGCTTTGCTCCATTGCGTCAGAGCCTCCTGGAGCCCAGACTGGCCAAGAGTTTATCATGTACTCAAGGAAGATCTTGAATTTACTCTCTAGTCTCTACCTCCCAAACAGTGGGACTATAGGCTTGCCCTATCACACTTGACAAAAGTTATTACATTTTTATTTCTTTATTTTGGGAGGTATGTGCACATGCCACCACACACAAGTGGAGACCAAAGGACAACTTTTCAGAGCCAGTTCTCTCCCTTCACTAGGTGAGTCCTGGAACTGAACTCAAGCTGTCAGGCTTGGCACTGTTGGTGATTTCTTGCTGCCCCCACCCCCATTGTTAAAGTTTTAATTAAAATACATTGTGTAGGGCTGGCAAAATGGCTCAGTGGTTAAGTGCACTGGCTGCTCTTCCAGAGGTTCTGAGTTCAATTCCCAGCAACCACATGGTGACCCACAACCATCTGTAATGGGATCCGATGCCCTCTTCTGGTGTGTCTGAAGACAGCTACAGTGTACTCATAAAATAAATAAATAAATCTTAATATATATACGTGTGTGTGTGTGTGTGTGTGTGTATAACTTCAGTAAATACCCACCAAAGCTAAAAGACAGTTTCCAAGCCCTCTTCAGCAATTCCTTTTTTTTTAAGTTTTGTTTTTTAAAATGGTTTCACACGTAGCCAATAACCTTGAACTTCTGACCCTCCTGAGTTCACTTCCCAAATACTGAGATTCCAAGTTTACATCACCATGACTGGTTCAGTAGTATTTTCTATTCTTCTAAAATTATTTAGCTGAATAAACATATGATTGCATATACTCAATGATCCAAAAGGGAAATTTGGGAAAAATACTTTTTATTATGACTCGCATATAACTGAAAGATACTAAGTAAAAATAAACCCTATGGACTCTCATTTTAGGTAAATGTCCTTAATCACATAGCCTATCCTTTATGAAAACAAATTTCTTTAATGGGAAAAAACTTACACAAATCAATAAGCAATACATTCTTTCATAGTTCAAATTTCAAAGTGGATGTTTCACAGCAGCTCCAAGAGATATAGAAAGAGACACTGTTATCCTATTTGACCATACAGTCAATGTAGTTAGTAGGGAGACCAGAGAAATTGCTTATATTTATAGCCTCAGAAATTAAAGCAAACTAAACTGAGAAAATCAGATGGAATTGTACTTTCAACATTAGACAAGTCAATTAATTCTCTTAGGGCCTCCGGCTCATCTATAAAAGAGAAATAAAGGTACAATCAAGAGCACTGTGATGTTTTTAGAAGAATAACAAGAAACACAGAAAGTAAAATGCAGACCATCTCAGCCCTCAGACTGAAAAGCACGGTGTCTTTGGCAGGTGTCTCTACTTGAACCAAAAACAGATGCATTCTGGACCCTGTAGTTTCTAGGAACTGCACTTTCATACACACAAAGCAATGACTTCCTTCTGCTGAAAACAACGTAAGGCAGAATTCCTAACATAAAAGGGCTAGCAAATGGCTTTTCCTGATTTACGGTTCTTGAAAATCTCAGCTGTAGGTATGTTGCCCAGGCGTGCACCAAAGAAGCCTAGGTCTTGGTTCGTGTTACAAATGGATTTTCTATCTCAGACTTCAGCACCAACAAGTGATAGGCTGCCGATGGTGAGAAAGGAAAAGGAGTTCAGGTCAAGAGTCCTACAACAGACCTTTAAATTGCCAGCACCATAGACCAAACTTACATAGAAAGACAGAAAACAGCCCCCAACTAACCAATCTTCGTCTCCAAAACTTAAATCCCACCCAGCTTTTTTCAAGCACTACTGATTACGATAAGTATTTAGTTTATGATTAGTATTATCACCAATATAGATGGCATTTATCTCATCCTCACTATGTGCCAAACTCTACGCTAAGCATGTTTTGTTTTGTTTTGTTTTTTTTCAAGATTGCATGAGAAGAACTACACACCCGAGCTTTTCCTCAAAACCCACTCTGCTCTCGGGTCTGCAAAGCTCCCCCTGAGCCTGGGATACCCCACACCTCATCCTCTCCAGCCCTGGAAGACACATCTTTCCTAGAATGCGACCCCAAGCCCTCCGCCCAACACTGAAACAAGCGCTTCTAGGATCCTCCAGGGCCCCTCCCCCTCCACGCACCAACTTCAACATGCCCCTAACTTGTTCCAAGAATTGTTTCCTTCCCAACTTCTGACTTGCACAAGGCGCAGGGTCCCCTCACTGCCCCTCCAAATTCAACACGCCCACAGTTCGCTCCAAAGTTCAACATTCACGAACACATACTGCCCCAGGGCAGAACCCGGTCGCGCCCCCAGGAGAACTCTCCACACCCGCTCCAGTAGGGCCCGGGACCCTCCACCCCGCTCACCAGGCCAGACCCGGTGGTTGGGCCTGGCTGGACCCCACAGGGGCGAGGGGAGGCTCCACCTGGCTCCGCGAGCGGCTCCGGCTCCGGCCTGGGCCCCGAGGCAGCCGCGCCCCCGTCCCGGCGCGGGCGGCAGCGCTCCGGCTGTCCGCGACGGGCGCGCTCGCCCATCAGCTCCGCGGCGGCCTGGCCGTCCTCGCGGGCCCGACGGCGGGCCCAGCCCGAACCGCGGGGACGGCAGCGACGGCAGCCCGGGCCCGCCGCGCGAGAGGCGCAGCCTCGGCACCGCGAATGGCTGCACCGCAGGGCCGCCACTTCCCCCGGGGTCTCCAGGCACCCGGTGCAGCCCGACTCCTCCGGCCGTGGCGCTGGCCGCAACACTAACAACGCGGGGCTAGTGGCCGGGCCTGGAACCCCGGCTTTCGCGGCCGCCATCTCGTCACAGCGGCCCCGCCGGCCCCGCCGACTCAGAGCTGCCGCGGCCGCCGCGGAAGAAGCCCGAGTGCTCGGACCTGCCGCCGCCATCTTGTTTCCCGTTTGAAGGGAGAGTCCGTTGCGCTGGGAAAGGAGTAGAGGGCGGGGCAGTGCGTGGCGGACAGCTATCTGCATATTCATGAGGGGGCGGGGAACCTAGTCGGCCTGGGGCTATTTCTCCAAGAGCCTCTAGCTTAGCAGGAGGAGACTGCTCATTAATATTTAATGATTGTTCTTTATATATCCGGTCTTCAGCCCGCCCTCCGGTTTTTGCAGTTTCTAGCACTGAATCCAGAGAGACTGCAAACTGAAAGAATTTATTTGGAAATTCTGGGCGACTCTGAGCTTTATAAAGTGAGCTATAAATGTGAGCTATCCAGAAACTTGTCGAAGTACTTCATTTGGTAAAGGTTTTCTCCTTGGGACCACTACAGCTTGTTGTGATTAAAATGAGGCCTACCATGACCAAAAGTCTTGACTGAGTGTTGAAATAACAACCAGCCCTCATCTATCTATCTCCCTCTCCCTCCCTCCCTCCCTCCCTCTCTCTCTCTCTCTCTCTCTCTCTCCATCCCTTTATGAAGTCCCCTCCCTTGACTGGAGCAAAAGAATACTTTATTTCTCACTTATACACACACCCTGCTCTTCAGATTACTTCCGTGTTTGATACTTAAATGTAGATAATCTTGTAAGCTTGTGCCTTTTCTTTTCTCAATCTATATGATTCCCTGGTCTCCTCTTTCTTCCTCATAACAGCCCACACTAATATATGCAGTTCAGAGTTACTGAATGTAATCATTATGGAAACATCCTTGAATATCTGCATCCTCCGTGCACAAACCCTAATGCCTCCCTCCTTTCAAAAGAGCCCTTCTTATTTCCCACATTCTAGTCACAGAACCATCTCCACAGGTCCGCAAGCACACAGCCCCAGCGTCTTTAACTTATAGTCTTGTCATTTTCTGGCCAAAATGGCTCTATTTCCAGCCTGTTCCCACCCACTTCTTCATTCTGTAGGCCTACTGCGTGATTTCTTTCTCATCATCTCTCACCTAGCTGGCAGCAGTGGCTTCGGCAAACTGAGCTCCCATCACACTGCCCCACTTTGTATAAGCTTTGTTCCCTGGTTCTTAGAGTTCATTCTGCTGGCCAGCTCTGACCACATCATCATGTTTTAAGCCAGGGAGATTGTGTTCAGACTTTGTTGTGATTTCCCTTTCTGGATACAGAGGATTTAGGAAAAAGAATGGCTCCCCCTGATGGAAAGATGGCTCTCCTACAACAGGTCTCAGGTTGTTGCTCTTTTTTTTTTTTAACCTTAAGGTATGTTTGGACCAAGATGTTATCTTTATGGAAAAGCAGAGGCTTTGTAAAGACATTATTTTTAAGCAACGTTATGTAAAAGAAAGCATCTAGAAGTTCCAGGTTGCCATGAGAGTGTCCACAGCAGGTGGTAACTGATCCAAAGCAGAGTGATTAATCCAACTCAGAAGGGGGGGGGGGGTTCCTCAGGATGAGAACCTGGTAGTTAAAGGACAGTCAGCAACTGACAAAGGGTCCAGAGAGTCAGAGACCCAGACAGCCAGAATACTGCCAGACACAGAAGTGTGGTCTTGGCTGGGCTGTTCTTTATCCATGGTACTTCCTCACGTCCTACCCAGGGACATTTTACCTGGTTCTGACAGGGAAGACTTGTGATACAGAGAGTATGCTAGCTAGTTTTATGTCAACCTGACATAAGCTAGAGTCCCCTGAGAGGAGGGAGCCTCCGTTGAGAAATGCCTCCATAGTTGAGGCTGCAGGCAAGTCTGTGAGCATTTTCTCAATCAGTGATTGATGGAGGAGAGCCCGCCCATTGTAAGTAGTATACCCTGACCTGGTGGTCCTGGGTTCTATAAGACAGCAGGCTGAGCAGGCTGTGAAGAGCAAACCAGCAAGCAGCATTCTTCATGGCCTCTGCATCAGCTCGTGCTTCTGGGTTCCTGACTTAGCTTCCTCAATGGATTGTAATTCAGGGTATATAAACCAAATAAACCCTTTCCTCTCAAAATTGCTTTTGATCATGGTGTTTCATCACAGCATGGTGAAACTTAGACAGAAAGCAGCCACCATTAGAAACAGCTGCTTCTTATGAGCTGTTCATCCAGTAGGACTTCAGTCTGAAGGGCCTGTTCACTGCTAGCCTGGAACAGTGTAGCTTGCTTTCTTGGACATAAAGAGAAACAGAAAAAAAATTTTTTCCACGAAGAAAAGTAAGCGATCTGAATATCTCTTGACCAGATGCCAGATCTGATCTTGTTCCTGGTCCTTTTCATTGGCTCTCTTCTTTCTGCCCTCAGTCTCCTCAGCTTTAAAATAAATGTACTAGAATGCAGCAGTTCTCAACCTGGGATGCCCCACACAGGTATATGCACATGGGCGTATGACAGCCAAGGTGTTGCCTCAGATGTACTGATGCCAAAAGCTGAGATAAAGGATACCAGGATCTATGTGAGGTTCATTTTTCATGCTATAAGAATCTAACACTAGATTATAAGGGAGACTGTTAAAATGGACACGTTCAATAGTCTCTTCTATCTCTAATTCAGAAGCCTGGATTCCCAGTTCCCAGTTTTTTCTCTCCTCTATGCTGTTGCCAAGGTAATCTTCCTAACACAGTAATGGTGACGGGGTTGGGGGTGGGGGGCAGATCTGTGGAGAGTTATCCATGACTGACGAGAACAGGAAAGAGAAGACGGTTCTGAAGTTTCAAGTGTAAGCCAGAGACTGTGACCATGGTTGACAAGCCAGCAAAACAGAGCAACCAGGAAGGAGCACCAGTCTGAGGGGAGAGAAGGACGGAAGCCTGGCAGACATCTTGTTACATCTCATTTGCCACCATCATCTGAACCTCCTTTCTGCTAAGAAACCCCTCATTCTGTGTGTCTCTGGATGAGAGGAAGGAAGCTGACTTAGGGAAGCATCTAACTCCTCCCTGCCTGAAGAAGCCAGGACTGGTCATAGGTCTTGGGCTCCCTCCCTTCCCACTTCTCTCAGAACTCTGAATCTTCCATGAGTGACAGATTTAGAGACAGATTTAGAATTGTTCATAGCAACAAAACAGTGGGTATCCAACAGCAAGGGCTCTTGTGTGGGACCTGGGGGAGGGGTGGTGTCCTTCCCTTGGTGATAGGAGCCACTGGGTTGTTCCTGCGGTACCAGATGCCTGGCTTCTTAGCCTCTCTCCAGCTGACTCAGTTTTTCCTTAAACCATTCTTAGTTCCTGTCAATTTTGCTGCAATTCTTGTTTTGAGGCATCATCGGAGACTGGTTGTTAAGGATGCTTCACAGATTATGAAATGATATGACAAGGTTAGGCCAATGGTCTAGAACAGAAATAGCCCAAATAGTGTAACTGCCCTGGCAGAAATGAAGATTTCCCAAAGAATCAATTGTGCCCCTCCCTTTAGATATCAAACTGTTGGAACAATAGACCCCATGGGATAGGAATTTTCCTGGAAATCTTATACTGGGAGAAAGAAAAGACTAGAAATGGTGCCAGGCAGAGGAGAAACTTGTCTCTCAGAAAGAGACTTACCACAATCCTGACAACTTGTCAGACCACCTTGAAGGAAATACTACAGCCCAGGCGATGAGGAAGGACAGGACCACACTTGGACCTTCATGTCAAGACCTAGAAGATGGATTTGGCCAGAGGAGGGGGATGTGGTCCATCTGACCTCTCTGTTCCTCTTCCCCACTGGGGCCACATTGAGTAAATCTTTTTCTGCTCTTCACCCTTATCTATTTTGTTGATCTGTGGGGGGAAGGGGAAGGGTGGATGGTGGCTGAGCCCCTGGGGTGTGGTGCAGGATTCAGGACCGAGGCTCTGCTCCCAGCAGGATAGTCACATAGTAGGCCATGCTCTTTGTTCTCATCCTCCACCGGCTGTACCGACCACAGGAAAACGTGGGAGCCGTAGACTCACGTTAATACAGGGTGCCAACTAGAACAAGAATGGAGTTCTCTGCTTCAATCGCTCACCCCTGTCGTCCAGACTGAGGACTGCATGGCCACCATAGTCCCTCAACTGGAACAGCTCCAAATTGCCCCAAACTAATCTTAAAACTCTTCATCCACATCAGAGCAAACCTCTCTCTGCTCTTCCTTCAGGCTGATGACTCCAGTTTTGTTCTGCTGGGCTGATGGACTGTGACATAAGGTAAGACCATTCAGCTGGAATCTAGGTAGGAACAAGGCCGTGTCTCTTTGCAGAGCCAGGAGCCCCCTCACACCAGCCCACAAAAAACCTCACACGTCTAGCACGAGAAAAAAACCCACCCGTTAGACCTCCCTGGGCCTGCCCTGCTCTTCTCTTTGGGTGGTTTCTTTGTCTTCCTTTTTTGTTTCCTCCCTTTGGTTTCAGAAAAGGTTCTCACGAAGCCAGTCACTGTACCCATTACTTTGATGCCATCACCCGTTTGACCCCTCCAGACTCTGTATGAATCTCCATGACACTTGACTTCTGCCTCTTCAAGGTTACAATCTGACAGACAAAATTATGCACCCATAATTATAACAAATTATAATTTGTTATAGCAAAGCTAGAAGCAGTATAATGAGTGCATGTGTGCACACACACACACAAACACACAACACACACAAACATACACAACACACACACAAACACACAACACACACACAAACATACACACACACACATATACACACACGGTCTCATGGAAGCAAAAAGAATAGGCAGAGTCCTAGGGAAGGTCTCACAGAAGACCTCTTTGAATTCTGCTCTGAAAGTGAGTTCACCCAGTAGACAGGAGGGAAGGAAAGAACTGAGTCGAGATGGCAAAAGTGACAAAGTTCAGCTCTGTGTGTGTGTGTGTGTGTGTGTGTGTGTGTGTGTGTGTGTGTGTGTCCAGGGAGGGAGGTGTTCAGACTAAGCAATTCAATGTGGGAAGAAAGAACATAGGGCTGGAAATGAGCCTAGAAAATTGAGAGGAGATGAAATAGGTCCAGCAAGCCTGCAGAACTGAGATCAATCCTCAAGCCCCAAGTAGTAGAAGAAAACTGACTCCAAGTTGTCTGATCCTCACAGCAAGCCTGCATTCACAGGGACCTCCCCCTCCCTCCCTCCATTTCTCCCTCTCTACCTCTCCCTACCCCAAAAATGTAAAACTAAAAGGTTGTCTTAATGGAACTGGAGAGTTGGTTCAGTGGTTAAGAGTACTGGCTGTTCTTCCAGAAGACCTAGGTTCAATTCCCAACACTGACATGGCAGCTCACAAAATGCCTACAATTCCAGTTTCTGACAGCAATGCCCTCTTCTGGCCTCTGAAAACACCAGGCACACTTGTAGAACACAGATAAACATGCAGACAAAACACACATAACCATAAAATCTTTTAAATGAAAATTAAAAAGTGGTTTTTAAAAATAAAACTAGAATATACAGAGCAGCCACTACATGGCAGACACCACATTAAGCAGTAAAGGACTATCTCACTTCAGCCTCTCAGCCCTGCACAATGGGTTGGTTTGTCTCTGTTTTAAAGAGGAAAACACTCAAGATCTTTGGGAGCAATCAAAAGACTAAAGGAGCATTCCATTGGAATAATTCTCAAACCTATAGTTATGAATATAGAGTAAAAACAGTGTCTTCTCCCCACCCATATGGAGCTGAGAGAACACTAGAGAAAGCTGTTACTCAGCACTGATACACACTGAGAATTCAGCCACAAGAAGGAAGGCTGGGGATTGATGACATGGCATAGCTTCAGTTACAAGATTTGACACCTCCTAGATGTTATGAAATCAATTTCATGGAATAGCATCTAATAGTTAATACCTTTACCATTCAGGGAGTTTCAAAGCACAACACATAAGAAAAAAAAATCTATTAAGAAACAAGCTCGTTGGTGGTGAGAAGTTATCTCTGGTCAGTCGTGGTGGCATGAGCCTTTAGTCTCAACACTAGGGAGGCACAGGCAGTTGGAGCTTTGGGTTTAAGGCCAGTCTGATCTGCAGTTTGAGTTCTAGGACAGCCAAGGCTGTTACACAGAGAAGTCCTGTCCAAAAAAAAAAAAAAAAAAGTTCTCTCTGGATTTTCTACTTATATACTGTAAATCCACTTCATTATACATGCAGCGGGGCCCATTCACTCTACCTCTGACACATTCCCCCACCCCTCACAGTCTTCCTCCCTGACTCTGTGTCTTCTCTTCTCTTCTGTCCCCTAGACCCTGGCTAGAAATTCTAAGCAATCAATTTCCCTTCCCTCTTCCCTACCTTCATTTTTGAGATAAAGTCTCATACTGTAGCCCAGACTGGCCTGAACTTACACCAATCCTCCTGTCTCCAGCCTCAGAGTGCTGGGACTGTATACCACACCAAGCTTGACTTATTATAAAATTTCCTTGATGAGTGAAAATTTTTATATTATGTATAGTAATTGTTTATAAGGGGGCAGAGGTGGCTTTAAATGTATATCATGTTTATGATAGAAAATATAAGAGAAAAATGAGCAAATAGCTCTACCCAACCCCATTTCACACCAAGACATTTAGAGACAGACTTCTCTCTGCCAGAACTTGTCATATTGTAGTTCAGATCTGCTTAATTCTCACTGAGCCTGCCTCCTAGCAGCCTCAACAAAGAAATCTTACTAGCTTCACTTTGCCTAGACCAAGTCCCCAAAAGAGAGTGGCCACAGTCCTATTCAAGGACAAGTGTGAGACACTGTGAAGCCATATTTTGTCATAAATGAATGGATAAGAGAGCAATACTGAGCAGAACGAAGAATTTGCCTCCAAAGAAATTGTCTCTGGTTTGAGAAGAAACTGATGCTTGATGGGTCAGCCAAAGGCAGAGATCAGAACAAACCAGTGATAAAATTACTTTGTCTATTCTAGAGTGGTCACTGGAGGATGGTTCTTGGTTCACAATTTGGTTGCTAGTCTCAGCTCCACTCTCCCATCCATGGGAACAGCCAGCTAGTTCAACGCTCTCCTGGGACTGTGATGTCATCATGTGACCACCAGGGGGCAAACAGAGCCTGCACTGCCTCTTCCAAACAGTTTCTCAGGAGCCAAAGTCACTTAGAGCCCTGCTGGCCTTTGAAATCATCAGAGATTTCTAACCAAGCCCCTTTGTTAAAAAGAAGAAAACTAAGGTTTAAGGAGGGGAACGACTTGGTCAAAGCTCTTTAGTGAATCATGTGAACTAGAAGCCAATGCTTCTGACAACTCCAGCTCTACCCATGTTCTTTCTGTCTCACTATACTTTCTCTGTTGAGGCAGGGTCTCACCACACAGCCCTTGTGGGCCTGGAACTCACTATGTAGATGAACTGATCTCGAACTCACAGTACCATCATTCCTAGCTAACACTTCTTTTATGTTTTCTATGTAAAGGCTAGTTTCTCGATTAAGTTATAAGAACAAGAGGCTGGGGAGCGTGTTTTGACCAACAGTGAGTATCTCCAGCACCTGCACTGCTGTCTTGCAGATCACCTGTGCTGTATGCAATTAGGAGGATTTCCCCAAGCATGAAACTGCGGTGTGGCAGGTCCAGTCACCCTTCCTGGGTGCCCAGAGATGAAAACAAACCTCCCACGCTCTCATGGAGCTCAGCATCAATGAAGAGAGACAGATATGTGAACCTGTAACTAATCCAGGAGAGGGCTTAACAGTGGCGCAGATGAAACCCTATGGAGGTGCAGGGAAGGAAGCCACTACTAGGTAGGCACAGAACTGGATCCAAAGGAAGGATTTGAACTCATCCAGGAAAAAAGGAATTCCAAGTGGAAAGGACAGTAGAGGAAGCCAACACTTAGAGGCACAAAACTCCCTGCACAGGGTGGAAAAGATAGATTCTGAGGAACTGCCACACATGTATCAGATTACCCTGGAGAAGGAGAAGGAGTAAAGAAGCTTGGGGTCAGCCGGCGACACAGTCATGTAATCTCAGGACTCAGGAGGTAGAGGAAGGAGGACTGCAAACTCAAGGAGAGCCTAGGCAGAGCGAGTTCAAAGCCAATGAGATCCCGAAAGAAGGAAGAGGAGGAGAGGATGGGGGAAGACATAAGGATGGAAGGAAAAGGGAGGGGGAGGAGAGCAGGGAAAGGAGGGAGAAACGGAGGGAAGGAAGGAGGGAGGGAAGGAGAAAAGAAAGGGGGAGGGAGAGGGAGAAATCTTCCATCAGCCGTAAAGTCGCTGCCGTTCACTCATTCATTCAAGGAGCTTGAAGCACAACAGGCTCCAGGAGGCTGTTGATAACAACATAAGTGTTAGCAGAAGTGGGGGTGGGGGCTGGAGCGATGGCTCAGTGGTTAGGGGCACTTGTTGCTCTTCCAGAGGACTGGGTACCTACACTAGGCATCTCACAGCCACCTTAACTCTAGCTTCAGGGATCCAAACCCCTCTTCTGGTCTCTGAGGTTACTGCACACACAAATAAGACACATGTATGCTGGCACACACACATACACATAAGTAAAACTAAAACCTAAAAAAAATAAAATAAATAGCTGGACATGATAGCACACAACTTCCATCAGAGCACTCAGGAGGCTGAGACAGGTAGGTTCTTGTGAGTTGGAGGTCAGCCTGGTCTACCTAGCAAGCCCCAGGACAACCAAGGCTGCACCGAGACCCTGGGACAGAAGTACTGGTAAAAGTATCACACGATCAGATTTCTAGAATTTGGAGCCTGGAGTCTAAGCTTTGGGGTCCATGTGAATCAGAGCTGCCGATGCACATCCTGGCCCCCACACTTTTTCCTGAAATGTGCACTTTTCTCGGCACAGTGCCTCCTCAAACATGAGGAAGTTTGAAGATTCCTGAACTCACTGAGCTGTTCTCTAAGCACGATTGGTAAGTAGCAACCCCACTGAGTGCAAGCAGCACAGTGTGAGAAGGGCCTGGACTGTCTGCATGCAGGGAAAGTGGCTTTAGACCGGAAGCAGTGGCGTACTGGTGGGCAGACCAAGCCAACGTTCTACACTAAACTACAAGGAGTCGTCCTCAGGATGAGGTGCAGCGAGCCCACCTACCACCCAAGAAGCCTGGGAGAAGATCCGAGAGGCCGGATGATCAGATGAATGCTTTATCTTTAAAATTTTCATTCTTCAACACATGTATACAATGTATTTGGCTCCTATTAACCCCCACTCTCCCTCCAACTCCTCCCATACTCCCTTAGCCCCGCCCCCATAGCAACTTCATGTCTTCCTTCGTTAGCCTAACACAGAGGCTCTTAACTTGTATCAGACATCCTACATAACAGATATTTACATTACGACTCATAACAGTAACAAAATTACAGTTATGACAGAACAACAAAATAATTTTGTAGTTGTAAAGGGTTGCAGCACCAGGAAGGCTGAGAACCATTGGCTTACTAAGTCTAGTCAGTGCTGTCTACGTGCACACAGAAGAACACGGAAGAATCTGGAGTCATTGATCAAAGCATGGGCAACCTGAAAGGGGCCTAGGATTCATCCTTTGTTTTTTTAAGAAAAGTCTTGGTGTATTTGTTTTATTACTTTATTGGGTTCTTATTTCTCTACCTCCCTTCTAACCCTTATTCCACCCTAATCCCTTCCAACCCCCCAACACTAGATAGGAGAGAAAAGTTGGAGGGGAAAGCAGGTGTGGCCCTCTATACTCTACTTCCTGCTGATTAGAGTCATCGAGGTCCTCGGGGCAAGTCCAGTCTTCATTATCAGGATGTCCAGCAGTCCAGCAATCCAGCAGTCAACAGCAAACACACATACTGCAGCAGGGGGAGCCGCCTCAGACCTTCTCGGGGCTTCCCCCTCCCCCCAGAGCACGAGACAATCAAAGTTAACGGCTGTGGACAAACTGAAGCAGCCCCATATCCCACACTTGGGATTAAAACAAAGACATTCACATAACTGGGTTTTTAAAGAAACCACAATTCTCACTACATGATAGAGACAGATCATGTATAAGACTTAGGTCAGCTACTACTATTATTTTGTTAAATGGACTTAGTATCAAACTGTCCTTTAAAGTCCTAGCTCTCTATTCATAGACAAGCAAGGCTCTCAGACCTCATCAGAGACGTTTCTTTTGTGTGGTGGATGGTGTTGAACACAGAAACTCACAACTGGTTGCAATGCAGAGAAATAACTGTGGAGCGTTCTGCTATAAGTGGGACGTCTGTATCATGCCCTCTCCCCGGTGCTCAGGCACCATCATGGAGTGGGGATGGGACGGGACGACTGCAGGAGCCAGAGGTCAAGGAGGACCAGAGTGAAACATTGTCTTCCGAACACAAGACCAGGTCACTCATGAATTCAGCCACTATGGCTGCCTGCACACTGTCTGCACAGCCAACAGTCTAGCACAGAGTGGGAAAGGCTTCATGAGCCTACCTGAGGAGCTAAAAACACTTGATGGCATCAGGGGGAGGAAGTCAGTTTTTTAAAGGGTGTAGCTTCCGATAGGGAGACCATATTGCAGTGGCTGTCCCCTACTCAAATGAATTATTAAATTAAAAAAGAGAACGTAAAGTTGGGAGGGGATGGGAGATGGGGTGGGTCTGGGAAGAGTTAGGAGGAGGAGTTGGACTCAATATGATTTAAATACATTGTATAAAATTATAATTTAAAAAAAACAAACTATGTCTTCGAAAAGAATTATGGTGACTAAAAGATGCCAGGCTAGGGTGGTGGCCTCATGGGAAAAGTGTTTGCAGTCCAAACATGAGAACTATAGTTCAGATTCACGTAAAAGCCGGTGAGTGTGACAGCCCCCCAGGAACACTACCGCATCACACAAAGACAGGGACTCCTGAGAGCAAGCTGGCTGGCCAGGTTACACCAAAAAGTGAATTCTAGATTCAGTAAGAAACTCTGCCTCAATACACATGGTAGAAAATGATGAAGACAGCAGACACCAACATCTGGCCTCCACATCCACACACACGCGCACACACAGGCACACACACTCACTCATACTCAGACATTCATGCTATCGTCCTTACACACACTCACTCCACACAAACACACTCATGCACACACAGGCACACACACTCATGCACACATAGGCACACACACTCATGCACACACAGGCACACACACACTCACATACCCACACAGGTGAACACACACACATTGACATTCAGAGGCACACACTCTCTCACACACACACACACACACACACACTCGTGTGCACACAGGCACACACACTCTCACATACACATATATACTCACATGCCCACACAGGTACATGAAAACACACACAAACATACACACAGGCACACACACACACAGAAGTGACTCAGACGTTGCAAGATGTAGCTTAGATGATAGTCTTTTTTTCAGCATGCCTGAAGCCAGGGATTCAGTTCCCCGACTGTATTCCAGGTTGGTGGCCTCCCAGCATTCTGGAGGTGGAGAAGGAGGGACAGAAGTTCAAAATCATCCTCTACCACTTAGCAAGTTTGGGGGCAGCTAAAGGTACATAACAGTCTGTCTCAAAAAAAGAAAGTAAGCAGAAAATCAAAGAAGGTAGACCCTGGTCGATAGGTTGGACCTGGGAGACCATTGAAGACGTGACACCTGACATATACAAGTCTGCTCTGGGGAGCGCTTGAGTGAAATCATCCCAAGCAGGGACATCACGAGGCAAAGACCTCGATGGAGGCTGTGAATGTGATGTGTCCCAGGGACAGAAAAGGGCCAGGTACCTGAACACAGAGGAGAAAGGAAGTCCAAGGATAGCCAGGGGCAGCTCAGAGAGGGCTTTCAAATAGTCGAGGCTAGACTGGATTCTAAATGCAATGGGAACCCCTAATCAAGGAGAACATTAAGACTTTTTGAATTTCCCGTCTAGATGATGACTCTAAGGACTCCCACATTCATAAGGATACAGTGCAGGCCACCGTCTGACTCAAGTTACACGGCAGCACCCGGCACCACCCTCTGGTCCCCTACCTACTTCTTCAAGTAACCACTGACAGGAACCTAATGTTCCTGAGTGTAGAGGAGGCCAGAACCAAAGGTCCATTTCCCATGTTGCTTGTTTAAGAAGACCACAGGATTAGCATGATTGCCGATAGCACAGGAGGCCTCTGGGGTGGCAGAGCTTAGGACCCAGATGAAGGGCGATTTCATTCCATAAAATCCACTATAAATATTGTCCGTATTCAGCTTCCTTCATGAAGGCTCTTTTTTGTTGTGTTGTGTTGTGTTGTGTTTTATGGTTAATACAGCCCCGGCTGGCTTTGAGCTCTCAGTGTAGCCAGGGATAAGCCTGAGTGTCTGATCTTCTGCTTCTTTCACTGATGGCATTTCATCCATGTGTCACAACAAATGCCTTAGCTACCCTGGGGGTCAAACCCGGAGCTTTGTGCATACTAGGCAAGCACTCAACATCTCCAGTCCATCGTGTGTGTGTGTGTGTGTGTGTGTGTGTGTGTGTGTGTGTGTGTGTGTGTTGTCTAGTCATCTGCAGCTGGAGTTACAGCCAGTTGTGAGCCACCTAATTTGGATGCTGGCAACTGAAGTCAAGTCCTCTTCGGGAGCCGTATGCTCTGTCAGCAGCTTGGCCACCTCTCCAGTCCAGCAGTCTCACCACACTGTATATAGACTGCCCTGATAAGAGAAGACCCACAATGGGACATGAGAGACTGAGGAGATTTACACGCTCACAGAAAACTTATACAAGTAAATACAGTGTATTTTGCTTTAAGAAAATCAGTGTAATAGCCAGGTGTGGTGGTGTACATCTTTAATCCCAGCACTTGGGATTAAAGAGGCAGGCGGGGCGGGGGAGGGGTGGGGAGAATGGGATAGGGAGTTTCCGGAAGGGAAACTGGGGAAAGGGATAACATTTGAAAGGTAAATAAATAAAATATCCAATAAAAAAAAAAGAGGCAGGTGGATCTCTGTGAGTTTAAGGTTAGCCTGATCTATACAGTGAGTTCCAGGACAGCCAGGGCTTTGTTGTACAAAGAAGCCCTGTCTCAAAAAAAAATAAAATAAAATAAAAAAAGAAAGAAAAAGTAAATAAAAGAAAAAAGATATTGAGTGTTCACATCAGTGACAATTTGATATGTTAAGGGCTCATTAATCCATTCTGCAAATGTTCATTTAGGTGAACACACTATCTGGAGATCCAGATGATCATATCCTAAAATACCAGTGGCATGGTCTCACTATGTGACCGAGCTAGTCTCAAACTTAAGATCCATCTGCCTCAACTTCCCCCGTCATTGGGACTACTAGCATGCACCACCATGTTTGTCTTAATATTGGCTTTAAAATAAACATATGTTACATACACGAGTGACTGGGGCCAGGAGTAGCAATAGGTGAGCAATATTCTCTTTACACACTAACTCTGAGTGCCCTAAAGGAAGATTTTCCTCCCATGGTT
Source organism: Uromys caudimaculatus (assembly GCA_028551405.1). NCBI lineage: Eukaryota > Metazoa > Chordata > Mammalia > Rodentia > Muridae > Uromys > Uromys caudimaculatus. The sequence goes on along the minus strand of CM052703.1, from coordinate 93,876,526 downwards.
CCTGCATTGGTTCTGACTTCAAAGAGTCAAAATGAGGAGCTCACGCTTTTTAATGAGACAATCAACTCAAGCAGTGAGCAGGTGTCTCTCACTATGCATGAAAGATTGGGTCCAGGACCCTGGTGGATACCAAATCTGTGGGCACTCAAAACCCCTTGAATAAAATGTATGTACACAGAGCGGACACACATCCTTCTGCACACGTGCTCCAGTTCACCTCTAGACTACTTTCCCCATGGCAATAATTGCTACACGTTAGTGTTTAGGAATGGCGATAAGACAGCAGGAAGCTTGCACGTGCTCTCTTCCTGAATGAGTCTCTTCCTGAATGTCTCACACCTGAGTCAGGTCAAAGCTGCAGATGCTAAGGCCAGAGACATGAAGGGCTGACTGTACTAGAGCAAGGGTTCATTTCTAGATATTTTCACAACTGGTCATTAGATAGTTATTACCAAAATGATTGCATAAGCATAATAAAATATGAGATAAGCTGTATTTAAAATAGAGATTGTATGGTTAGGGCTGCGGCTGGGTTAGTGGGATGCTTGCTTAGGGTGCATGAAGCCCGGGGCTGTCACCAGCATTACATGACTACAAAGACTTGGTGGTACACTCCTGTCATCTCAGCACTCTGGGCACAGAGTCAGGAAGATGAGGTGTTGAAGACCATCCTCAGCTTCATAGGAGTTCAAGGCTAGCCTGAGCTATAAGGTATCCTATCTCAAAAGAACAAACAAATAACCAAAAGTTAAAATTAAAAAAAAAAAAAAAAGTAGAACAGGGATGATAAATACTCAAACACATCACTTTCTAATTTTGCATGAATGTTCTCAAAGTTATCAATACCTACTGTGACTGTCTAGAAGAAACACTCAGAGATGGTGTCCTATTGTGAGTCCTCTTTTTTAATTTTCAAGGAATACTTTATTTAATGTATACTTATAATTTCTATAATTTAAAGGTCCAGATTAAAACTGTTCACTCACTCAAGAAGGATGGTCTTTCATCCGGGTTTTGTGCCCACCCACTTTGTATTAGAGAGCTCGTGAGACCTCGATGAGGTATAACAAACGGCAAATTTTCCTCACTGGTGTCAGGCTGATGTCCCTGGGACACACTGTACATGATCTGCAAAGGATTGGTGACCTCTTTCAAAACAAATGTATTTCATAAACTGGAAAGAAGTTACTAACATAATTCAAATAAAAATAAGGATATCTTAAAGTGTTAGTCAAATTCAAAATACCCTTTTCTGTAAGAGGACTTACTTCCCAGCCAGTGTTGCCTGGTGCACCTCTTTTTTTTTTTTTTCTTGTTTTTTTTTTTTAAATCTTGTTTATTTATTTATTTATTATAAAAATTAATTGTTAGAGAATTTTAGAGAAATGTTCCATATAACAGTACAAACCAATACAGTACTTCCAATGAACAGTTTACCAACAAGTACCAGAGTATAAATTGTGCATAAAACTTTATCTAGTAAACTTATTTCTAGGAATTTATGTTGACAAAAATATGTATGTACTGTGGGATCTCTATCACAGTATTATATACAATGGTGAATTATGAGAAACATGTCAAAATTAAATACAGAATTAATAAGTTATGAAATTACTTGTAGACATTTCTATAATAATTAAAATGCTATTTTTTGGCTAAAACTTTAGAAGCCAATATTATCATCATTTTATACATTCACATTATAAATATGATTAAAATACATTAAATTACTTTGTAAAAACATTATGCAATTGGAAATTATTTCTGACAGATCAACTCTTACAGTTTTATAAGCCATTCATTTTTTTTCTCCTTTGAAATGACAAAGGAAAGTTAATTTCAGTCAAAATGGCACACAACCTAATCTCATAAATCACGCGGAAGAAACCCTTGCCACTGGTCTGGCCGGGTTCCTGGGTCCCTGGATCCCACTGGTCCTAGTTACTTCTGGTGTTGGGACAGATGTTGTGTCCTCCTCACCTCTGATCCTGGGCGTGTTAGAGCACCTGGGAGTGGAGCTTCCTCTGGGTGCTGTGGGACTTGCTGAGGAGTTCGTGCCCAAGGTCTGCTCGTGCTTCCTCTTTCAACTGCTGGTTCGTGAAGCTACACTAGGTACCCAAGTGCCTGTGTGCGCACATGTGCACTGAAGTCAGAGGCCGGCACTGAGTGGCTCTGTAGGCTGATCTCCACCTTACTTTTTGAGACAGTCTCTCACTGAAACTGGACTCACTCGTGGACTGAACAGAGCAGTCAGTGAGCTCCAGGGGTCCACCTCTGTCTGCCTCTTAAAGCTGGAGGTACTCATGCTAGCTGCCATGCCTAGGTTTTTGTTTTATGGGTTTTGTTTTGTTTTGTTTTTTGAGCCATGGCTGATTTTTACCTTTGCACAAGTCCATCGCTGACCGCACCATCTCCCCTGCCTTTCACACTTCCTTGTAGAAGATATAGGGACACCATCTTCAGCAGTCTTCCTGAAGGAGTACCTGAATCTTCTTCCTGTGCCCCCCTCTCTTGTTTCTTTCTGTTGCAGATTTTGTAGTGAGTGTTGAGGTCAAACCCAGGCCTTGCACATGCTTGGAGAACACCCTTGCACTGAACACTTCTGTTTCTTAGCATTAAGGCTGAGACCAGTGAGTGCTGCAAGCATTGGGTAAAAGAAGAATGTCCTGTGAGATCACGCCTGTCCTTCCTTGCTCATTCCGCCATATTTATTTGATGTGGGTGTGGGTGTGGGTGTGTGTGGGTGTGTATCAGAGGTTTGGATAAGTGCTAGAAAATAGAAGTACACAGTACAGGGAAAATACACAAATATTTACAGCCCTCACAAAGATGGGAAGTTGTCTTAGTCAGGATTTCTATTCCTGCACAAACATCATGACCAAGAAACAAGATGGGGAGGAAAGGGTTTATTCGGCTTATACTTCCATGCTGCTGTTTATCACAAAAGGAAGTCAGGACTGGGACTCAAGCAGGTCAGGAAGCAGGAGCTGATGCAGAGGCCATGGAGGGATGTTCCTTACTGGCTTGCTTGCGTCTCCTGGCTTGCTCAGCCTGCTTTCTTATAGAGCCCAAGACTACCAGCCCACAGATGGTACCACTCACAAGGGGCCCTCCCCCGTTGATCACTAATTGAGATCCAGCCTTATGACTGGATCTCATGGAGGCATTTTTCTCAACTGAAACTCCTTTCTCTGTGATAACTCCAGCTTGTGTCAAGTTGACACACAAAACCAGCCAGTACAGAAGCCCAATAAGTCCTAACCTAGCATGTGCCAGGACTAAGGTTTGATCCACAGCACCACCAATTACAAATAGGAAAACAAAACCAAAAAACCCAACACTTTCCCTGGGAGACTCGGGAAAGGCCTAAATAAATAAAGAAGAGGGGTGGGGGTTAGTGTACCATCTAGCATCAGGAGGCCCTGTGTCCATTTCCAAAAGGCTCAAATCACTACAACCCTTGCACTGAGGGGTTGGAAGTTTAAGACCATAATGAACTGGAGAGATGGCTTTGTGGGTGAGAGCTTGCTGTGCAAGCCGAAAACATGAGTTCAAATCCCCAGCACCCACATTAAAAGCTGGGGCCTAGAGAGATGACTCAATGGTTAAGAGCACTTGAAGTTCTTGTAGAGAACAAGCATGGGTTCGGTTCCCAGCAGCCACACGGCGGGCTCACGGCTGTCTGTGACTCCAGCTCCTGGGGAGCTAGTGCCCTGAGAGCACTGTGTGTACAGATGCACAGGCAAGCAAAACACCCATACATATAAAATAAAGTTTTCTTCTTAAGTTTTAAAAAGCTGGATGTGGGGGCTGGTGAGATGGCTCAGTGGTTAAGAGCACAGACTGCTCTTCCAGAGGTCCTGAGTTCAATTCCTAGCAACCATGTGGTGGCTCACAACCATCTTCTTCTGGTGTGTCTGAAGACAGCTACAGTGTACTCATATATACATTAAATAAATAAAATCTTAAAAAAAAAAAAAAGCTGGATGTGGTTGCACACATGCCAAAACCACAGGTACTGTGGCAGGTGAGAGCATCGCCTGGGCTCACTAGCCGCAAGCCTGGCTTCCAGATTGAATAATAATAATAATAATAATAATAATAATAATAATAATAATAATAGCTGGGCAGTGGTGGCACACTCCTTTAATCCCAGCACTTGGGAGGCAGAGGCAGGTGGATTTCTGATTTCAAGGCCAGTCTGATCTACAGAGTGAGATCCAGGACAGCCAGGGTTACACAGAGAAACCCTGTCTCGAAAAAAAACTAACTAACTAACTAACTAACTAACTAAATAAATAAATAAATAAATAAATAAATAAAATAATATAATGGAGAATGATAAAGCAGAGCACCTAGTGACCTCCTCTGACCTGACAACCATGTCTATGGACATGTACACCAGTATAAAAGTTATAAAAAGCACTCACAGAGAGAGAGAGAGAGAGAGGCCCCTAAAAAGAAGACAGAAGCTTAGGCCATAGTAAATTCCAGCACGCACGTATAATCCTAGGTAGGTCTTTGAGGCAGGGGGCTCACTGAAGTCAGCCAGGACAATTTGGCGAAACAAGAGTGGGGCTGAATCTCAGACAGAAAGTGCTGGCCTGCTGTGTTCAAGGGCCAAGACCGTTTGGGGAAGCATGCTTCGTAAGTGTGTGGCGGGTGGCAATAACAGGAGTTAAAGTGTGTGCTCTGGGGCCCAGCTCTACCTTGGGGATTACATCCCATGGGTGATGGGGCGAACATGATAGGTTCAAGAAGCCGTGATGGCATCCGGTTTGTCATCGAAACGATCACAGCTCTTTCAGGCAATGTGAGAAAAATACATCTGAGGGGCCCGGCCTAGGCCGGGAGACCAGCGGACAGGCTGTGGGAAAGTCTGAGTAGGGACTGAAGATGCCTGAGCTCCGGGGATAAGGATGGAGAAGAAAGCCAAGATGGCGGAGACCCTTTTGGGAAGCTGAATGAGCAGGGGTTAGGAGAGATCAATGAGCTTACACCCAAGACATCCATCTACAGGCATAGCACATTTTTCAGAAAATGGAAGAAAGGAAAACAATCCCCCATTACTAAGATACTGTGTGCTAGGGGCAAAGGAGTGGTACCTTAGAATCGGAGGGAAGCCGTTAAGCCTGTAGGGTAGGCAGATTGCAGCTGTCCTGTTCCTGAGAGCCCCAGGGAAGTTCTGCTTCTCAGTCACCAGTTCCACCCATTGCTCACCGAGGTAGAGTTGACAGCACAGGGGAACGGTAAGCGCAGCCTTAACCTTGCTGGTCACTATCTGAACATGGAAATCAGACCCTCTACCAGAGTGGGGTGTGGCCCGCCATCTCTTCTCCTTTCTTACCCCTGTACTGGTCTGAGACTCTGGTAGCTGTGCAAGAGAAACTCAGGAATCGAGGTGCAAAGCCAGGACAGCTGTATTTCCCCACAGTGGCCCAGCAAGCTGTGGATGGAGCCAGCATCTTGAGTCTGCCCTTTCATTGCAGAGTCTGGGGGCTCTGGGGTGGACAGAGCCGGTTCTTTTCTTAGGGTCTTATTAGTTCAAGAGCTCATTCAACATGAGTTCTGGAACAACAGCCTGCCCAGGCTGCTGGGGGTCTGGGTCAGCATGCTCGCCTTCTGGTGAAAAGACAAGGCCCTGACACTGGCTGTCACTGGCACATGCAGAATGGTGGGGCCTCACCTGTACAAAGACTCCATCCTGAGCTGCTTAGTAAGTGGGAGTGACTCTATAAGAGAGTCTTTCTGGACAAGCCATCAATCAGTGGAAGGCGCCAGGAGACATTGGAACACTGAGGGTGAGACAAAAAAGGCAACTGGCATGTAATTGACATGTCTCTGACATGTAGTTGACATGTCTCTGACATGTAGTTGACATGTCTCTGGTATGTAGGTGACATGCCTCTGGTTTGTAGTTGACATGTCTCTGACATGTAGTTGACATGTCTCTGACATGTAGTTGACATGTCTCTGGTATGTAGGTGACATGCCTCTGGTTTGTAGTTGACATGTCTCTGACATATGCTTTGACCACTGAGACCTCCTTTGATCCTTGTGACAGTTGTAACAAGACAATAAAACATATTAAGAGACTCAAAACCATCATTTTAATCCTGGGGGGGAGAGACTCTGAGGTTGTGTACCCCAGACTACAAACTTCGTTAAGAAGATAATTTGAGGCTGGAGAGATGGCTCAGCCGTTAGAAGCACCGGCTGCTCTTGAAGAGGACCCAGGTTCAGTTCCCAGCGCCCACTGTCACTCGCAGCTGTCAGTGACTCCAGTTCTTTTCTGGTAGATCCAGCCCCCTCTTCTGGCCTCCTGAGCCACCAGGCATGAATGAGTGACATAGGCAGGCAGAACACTTGTACACTTAAAATAACAATAAAGAATAGTGATCTTCAACTGGGTTTAAATCAGTATTTGTCACATAGATGAGTAACTGAACGGAGGGGTGTTGGTAGGCAAGCATTGTTCACTTTACCCATTCATGCTGACGACCCCTGTGAGGAGGCTTTTGCCTTCCATGGTTTGTGAATTGGTTCTCACTTTAAAGTGTCAATTCCTTCCCCGCCCCCTTAGGGAAATAATCAAGAAAAGGCAGCCATCAGTGGTTGCCTCTCCCTATCCAGGGCCATTGGGTCCAGGACCCGGCAGAACCTGTTCAAGTCCCTTTGATACATTTACATATGAAAACAGCCAACACGTGTCCTTCCGTTTCCACACTTAAATCACCTCGAGACTACTCACACCCATGACAGTGCAAATACTTTATAAATAATTGTTGTACCGTCCCACGTAGAAATAAGGACAGCACGAGGCCTGCCTGTGCTCAGTAAAGTCATTTTTAATAATTTAGATACTCAGCTGGTTCAATCTGTAGCTGCTAAGCCCACAGTACAGAGGGCAGACTACACTTAGAGGCAGCCAGAAAAAACACACAGTAAAATAGAATTTGGCAAGCTGGTTATTAGACACAGTTATTAACAATTAAATTACACAAACTTAAATTATGTTTAAAATGGAGGTAGCATGGGCTGGAATGTGACTTGCTAAGAGAGTACATGCCCATCCTGCACGGTGCCCTGAGTTCCATCTTTACTGCCACACAAAGAAGGCAGGGTGGCAGCAGGAGGAGGAGGTTAGTCCAGGGTTAGAAGTTCAAGGTCAGCCTCAGCCACGTAAGGAGTCCAAGGCTGCCCTGGACTACAGGAGACTCCCTCCCTCCGCCAACCATTTTCCCCCCTCAGAATAGGTCAGAATTATCACTAAAATCCCGAATTTTGGGGTAGCATTTGTCAATCACAAGTGTCTACACTGCTTGGGAAGGAATATGAGAGGTGCCATATTATCTGACCAGACTTGAAGTGACAGAATTCGAAGACATAAAATCAGGCTACAGAGTAGAGTTTTACTTTGATGAAAGTCTTTACTTTGAAAATAAGGTTCTCTCTGAAGAATTTCATCTGGGTGAGAGCTATGAGCCATCTTCAAAGGCCACTGAAGACAAATGGAAATCTGGAAAGCATTGGACAAAACACTCAAGTCACACAGAGAGTGAAGCCAGCGGGAGGAGGCAGCATAAGGAACCATGGGACCTCTTTACCTGGTTGACTAGCTATGTGGGTGCAGACAAATAAAGAGAGGTCATAAAAGGCAATTATTGGCTAGACCCCTTGGTTCCTGACATGGATGAGTGTGTGTGTGTGTGTGTGTGTGTGTGTGTGTGTGTGTGTGTGTGTGTGTGAGAGAGAGAGAGAGAGAGAGAGAGAGAGAGAGAGAGAGAGAGAGATGATGATGATGGTGATGATGGTGATAATGGTGATAATGGTGATGATGACGGTGATATGGAAACTGGAGCAGGAGGATTGGCAAACATTGATGAAGGCAAAGAAGATGAAGATGATGGTGAAGGGAAGGAAGGAGAGGAGGGTAAAGAACACCAGTGGATTCCAACCTTCTTTTCTGCTTCTGCTTTGTCTCCAGTCCCTGAGAGTCAGCTCAGTCATTCTCTCCCCTCCATTACCCCTGTGTGCTCAGCCACACTGTTTTTGACGTCTCTTTCTTCTGAACACCACAGTTCTTAACTTATCTGGGGACACACCTTGAGCAAAATACAATGGAAATAGATTTTTAAAAAATCTAGAACCATTCCCCTATCTCCAAAGCTGGAACTTATACATTCACCTGAATGGTGCAGTGTCTGTCTGTCTGTCTGTCTGTCACACAGCTCTCTCTTGTCAACTCCCTTGGGGTGAGTTCTTTTGGAAGCACACTGTCAGAATTGAGCAGACGAGGTCCCCTAATCCCTATGGTCCAGGTTACAATGCTGGTTCTACACTGGTCAGCAATCTCTAGGCCAGGAGACCTTCTGGCCACAAATAACACATGACCAGAACAAGGAAGACCTCCTTAAACTTTGTCCATCTAGACTCGCATTCACCTGAAAAGTTTTTACTGATACAGGCTATCTAGGTATCAGATTTTATTAATAATAAATCTTAAATTCATTTAAAAATAATTGTTTGGAAAATGGTTACCTTTACCCTTTGTTAGACACAAAAGGACATCGGCGTGCTAATGAGATGAAGGTGCTTAACTGGTTTTAGATAAACAATCAGAGCTTGTCTGAATATGATACTATAAACTACGAAGCCTCTTCTAAGTCTTTCAGAATTGGCCAATATTCTGATTCCCTAATGACCTATGCATTTCTTGCAAAAGTAAGTATAAACACAGAGGTACGTCAGGGTCTTCTTGGCAGTTATTGGAAAGTCTGTCCTAACCTTAAATTCATCCAACAATTCTTTTTAATGAAACTTATGTTAGCAAGTTAGTTTAAATACAATAATTCCAAAATCAAATGTCATTATATCCAGCATTGAGGAGGCAAAACAAAGTAGGTCTCTGACTTCCAGTCAGCCTGTCTACATAGTGAGTTCCTCCTGACCTAAGGTCTGTGAGAAGCTGAGGAAGAGTACAAGTTCGAGGCCAGCCTGGGATGCACAGTGATTTCAAGGCCAACCTGGGCAAGTTAGTGAGATTCCATCTCAAAATACAGAAACTGGGTCCTAACAGACCGATTGAAGCAATGAGAATCTACCCAGCAAACCTACATTTAGTTGCAAAGGTGGGCAAAACTATGTGCTGAAGAAATGAGTTGAATACAATGTGTGTCCTGAAGGAACTTGCTTTGAAGAAGGTGGCACAGCCCGTGACTAACAGTGTAATAGATGATGTCATGTGGGAAACGGAAGCCTACAGGAGAAAGACGCTAACTCAGAGGCCATCCACACGCTCCAGGGAGACCCAGACACTAAGCACTGATGTCTTTCTTGCTCTCCACTGTGTCCCCAGCACCTCGTACACTGTGTCTCCAGCACCTCATACACTGTGTCCCCAGCACCTCATACACTGTCCCCAGCACCTCATACACTGCCTGCACAGAGCTAGCATCCAGTAAGGCAGTCAGTAAATAGTGTGAGACGGAAGTGGTATTGGTGACTTTGACTCTGTCAAATATGTAATCTTTCATTTGTTGTTTTTTGAGACACATCTCTCTATTATTTAGCTCTGGCTGTCCTGGAACTCACTCTGAAGATTTCTGATTGAAGTTTACAAAGGAAAGTCAGGGAAAACTCTGGAGGCAGGAACGGAAGCAGAACCATAGAGAGGTGCTATTCACTGGCTCATTCCCCACAGCCTGCTCATCTTCCTTACACAGCTCAGACAACCTGTCTGGGAGTGCACTGCCCACAGGTGTTCTCTCCTGTAGGAATCATTAATCAAAAATATCTCCCCACAGACTTGCCCAAAGCCAATGTAATGGAGGCGATCCCTCCGTTGAGGTTCCCTCTTCCCAGGCGTCTCTAGTTCATGCCAAATTAAGAAAACCCAAGCAGCACTCACACTGTCTCTTCTTCTGGAACGACATTCACAAAGCCACCTTGTGTGACTCATAAGTTCACAGATTTGGCCAGGCATAGCAGCTCACACCCTTGATCCCAACACTTAGGAGGCAGAGGCAGGCAGATCTCTGTGAGTTCAAGGCCAGCCTGTTTTACAGAGTGAGTTCCAGGATAGCCAGGGCATTGCAGAGAGAACTTGTCTCAAAAGAATTTTTTTTTATTTAAAAAAAAAAAAAGCAGTAGGGGGCAGAGAGGGCCAAGGGACCTGCACCTTAGTATCCAGTCACCCCTCCCAACTCCTTGTATACAATTCTGCCCTGATTGCATGTGGTCTTAGCCGGCAGTCTAGAGACTTAGGTGAGGGAGAGGCACCATCTCTGTAGCTATGGGAAGCCATGACCTCTGCTGGGTGCAGACTTTCCAGGGTGGCTACTTTACAGTCCCCATGCTCTTGTTCATAACCTCACACCATTGCTCTAGGAGTAAAGCCAGAGCATCCATCAGTTCCCCAAGGTGAACTTTGGTGGAATGGTCCATTGGTTGGCCACTAGAACCTTGTGGGGGCTGTGAGATCTAAACAGTGTCTACCCTTGGGAGGGGATTTCAGGACACAACAAACCAAGGATGAGTTTGGGAAGAGCAATGGGGTTGCTTCTGCTGAGAATGATGGGCCAGGCAGCTGAAGTCTGAGGGTGGCGCGGAGGGAGTTTTGTCACTGTGATCTGTCCCTATAGGGCATGTGGGAGTGGGGGGCAGTAGCGTGCTTCTTACAGCTGGGAGGCCAAAGAGTAAAGAAAACCTGAAAATAATCTTATTCAAAAGCCCTTCTGGAACTCCAAAACCTGGGATCCATGGGAGAAGCCAAGGAGCAAAAAGGGAGAGAGTGATACCCATTGAGTCTACCTTTGATACAGAAAGGGCAAACCCATGGTCTAGACCCCAATCTGAGGCCATAACAACGGTCCAATGGGCAAGACCACGGTAATAAAGAATATTCAGTACAGAGGTTTCTGGAAACAGGGAAACCCTTTAAACAGGTGATGAAAGGTTCTCACAATCTGGCTTGTGAGGCTGTGGGATGCGGAGTGCGGAAACAGAGAAACTAAGTGGTACACATGCATCTTGACTGGAGACACAAGCTAAGCAGTCAGAGGCAGTGCACAGGGAGTCCGTCCCTGATGGAGTGGCTCACTCAAGCCACTGGGCCTATTTGGTCATCATCAGTGGAAGTCGCGGTGGATATCAGGTGCTGGAGGACCCTAGAGGAGGGACAGGCACAGGGAGGCAGCTAGGGATGAGGAAATCAATGGAGGATGCCGAGCTTCCTGGACTCCACCCACCAATGGTTTAAGGAAGGGCTGGATGCAACAAGAGCCTCGAGACTGGAGGGACCTACAGTGGTTTGTGGAGCCCTTTGGTGAGGCAGGATCTTTACAAAATAGCAAAATCTTTGATGGAGCTGCATGACCAACATGTGAACCGTGTCTATGAGGTGATGGGGCAACTTACGTGCTGGAAGAGAGCGGCCAAGACAGAGGGAAGGGTCTACCTGAGTTATTTGAAGGCAAATGTGGCAAGATTTGCATTGAATCTGAGTTTCTAAGGAAAACATTGACAGAAAGCCAACTTCTGTGTTAATGAGCTTCTGGAAGACAGCAAGGCCTGAGGATCAGTTCACAGAAGGCAGCTGTTACAGGTGAAGACAGTCGAGTGTGTCCCATGATGGGCCATATCCCTGTAGACTATGCAGGGTACCTTTCCCTCCTGTAGAAAGATATGCTACGGAAGGAGATAGTTTGTCCAGCCAGGGCCTCTCCCAGGCAGCCAGGTGTAGTGGGTGGAGAGGCAATAGCTGGAGATACAGCCATAGCCCCAACCCAGAGCCTCTCTGACCCAAGAGCTCACTAAGTCACAGGCGCAGCAGGGGAGAGCAAAACCTGTGCCCAAGGAAGTCCTAGACTCCAGGGGAGAAGCAGCTGCCAGTGCTTGGCTAAAAGACGTACTAGCCAAGGTGCCCCCTACACTTGTGTGTGTCAAGTTATTACTGCCATCTGACTGTTTGGACATTTTCCTGTTCCCTGACCCCTCTTGTCCTTTTTCTCACTTGCATTTTGTAATAGGAGATGTTCCTACCCATGTTCTGGAGATGGAGGAATGACAATAGTGTCTTAATTACTTTTCTATTTATATGACAAAACACTATAACCAAAGTAACATATTTAAAAAGCATTTCATTGGGCTTATGGTTTCAAGAGTTAGAGTCCCTGATGGTGGAGGAAAGGCATGGTGGTAGGCATCTGGAACAGTAGCTGACGGCTCACATCTTGACCCATACATGGGAGGCAGAGAAGAAACATTGGCAATGGTACTTTGAAACCTCAAAGTTTGCCCCAATGACACATCTCCTCCAACAAGGCCACACCTCCTAGTCCTTGCCAAATAGTTCCACCAACTGGGGACTGAGTAGTCACACATATGAGCCTATGGGGGCCATTTTCATTCAAACCACCACAGAGGACACAAGAGTTTGGTACCTCACTAGAGTTAGAAAATGTTAAGTCACTCCATTCCAGGCACAGGAACCCATGTGTAAGAAGATGGCAGAAAAAAAATATAAGAGTTAGAGAGGGGAGCTGGCTTGAGGCCCTGTACAGGACTGACTATTCTCTGAGCCAAACTGTCACCATCTCCAGGGGTTCTGCCAAAGATCATCACATCTGAGCCTCAGAGACATGGCCAGGGAGGGTCATGAGAACCTCTCCTGAGTATCCAGCCCCCTCTCCCTAGCAGTGTTATGCAATTCTTCCCTAATTGCATGTGATCTTTTGGAAAGAGCTAGAGGCTGTAGATGGGGAAGGATGAGGAAAGGGTTTCCATCTATGCAGCCCCGAGGAAGCCATCATCCCTGCTGCGTACTGATTTGTGTGACTCCTTTAAGGTCATCTGTGCTCCTTCCCATACCCCCTCACCGTTGTTCTGTAAGTAGGCCTAATTAACCCACCAGTTTCCCTGGGTGAACCTTGGTGGAATCATACCTTGGTTCGTCATCTGGACCTTGGGGAGAGGAATGAGACAGTCTCTATCCTAGGGAAGTAATTTTAGCAACATATCATAAGCGAAGTATTGCTGTGCTGGGATTGACCATTTTGCTTTGGGGAGGATTGTGGAAGGATCCTAGAGCTTTGGGCTGAAAAAATAATTGATGCTCACAGCTTACCGAGCTATGGTGGAAGCTTGTGAGATAATGCAGAGAGCAACACAGACAATCAAAGGCCTGGCAGGTGAGATGCCAGATGGCACAAGTTACATATGTTTCCCAAATGCCTGTGGCTCCTACTCCTGTTACAACATTTTTTGTTCCCAAGCATCTGCCTGTGACCCTGTCAAGTATGCCCTATGATCAGGTGACTGAAGAAGAAAAGACTAGAACCTGGTTTCTTTCTCAGGCAGGGTCTCACTATGTAACCCTGGCTGGAACTTGTAGACCAAGTTGACCTTGAACTCACAGAGATCCACCTGCCTCTGTCTCCCGAGTGCTGGGATTAAAGGTGAGCACCACTGCACCTACTTACTGGTGGTTCGGCATACCACACAAATGTCACCCAGAAGTGGTAGCTGCCATATTACAGACCCTTTCCAGGACAGCCATGAAGGACACTGGAGAAAAGTCTTCAGGGTGGACAGAACTTGCCAGTGAACAAACTGCCAAGTACAGATAGATCTCTTCAAATGGTGGAAGGATGAGAAGATAATTGTGTTCCATGGAAATGCTTTTCAAAAGATGACTTCAGAAGAGGAAGAGCTTAATAATCAAGTGGATGGGATGGCCCATCCTGTGACACTGGTTCCTTTTCCAGCCATTCCTGCCATTGCCCAGTGCTCTCATGAGCAAATAGCCATGATGGCAGAGATGGAGTTATGCATGGGCTCAACAACGTGTAGTTCCACGTACCAAGGCTGACTTGACTATGGCTGCTTCTGAGTGTCAAATCTGCCAACAGTAGAGACCAGTACCGAGCCCCTGATACAGCGCCATTCTCTGGCGTTATCAGCCAGCAACCTGGTGGCAGGTTGACTACACCACACCATTTACACTGTGGCAAGGACAGTTCTTATAAATTCTTGCTAAGACCACATGGCCAGTTACAGGAATGAGAAGTGTAATTGACAGGAATGTTTTCGTCCTTTCTGTTATTAAGAATTTGTAAACACAATAAGTCGATATTTGTGGTTTTCTTTCTTCTGCTTCTTTATCATGTAATATAATATCAGTTGATACAATATTAGTGATTAAATATTGTAAATCTATATTATTATATTAAAGTCATAGGACATTATAAAATGAAGTATTCTTCAAATGTTTTTTGCTCCACAGAGCTCAGAAGATTCCAGATAGTGGTCTTTGGAGCTTCAAGATTTATTATTTTATCTATTTGATTATACTTTGCTATGGTTGCTCATTTTCTTTGGCCTTGTTTTTTTCTTCTTTGGAATATGAATGTCTACTTGGTACCATAATATGTTGGGAATGTGTCTTGGTTTTGATATTCATAGGAGCTTACAGTTAAGATATTGGAGACTGTGAAAGCATCAGCATTTTTAGAGATTGGGGAGACCTTTCAAAGTACACTACAGTAATGCATGCTGAGGTCAACCCCAAGGCCTTGCACATGCTTGGTAAGAACTCTACCACTGGACACTTGTGCTTCTTAGTGATTACGGCTGAGGGAAATGGGTGCCTCGTGCATTCAGATGAAGGGGTAATGCCTTTTGAACTCATTTTCTTTCTCATACACCCAGCCAGGTTTATTCAGTGTCATTGTGTATCAAAAGTTTGCATAATACTCAAATTAGATAGAGATGCAAAAAGGGCATCTTCCTCACAGTGCAGGGTGAAGACACAAATAAGTATTTACACTCCATACAAAGACATAGAACTCACTAGAGCCCTTGCTGGCATGTAGCAAGCCCTAAGTTTGATCCCCAACCCTTAAAGAAAAAAATCTTTGCCTGGGAGACTCAGTGAAGTCCCAAAGGGGGTGTAGCTAAGTTATGTGCTTACCTGGCATACAGGAGGCCCTGTCCCCTCTCCAGCTGAGTGTGGCAGTGTGTGCCTACAATCGCAGCACTTAGAGGGAGAGGTAGGAAGACTGTAAGCTAAAATCATGGGGAGCTAGGATCATGGCTTTGTGGGTAAGAGCGCTTGTTGGACAAACAGAAGAACCTGAGTTCAAATCCCCTGCACTCATATAAAAAAAAAAAAAAGTTGTGTGTGTCTGTTCAAGCCTGTAACTCCAGCGCTGTCTGTTGTAGGAAGTGAGAGGAGAATCCTTGGGGCTGGCTAGCTGGCTATTGGGACTAGATTCTTTCAGGTAGAGATAGTCTCAAATAAGGTAGAAAGTGATCTAGCAAGACAACGACTGCCCACATCTGGTCATACCATGCAAGTGCAGGGGCGTGTGCACCAAATACAGGTGTGTGCACACACAAAAGACACACGGCACACATAAGCAAGCAGATTGAGGTCACAAGTTCCAGCACAAGGGTACAGACCTATTTTCCTAGTCACAGGGAAGTCGCTGAAGCCAGTTGGTGCAACTTGGCAAGACAGGAGTGGAGATAAGACTCAGTCAGAAAATGTTGGCCTACTTTGTTTATGGCCCAAGATTTAGAAGCAGAAGGAAACTGATCTTCTAGTAGAAGGAAAATGTTCCCGACAATACAGAGGCGTGACATGCACAGGTACTTTGGGGAGGTGAGTGGTTGGTAAAGGTGTAGGGGGATACAGGGTGGGTGCAGGGTGGGTGTAGGATGGAGGATGGGTGCAGGGTGGGTGTAGGGTGAGTGCAGAGTGGATGTAGGGGGTGTAGGGTGGTTGTAGAGGGGTCTAGGGGGTATAGGGTAGGTGACAGTGACAGAAAGGAGTCAGGAGTCAAACGTGCACAGTCTTGAAGTCAATGCTGAATGTTATATGTCTTAATCCTGGGAGTTACAAGATGGCCAGAATGGGTTCAAGGAGGGAGAGGAGACATCCCGTTTGTCGCTGAAATGATCAGCACAGCTCTTGTGGAGAATGTGAGGAAAATACATCAGAACACCTGAACCAGCAGGAGACCTGAGGACAGGCCATGGGAAAGGACTGCGAGTTAGGACTGAAGATGTCAGAGCTCTGAGGAAAGCTGAGATGGCGGAGACCCTTCTGCAGAGTAGAATGAGCAGGGTTTAGGAGAACCCAAGAGCCCACCTTTGGCAACCTAAGACATCAAAACAGGTACAGAGAACACAGTAGCAGAGACAGAGGAAAGGGAAGATCACTTCTTAACAAACACTGCATCCTGGATGGAGGCCTGGAGGAGAGCTTTGGCGAGGAGAAGCTGAGTCTGAGGAGTACTGGGAGAAGTCATGTCTGTCTTCGAGAGCCCTGAGTAGGGGCTTTCGTGGTCCCTGGTTCCTCCCACTGCTCACTTGGGGCTAGGAGTACAGCCTTAACCCTGCCAGTCACAGAACCTGGAGATCAGACTCTACCAGAGTGGGGTGTGGCCCGCCATCTCTTCTTTCTAACTCCATCCTGGTCTTAGACTCTGGTAGCTGTGCAAGAGAAACTCAAGAATCAAGGTGCAAAGCCAGAGCAGCTGTATTTCCTCACAGTGGCCCAGCAAGCTGTGGATGGAGCCAGCATCTTGAGTCTGCCCTTTCATTGTAGAGACTGGGGGCTCTGGGGTGGACAGAGCTGGTTCTTTTCTTACGGTCTTATTAGTTCAGGAGCTCATTCAACATGAGTTCTGGAACAACAGCCTCCCAGGCTGCTGGGGTTCTGGGTCAGCATGCTCTGGTGAAAAGACAAGGCCCTGACACTGGCTGTCACTGGCACATGCAGAATGGTGGGGCCTCACCTGTACAAAGACTCCATCCTGCTTGGTAAGTGGCAGCAGCAGTGAATCCATAGCAAAGCTAGCTTTCAACCTGGGGATGGTGCCTGGGACCGCTACCTGCCAATGGGAGATTCTAGGTACCTGAAATGGCTTTCCTCCAAAGTTGAAGTGCTTTGATGTTCCTAATCTTATTTGATCCTTTCCAACATTTGCAGGATGATACTGAAGATCTTAAAAGTAACCGAAATCACCATTTTAGTGCTGGAGAGAAAACTTCTCTCTTAGGCGCTATCTCCAAGCCCACAAACTGTGTTCAAAAGGGCAAGTGTCTCTGCACTCCCCCACCAAATACCCAATCTTGAGTTTCCTAGACCTGTGCTATGACTTTCCCCACTCGAACACCAACCCCACTTAGTTCCATCTGAAATCTAACTGGGTTGGGTCCCCTTGCAGGCTGGGTACCGCGGGGAGCCAGGGGTTAAAACCTAGGGCGCATGTGGCCCCTTCCCCCTCCCCAGCCCCCTCTCTCCACTCGGCGCCTCGCCTGGAGCGAAGGTTCCCAGCCCTGCACTAGAGGGGAGGGGGAGAAATGGGCTTGTTTCTCGAGTGGCCAATCCACGAGCTCGCGCTGCCTCAGAGGAGGCGCCAGCATTAGGCCGGCCCGGGGCGCAGGCTTCCCGCGGCAAAGTACAAATGCGCCCGAGCGCGGCGTCTGGCGCCCGAGGCGTGTACAGCGGCAGCGATCAGCCTCCCCCGCGCCGCCACCGAGGGTCCTGTCGCCCCACCGCGCCCCAGACCCGCTCCGGACCCCGAGCCGCCGCGCCGCCGCCAGCCAGCGCCCCGGGGACACTGTGCCCCGGTGACCGCGCCCCGCAGACCCTGGTCCTCTATCTAGCTAGCACCTTCTCCCTTTCTGCCACGGCTTTTCTCTTCTTCCGGACATTCATTTCCCCATCTCCCCATATCTCCATCTCTCTTTTTTCTCCTCGTCCCCTCCCTACCGTCCTCTCATCCCCACCTTAGACTTCGCTCCTCTTTATCTTTGCTTCTCCGACTCCTCAGGCAGCGGTCCTACTTGGTCCTGGGGACTTACTTGTGTCCTTCTTATCTCACTTTCTCCCGGCTTATCTCGGGGTTGTCTGACCTTGGGACAAGGAAGGATGGTTCCTGGGGTGAGGATCATCCCCTCTTTGCTGGGACTCGTGTTGTTCTGGCTCCCGTTGGACTCGCAGGCACGAGCCCGTAAGTAGAAACCAGGAGGTATGCGAACCAGTGGGATGTACTTTGCTGGACGATGTTAGGACCTGGGGACCCCTTAACGCGTGCATTTGTCCAGGTAGCACCTGCATAGCAGGGGTAGATGTCGCTCCACGACCAATGTGGGCTGGTGTGTCTTGGGAGAGAAAGGGGTTTGGCAAAATTCCATTCTGGGGGGCTGCTAGGGCAGGGCAGTGTGCGTTGTGGAAAGGGACCTTGTTGCCAGCAGCCTGGTGTGTGGACACAGGAAAGAGTGTGAAAGACAGAAAGGCTGTTGTGTGAAAGAGTTCCTGGGCAGAAGGATGAACAAAGTAGGGTCCATTATCACTTTTGATGCTCACAACACTCCAGTGAGATGTCATCATTATGTTTAACAGATGAGTAAAGTCTGCAGGGCAAAGAGAAGAAAGTTGCCCGAAGCTGTAAGCCATCCAAAGCCAAGAGTCTAATTCTAAATCCTACCTTAGAGAGTCTGGAAGACACCCGATGTGGGGCTGTGAGACTAGAAGGCATGGGTCATGGTAAAATAGATGAGGTTCTTCATCTTCCCAGCCCCACTGTATACCAGCTGGTGGGTCAGACACGGAGGGCACCTCACTGTCTCTTTTCTAACCTATAAAATATGAGCCTCTTAAAACCATTATGAGTATTAAATGACAGGGGACAGGCAGAGCAGTTGTATAGAGCCGTTAGAAGGTGACTTCATCAAAGTGCCTAAGCCCTGGAGTTTGCACTTCAATCAGTAGGTTATTCGGGATCACAGCCTCTGTTTCCTAACTGCCCCCCTTAAGCTGGTGACCCCTTCTGAACCCCCTGATAAAGAAACAGAGGCCAACAAGGACAGTACTTTGCTCCTGGCTACAGCTGCACAGCCTAGCTTGAAGACCTGAGGTGCCCACGTCCTAGCTGGCAACCTTCCTTTTCACAGCTTGGCTCCACCTGCCAGCTCTGCTTCTGCCTGGCTCCTGGCTTTGTGGAGCTAGTGAGGCTAGATTCTGCCATTTCTTCGGGGGAGGGGAATGTTGCATGTCTGGCTGACGGTCCCTAGCCTGCCGGTAGCTTTGGTAGTTTTCGTGGACTTCCTCATGAACCCAACAGCAGAGAGAGCTCAGAGTTGGGTTCAAGTCCTGACTCTGCCTCTTACACCTGTGTCACTTTTCAAACTTCTGTGAGAAGAAACTCGGTTTCTTCATTGGCAAAAGAGAGTTACTAACCAAGGTCTAAAGGTGTGGGGAAGGACTAAAGGAAGTGATGCTTTCAAATGCCTAGCAAAATGTCAAATATTCAGTAAATATTCTCTCTCCTTCTTTACACTGAGGATTTCCTCCTAGCCTGCCTGCTGTCCACTAAGAGACTTAGTCTCAGAGGGCTGCTGTGACTGCCGTGACTGCCCTGGCCTTGGCCCTGGCCCTGCGGATTCCTTCCCAATATCATTGCCCTAGGTGACCCACTCTGAGGATGGCTCAGAGGTCCTCAAAGTCCCCTTCTGTCCCCCATGACCACTCGACCTTCAGAGATTCAGTCACCTCTTCCAGAAAATTCTGCCTGGTGACCTGCTCCCTTTCTGACCTCTCCTCCTCTGTGCCTCCAAGGGCCTTCTAGTCTGTATCTGTCACCAGGTTCTGTAGTAGGCTCTCTCCCCCATAAATACAGAGCTCCAGACACTCAATAAAATGACTGTCACTAAGGAGAAGTGACCTGGCATTCTGGGAGGAGCACTAAGATTCTGGTATTGTCAGGGCTGGAGGAGCTTCCTCCTCTGTCTTCCCGTCGGATTACACACTTAATGGGAAGGAAGATCCTACTATAAGGCCACAAAGGAAGGGACAGAGTCCTAGATCCTAACCCCAGATCTGTCATTTGTTGGCTGTGCGAACTGGGACACATCCCACATCTCTGAGCCTGAAGATGATTGGTGCTGTTGGTCTGAGAACTTTGCAAGTCTCCTGCCGGTATCCTATTTTAAGATCTTGCGTGAAAAGTCTTGTCTTAGGTAGGACAGATCTCAAGCTGTGGTGTGTAAGAAGTCTCCTGGTGACATCCAAAGTGCTTTTACAAATGGTGCCAACAGATGGGTGTTCTCAGGTCCAAGGCAGCCACACCCTCATGTATGTCTAGGGCTGGTGAGCAGGGGTTTTGGCATACTCCTTAGCTGAAGTCCAAGGCTGCTCAACAATGGTTATTTATTCTCTCTTTGGCTCTACATCCACCTTCAGATCCATACTGAGTCTCAGTTAAGCCATACTGAGCCCTAACTGTCCAACACTCACCACTGACTGACCCCCCAATTCCAACTGAGGCTGGAGGCTCTGGCCTTGTTTCCAACTGGTGCTGATGGAGTTCCAGGTGGAGTCACATCTGTGTGGTTCAACCCTGGTCATGCATCCCCTCTTTCTTTGACCCAGAAGTGTCCCCGTTCCCTATTCATCTCCAGGGCCCTCTCTAGTACTTGCTCCTCTCTGTACTGTGTCCTTACAAACTGTCTAATGTGCTTCAGGATTCTCTTCTCTCCCTTTATCTAATGCTTCTTCCCTCGAGGGTTTGTGTCTTAGGGGAACTGGAGCTTCAGTTCTCAGGCAATAGAATCTCAGAGCCCAGCAGCAGGCCTGGACAAGAAGGTAGTTCCTATAGGAGATGCGGCAAACGCATTATCAGAATGTCAGGGTCCCAGCACTTGTTCTATCCCTGATTCCAAATGTAACCCCAGGCTTCTGTTTACCACCTATAAGGTGAGGTGCTTGTCCTTAAACAGGTGATGGTAGCATTGGCTGTTTCTAAGATCAAGATGCCCTTGCCTTCAATCCACCTGACTTTGGGAGTGGGTGCTGGGAGAGTGTAAGTATTCTGCCCTGTGGGGAGGAGTAGACGAACAGTACCTATGAAAAAGTGCCTGGGGGGTGCGGGGGGGGGTAATATATGTGTCATGAGATGCGTACCAATATATATCCTGCTCTGCTGTCCAGCTTAGTCATGTCTCTATCCATCTGTCCATATGTGCTCAACTAGGTGGAGAGCAGGTAAGGGAAGGCTTGAAGTTCAGCCCTGGGCAGGGCCCTGTATCTGGGTCTCCAGCCACGAGGTTCTGCACCTCTCTGCTCCCACCAGTAGAGGTCTCTGCCTCACTCACTGGCTCCAAGCTGCAAGCCCCAAGACAGCTGCGCAGTTGCTCCAGCTGTTGCACCTGTTCAGGGCTGGCCTCTCAAGTTCCCTCAGCCACTGGCCAGAGAAAGGACCTAGAATATCTTGAACTCCCAAAGAGAAGGACTGATGTGAGAAAGATGGCCCTAGGAGATGCGGCACCACTCTGGGTAGGACCCGAACCTGTTGCTCATTCAGGAGTTCTTCATTGTGTCTCAGCCGAGTTTGTTTGCTTGCAAGTCGAGGCCATTTCTTCTGGCCCTGTCGCTTGGACGGGCACCTCTGTAAGCATCCTCTTCAGAGCTATAGAATGGTTGTGGAGCCTATGTGGGACAGAATGGGCAAGTCCTGACTCCTCCCTCACTGAGGCTCACTTTCTCTAGAGTAAAGGGACTGGACATAGTCTGAGTTCCTAACTTTCTAGGATTCTATGGATCTAAGTGTGCAGTCAAGCAAATTAGAATGCAGACGCCTCTCTTTGATAGGTAATAGAGATACCCTTCCTGGCTCAATGATTCTGTCCTTGGAAGTCCGTCTATACTTCTCAGTGTCTGTCTGTCCAGATGAAGAGAGATATATTCAAAGAAGTGTATCCCTTTTACACAGTTTAGCCACTGAGGCATTTCTTGTAACATTAAGAGGCGATCCTCAAGGGAAGCCAGAACCCAGGGAAAAGCTTATGTCTTCGAGGGGAGTGAATTTGTCTGTGTAAAGTACGTCTGTATGGGTAAAGGCAGGGTCTGAGCGCCCACATTCCTGGGCAGTCTGGCTCACTCAGCTTTTCTGAGCTCTTGCTAAGATTCCAGACCTCACGCGCCTTTCCCTGAACCTCCTGGTATGTTTCCTGGTGTGGCTTTCTCCAGCCTCCCCCGGAGCTGTTTTCTGGCTGTCTTTCCTGATTGCTCTTGGAAGAGTCTTTAGGCATCCCCCCCCACCTTTGACCTTGCCCTCACTGGGTCAGACTGTGGGATGCACTGGGGGGGGGGGCACTTGAGATCCCCTCATAAAGATCAGGGAATCATTTGTGCCCTCAGCGGCCCTGGGCTCCTGACCTCTGTGTACACTGTGTTCTTTGGTTTGGCAGGTGGTTTGGAGTCAGTGGCCAAGAACTGGAAGAGGAGGTCAAAGGTTAATTCGTGTCATGTGGGGCCAGATATACCTGTTGAAAGGGCCTTGTTCCCCCTTTATAACAATAAACAATAACATTGTGTTTGTTGTTAAGGAGAGAGGTTTCCAGGATTAAAGACCATAATTGGCTCCTCTGCTGTAGCTGCACTCTCTTTGCTAACTTCATCCATGCATCCACTGGTCATTCATGATGCACTAACTCTACACAGGCTCTGCACCAGGCAGAGGTTCAACATCTGTTCCTTCTTCTCACACAGTCTGGTATAGAAGACAAATCCACTCAACAAGTGTTTCTAATTTTTATGAATTCAGACAGCATTGTGACCAAGCTTAACTCAGTCCTGAAGGTGAAGCCAGGGTCCTACAGGGTTGGGGTAGCTTTGTGGAAACGGTGGCATGTAAACTGTCTTTGGAAAAGTGGGGGAGGGGCTGGTCCAACACTGGCCGTGTGCTCCAGGTGGAGGAGACATCAGTGAGAAGTCCTCGAAGTGTGATGAGTGAGACGCGCACGCCCGTGCGCGCGCACACACACACACACACACACACACACACACACGCACACGCGCACGCGCACGCGAGCGCACACACCACACTATGTTCCACGCCTTTTGTCTTCTTTGCAAGTCAGGCTCCAGGCTGTGGCTGAGCTGCAGAAGCTCCACAGATCAGTGAACAGCAGGAAGTTTCTCCCCTGTTACTAATAAGAATGACGCTCACTGCATGTAGTGCCAAGTGCCCTGCTGTCATTGATATGTCATTTTCTGGTCCCTGCAATCACCGTGGTCACTTCCTGTCACTCTGCTAATTTCCGTGTTGCCAGCGGCACAGGCTGCTGTGCTTGCACTCTGGCTTGCAGGTAGTTTCCAGCTGCTCTTACATCACACACACCCAAGCCAATGCCATCCTTGGTTGCTCCTCTGGGCTCTCCATCCATATCTCACCCAGTCTGCCTTATAGCCTTCGCATGAAACCTATAAACATGCTTCTTCAATCTGTACCTGTGCTTATTAATACTCCTTCCCTTTAGGTCCAGCCCTAGATTTGCTGTGGTACTAACTCACCAGGGTGAGAGCCATAGTGTTTCCCTGATCCCTTGCCCACTGACCCTCCAATCAGCTTTTGACTCCTGTGGTCCACAGTGACACTTCTAAAATGCAGGCTTGATCATGCCTGCAACCCCAGTTAATGTTCACAACCCCTCACAGCTGGCCTTTGCCCTCTTGACTACAAGGCGTGTCATCGCAAGCTCCCGCCCCTCCTTCCCCAACAGGGTGCCTCCAGTCTTACTCCTGTCTTCCCAGACTCTGCCCAACCTTCTGAGCCACTCTCAGCTCATCTGCCACTCTGCATCCCAAGCTGAGGTCCAGATAGGTGCTGGTGATGGTAAGGGAGACAGGACTGGCTTGTGAGTGAAGCTAGAAGCTAGGAGCTCCGTGAATGAGGGCACTTTGGAGATATGACCTCTGGGGGATTATGATGCTCACGGCTGGGAGGTGCTGGAGGGGGCTCTGAGAACTCTGAAAATAAATACCATAAGAGACAGACTGTTGAGGAAGTGTAGAGCCAGCATCCAGTTCTGGTTTTTGTCAGTCTGGTCTTAGGCACTACTTAAATGAACATATATTGTAATCTGTGTCAGACACTAAGCATGGTGTGTATAGGAGCTGACTTAATTCTAGATTAACCCCAAGACACTGTATTACAAGTCCCCCTGAACAGATGTGGAATTGGTCATGGGATGCTTAAGTATCTTTACTCAACCTGGGCTTCAAGTAAAAGCAAGTCTGTGAGTTAAGCCCTGGCCACTGGGACTACAGAAGGTTCTAAAAATAAGACATGCTTATAGATAGATAGATAGGTAGGTAGGTAGGTAGATAGATAGATAGACAGATACATACATACATACATACATACATACATACATACATACATACATACATAGACAGATACATAGATACATAAGTACATAGACAGACATCTAGAGCTGGGCGCAGGTAGGAGAGAAGACAAATGGTGACGGGGGAGAGAAGGCTGGGCTAGGGCTGGAAAAGAAGGCAGGAGGACATGGAGGACAAGGGACAGAGGTAAGAAGAGCACTCTGTGGCACTCAGGATTGGCCCCAATGGCTCCCAGAACTTCATCCTAATAACTTTGGAGGGCTAGAGACCCTGGGATGGGTGTAGCCATCAGAATTTCAAAGAACTGTGAAATAATCCATCCACCTCATGACCACAGCATCAAACAAGCTGATTAGAAGTTTCATGATGTAATGAAATGTAGCCTTTTGCAAACACGCAACTCTTAACAGTGAAGCTTAGAAACCTTACAACCTGAAATCATGGATTCATAGACTACACAGAAAACCTCTGGAGACCAGAACCTGCCCCTGAGTATCTTCTAAATAGGAAAACAGGCTCAGAGAAGGTTAAGATGTTTTTGGACATCACGCTGTGTGTTGGCAGCTTCAGGAGTGAGCACTCCTTCCAACAGCCTGGTACGGGAGCTCATGCTCCTGCCAGGGTCACTGGAACCGGGATGGCTGTGCTTGGCAGTCTTCTCCCCTCCTGGTTTCACATGGCCTTGGGCACACACCTCCCTAAGGAAAAGAGCGCTTCAGGCACCTTAGAGGGCATGGTAGGGTGGAGTATGTGGCCACCAAAGGCCTCCTGCCAGGCCCCCCACAGACCCAGCTTCTGCCAGGCATGTTGGTGGCAGGGAGGAGCCCTGACTGAGTGGCTCCTGTCCTCACACTCTGAACAGGCAGGGAAGGGAAGGCATGCCAACTGGCACAGAAGCCCAAAGCTTTAGGACCGCCCCGAGAAAGGTAGGACACGGTTTCTTCAGCAACTGACTGAGACCTAAGGTGGTCACGGTGTTGCAATCACTCCTCCCTGGTGGGGGGAGGGGACTGAGGAAGAAAGACATTATTCACTCCTTGGAGAGTTGGCCTGGCTCTAGCCAGCACCCCAGCTGGGCCTGTGTTCCACTCTCTGCCAGGGGGGCTGGGAGATAAACACAGCTCATTTGATACGGATAAGCCAGGCCAGCCAGGCACTGCTGGCTCCTGGGGGAATAGGACCTGCTGTTTGGTGCCACTGTCCACAGTGGGTTGGTGGGAAGCAGGTAGGGAGAAAACTAACCTGTGTGTCCCTAAAATCCTCCATGGCCCACTAAAGCCCAGACTATGGCACCATAACATGATCCTAAAACTTTGTCCTGAGAGGCCAAGAGGGCAGAGCAGGAGCTGTGTGAGAAGCCAGAAGAAGATCAGTACTGTTCCTCTTTCAAAGCATCTTCCTAAGGTATTCAAATGGCCTAGGAAATCCACTACCATGGAGGTGTGTGTCAGGGGGTCCTCTTCAGCCCACCCCTGTTTTTGTATGAGAGTTCCCATACAAGCTCTCCTTAGCTAGAGGATAGCCCTTAGTGTGAGCCCAAAAGCCAAAGAGACCTTGATTCTGAACTACTGTTTCCAAGATGCACCAGAAGTTAGGAGAGAAGCCCCAAAGGTAACTTCTACATTGTAGAACAAGCAAGCTAGGAGGAAAAGTCAAGTGCAGAGAATCGCAGTGGTGGAGCAGAGAGAGAAGGAAGTGGAGACCGACCGTAGACCTGGAGTTTGGGCTAGAGTGTGGCTTAGGTGTTGGGCTCTTCTTTGAACCCTAGGGTTCTGGATTCAAATCACTGGCTGGAGTGCTGTGGGCAAGGCTTTGCTTTCTCATGGAGTTTCCCTATAATTATGACATCACAAAGCACTCTGGGATGAATTACCCAGCCCGTGTTTCAGAGTGTTTTCCTCGGCATTCAGCCATGTCCAGGAGAAAGGGGCTTTTGTGCATGGTGCTGTAATCACCACGGAGTGAGCATTCAACTAATAACGTCAGCTGCCTCTGTGAGTGGCTGAGTAGCACAGCGATTTGTTCTCACATGATGTTTAGGAAAGCATTAACTCTTTTGTCATACAAGGTCTCGTGTGCCCCAAGTTGGCCCTAAGCCCATATGTAGTTGAGGATGGACCCTTAACTTCCTATCTTCCTCCTCCACCTTCAGAGTGCTAGAGTGACCTGCTGCCTGATTTAGGTGATGCCGAGGATCAAACTCAGGCTTTTGTGTGTACTAGGCAACAGGCTCCTTGTCCCTGTCTCAATGTAGAGGCACTTAGCTCTGGCTGGGCGCCCTCCACCCCCATCCCTTCTGGAAAGAAGAGCTCAAGCAATTGACAGGGCAAGAGGCATAGTGAACCAAGGTAGCTATGTTGAAATGGGGAGCCTGACCCTGGGCTAGCAAGGAGGACAGTGGTTGGAAATGAAGGGGGTGGAGATCTTAGGAGAGCAGGGGAGTGAGAAAGGCATCTAACCCAGTTCAAGCACAAGCCAGTGTTTCAGTCATTCCAAGACATAATCCACGTACCTCTTAGCAACGGATACAGAGACACCTCAAAAGTCAGTCAAGATGACAGTCACAACTCAAAGAAGTAACAAAGGTGATTTTTGTCTCTATGTGTGTGATATGTTCATGTTGCATGTGTGCATGTGTACAGATGTGCGTGCACGTGTATGCATGGATGTGGAGACCAGAGGTTGACATTAGTTGTCTTTCTAGACTGTTTCCCACCTTATGTTGATGAGTCAGGGTCTGTCCCTTGAACCCAGCAATTGCTGACTTGGCTTGTCCAGTAAGGCTTCAGCTAGTCTAGCCAGCCAGATCTCTCCAGGGATGCCCTGCCTTCACCTCCCCAGCTCTAAAATTGCAGGAAGACTACCACACCTTTGGGGCATTCCACGTGGATGCCGAGGACCTGCACACCAGTCCTCATATCTGTGCAGCAAGCTCTTTGCCCACTAAACAATCTCCTCGGCCCACGAAGGTCACTTTTAATGATAGATGCAAGTCGGGTGCTCTGGGTGTGTGTGGGTGTGTGTGTGTGTGTGTGTGTGTGTGTAAGAGGCAGAGTGAGAGGAGAGGGACAGATGGGACAAAGGATAGAAAACGAGTGTGGGTATGAGGCAGAAGAGCAAGGCACCGAGGGTAAGAAGACCCAGGCTTGCTTGGTATGCTAACTATGGTGTGGCCTTAGCATGAAAATTGTCCTTTCTGGACCTCATATCACCCACCTATGCATAAGAACTACCACTTGTAGCATAGAATGTTGGATCTGAAAGCATTTCATTGTTTGATCTCCTCGAAGCTCTGTAAACGGCCAGCAACATGCCTAATAGCAAGCGTGTGGTCCAACTGAGATGCAAACTCAGATATCCCGGGAACAGGGATGAGGCAGGGCTTTGAGTTGGAACCTCCTGAGACTAACATCACTCATTGGCTTGCCAGGCCCAGGCAAGGTCTGCCTTTTCGGTGAGAAGATATATACCCCTGGCCAGAGCTGGCACCCGTACTTGGAACCGCAAGGCACGATATACTGTGTGCGCTGTACCTGCTCTGAGGTAAGTCGCTCTGGCCTCTGGGCTGCCTATGTCAGGTACGTCTAGAAGACAGAGGATAGATGGTCCTGGGAACTATCATTCTATCATGATGCTGTCAGAGACAGCGGTGGGTTGAGGATCTGGTCTCCAGGCTGGTTTGTGTTGGTGCCGGCCTTGCTGTCTGTCTCCACCCAGCCTAGCTTCTATAATGTCACACTCCTTCCTTCCCAAGGAATTCCCTCCAGCTTTCCTCCTCACTAGACATTCCTCCAGCTCAGTTGATCCAAATATTCCTTCTCCAAGGCTTTGCCTACAGCAGTAAATGACATCTGCCTACAAGTAGCTCTTCCTGCATGGACATCTGTGTCTTTCTCCTAATTACTGTTCACAGTTATGTGCACCTTCTAGATGGAGTCCCCAAGAACAAGGTTCACATCTAGCCAAAGGTTGAACCAAATGGGGCAGAGACCACGCCTCTGCTTTTACCTCCACCTCCTCCTACCCCGACTGTATCAGTCGGCTTTCCTTACCACAACAAAACATAAATAAATATATAAATGTATAAACAAGAAAGGTTTGCTCCCTCAGTTTCAGACATTCTAGCTAAGATCAGTTGGCCTTATTGCTCACTTCACGGCCAGGAAGCCAAAGAATGAGGAAGAACCCAAGTCCCACCATCCTCTTCATGGGTACACCAGTGGCCTATGGACTGCCCACAAAATTCCATCTCCTGAGAGGCCACAGAGCCTCCACAGCTTCACCTTGGGATCTTTAACACGTGCACCTTTGGGGTCATTGGACATCCAAACTATCACCATCCCAGTTGTCTGGGCCTTGCACAATCAGTTGGGTAGGATAAAGGAGACCCATGTATCCCAGAATCCTCCAAGGAAGTGTGAGAATGGAGAACAGGGGCAGGCTAGAGGGGACACCCAGACAACAGGTCCCTGTTGGGAGGTCTTGAACTCATTTTCTGGGTGATGCTGGGGGCTTCAGGCTCCCAGGCCCTTGGCACCTTCTTTTCCTCACAGACCAAGAGACGGAAGAGGCAGAAACTCTAAGAGCCTCCAGGGTTAAGTGAGAACCTCCAAGGGCAGAGAAGAGCCCTGAGGAGGCTTGAGTGGGGAGCATGTGACACAGTCCTCATCTCACTGGGCCCACTCCTTCCCGGGTCTCTTTCCCCATTGTTTCCGTAATGTTAGCATTAGGTAGAACTCAGAAACAGGGATGCAACCCCCCACTCCCCATCCGAGGCTCCAGCTGCCTTTTTTTTTTTTAATCCTTAGCACATCTGAAGCCAATAAGCCATTTTTTAAAAGGCTTCGTGAAATATAGCCAGAAAACAGAAAGGAAACCATAACAGAAAATTCCAGACATGTCACATGGTCCAGTTGACAAGGGCCAAGTTTTGTGATCCACTGGAGCTTACTCATGTCTGCTTCCCCAGAGTTCACACGTGTAGATTCTTCTCCTCGGCCCAAAGGATGGTTGCCCACATCTCCAAAGTGCAGCCTGAACACCTCATCTCTCTCCACCATGGCCCGTCTTCACCATCTAAGCCAGCTTTGTCTCTCACCTAGTGAGACTGCTGCACGGGCCTACCAACAGGTCTCTCTGATGTCCCTCTCAAAATCCATTCTCTACAAAGCAGCTAGAATGATCTTCCCTAAATGCAGACCTGTGGTGTTTCTTAGCTCTTAAAACCATTCAATAGCCCTCCCCCTTTGGATAGGGTCTCATGTTGCCTAGGCTAACCTCAAATGCATCTGAGGATAATATTGAACATCTGATCTTTCTGCCTATACCGCAGTGCTGGGGTCATGAGGCACGCACGTGCAATGGTACCGTCTTTCTGCAGTGCTAGGGATTGAACCCAGGGCTTCATGTGTGCTAGGCAAGCACTCTTCTAGCCCAGCCCACTGGCAGTTCTGCATGCTCCAACCTTCCCTCCCCCATCTTCCAGCTCCATGCCCTCACTGCAGCCACACTGGCCTGAGGTCTGAACCTTCAACATTTGGAACATTCTTTCCTATTCCTCCATTGAAATAGTCTCTCATGTCATGAATGACAGCTTTTCCCTTCCTGGTTCCTAATGTGACTGTCACCTCCTTGGGAGGGCTTTCCTTACAGTCTCCAAATGTGTCTTCTAATCATATCACCTGGTTTGGTCATGGCCATAAACACAACCCTAAAGTTAGCTTGCCCCAGCTTCTGACTGCCCTATGGTTCATCTCCAGCCACTAGGATGCAGGCTCCTGAGAACGAATGACTGTCACTCCTGGATGTCTGCCCGTGCTCAGTATAAGCACCAAAACTACCCCAGCAACCCACAAAGGCATAGCCCCTGGTCATGGTGTTTAGCTGCTGTGTGACCTCAGGCAGCCTCAGGGACAGTCTTTGCTCCTAGTATGGATGCTAGTGTTGGGGACAGAAAGTGAGGTCATCTATATTTACATAGCCACTCTAAAAATGATGGCTCTGACCTTACAATGAAGTTCCCTCCGGCCACAAAGAGCCCTGCCACATGTCTGTCACTCCCAAACTGCCTTCTTCTGATCCACTTTAGCAAGAGCCAAGAGAAAGTTTCTAGATCCTTAGACCACACATCCCTCAAAGTCCATCTTGCTTCTCCAAGGGCCTTCATTCACCCTCTTAAGACTGACTGAGCTCCACACGTGTGGGATCCCTAGGAGGTCACTGTCTGGGGCTCTAAACACACTCCTTCACACTGACCAGTCCTTAGCACTCACTTGGGCCACCTTGGGAAGCAGGGACTCCAGAGGGATTCGGACAGTCCATGGTCTTCCTTGGTGCAAAAGGCTGCTTCTGGGAGAAATCTTGTCTACAACCTCTGCCGGGCAGAGGGCAATAAAGGGGAGCTATATACAAGATGACTGGAGCCAGCTTGATTACCGCTAGGGTTTAAACAGTGCTGGCTCCGTTCATTTGAGAGCCGCCATGTCTGACCTCTGACTCTCTCTTCTCCCACCACCCTCACACTTTTAGATTTTAGGAGTTGCTTGCTTGGAGACAAGGGCCCTGTGCCAGCCATTGCTTTGGAGTCCATGCTTGAATAGGGGAGACAGATGTAAGGGAACAGCACAATGGGTCTGGCACAGGGGCAAGAGCAAGGTATGGGAGGTTGAGGAAGCGCTGAGAGATGTCCTGGTGCTCTAGGAAACCTCTGGAAGGAGCTGGGAATCTCTCTCTCTTTCTCTCTCTCTCTCTCTCTCTCTCTCTCTCTCTCTCTCTCTCTCTCTCTTTTCTCTGCCTCTGTTCATCTCTTGCTATGTGTGTTTCTCTATCTGATTCTCTCTCACCTGCTGGACTTGAGGAATGTGAAAGAACTTGAGCTCCCTTCTCTCTGGTGCCAACTCCAGAGGCTCCATCCAGGGCTCCACAGAACCTTGTAGACTTGGTGAAAAGGAGGATAAAGCCCCAAGTCTTTTCCACACCAGATTTTTAGTCATGTCCTGGTCACTGTTCTCTTGTATTACAGCCCTCCTTTGAACAAGAGGCTCAGGGTCAGTACTATAAGAAAAAAGCCGTAGAGTTAAAAATAGCCTGGGCAGAGCACCAAGGTCATTGCCAAGATAGCTCAAAGCTTTTGCTTCCATTTCTCATATGCACAAAAGAGCCACAAGATCTGAGCAAACCCACGACAGGTCTGTCCTCCCATGGCTGAAGGGTGCAGCTGAGTAGGCTGGGAGAGATCTGCTTAGTGGCAGGGTAGGGATGGGGCTCACTTGAAGTTTTGTTTTGTTTTGTTTTTTTTAACCCTATTATACATAGGCTTAAGACAAAGTAGGGGGTTCTGCAGTTGGGGTGAAGGTCCAGGGAGATGGGAGGCAGTGGCTCTTGGGAATGAGGCCTGACCCTGTATCTCTTTCAGAACGGCCACGTGAATTGTTACCGCCTTCGATGCCCACCCCTCCACTGCTCTCAACCTGTGATGGAGTCACAGCAGTGCTGTCCCAGGTGTGTGGGTAAGTAGCTTTCTTCCTCCCCTGGCACCCAGCAGGGAGCTCCCTGCTGACTGGCTTACTCCTGCTATAAGCCCCTGGGAGAGAGAAGCCTCCAGAAGGAGAAGAGCATCCCTGTCCATTAGATATGTGGGAGCAAGCAGATGTGCAGTGGGTATATTCTGAACCCCTGAGTAGGCTAAGGTAGTAGTAGTTCTGGTTCCAAAAATAGATATACATAACAGGAGAAAAAGGCAGGGAAAGTAGAAACTGGGTGGGCAAGATGTCTCAGCAGGCAGGAGAACTTATCAGGATGACAGTCCCTGGGACCCATATGGTAGGAGGAAAAAACTGACCCAGGGGATTGTCCTCTGGCCTCCACCCACACACCACAGCTTGCACCCTCGCCCCCATGTAATACAAAAATTTAAAGTTTAAAAAAAGAAAGAAAGAATGAAGGAAGGAAGGAAGGAAGGAAGGAAGGAAGGAAGGAAGGAAAGAAGAAAGAAAGAAAGAAAAGAAAGAAAGAAAGAAAGAAAGAAAGAAAGAAAGAAAGAAAGAAAGAAAGCAAGCAAGCAGAGAAACTGGCTGAAGGAGGTGGGAACTGGCTTGGCCTGCTGGCCACACATCTGGGACCCTGTCCGTCTGGCTATCTAGAACCAGGAGAAAGCAAAGGCAAATGACTCGGGGCTGACTGGCCCCTGTATGAGTACATGGTATCTCTGCTGGGGCTCGTTTCTTTACCTCTTAGGTTGTGATCCTGTTGGTGGCAAGGCCAAGCCTGACCCAGAGAGTGCCTCGTGAACACTCATGAGCCTCAGACACTGAGGGGTGGCCGGGCTGCAGTGCGAAGAGGCATGTAGGTATCAGTGAGACCTCTTGGCTAGTTTATATAGGAAATGTCGGGGAAGGCCAAAGTCAGACCTTAGTGTAAATGTTAAGGAGAGAGACAGGGGTAGAGACAAAGACAGAGGCAGAGGCAGAGGCAGAGACAGAGAGAGTGCAAAATCGTCAGAAAAGTGAAAAGTGGCCTTCCTACTTCTGGCAAAAATCTTAAATCCATGGGAATTTCATTTCTTCATCCCACTCTCTCACCTGCAGATCCTCATGTCCCCTCCGGCCTCCGGGTTCCCCTAAAGTCCTGCCAGCTCAATGAGACCACATACCAACATGGAGAGATCTTCGGTGCCCAGGAGCTGTTCCCTGCCCGCCTGTCCAACCAGTGTGTCCTGTGTAGCTGTATTGTAAGACCCTCTACAGTCTCTGTGGCCCAAGCCAGTGTCTGTCTTACAAAGAGGGATGGGGTTGGGCCACTAACTAAGGATAAGAGAGGTTGGAGGGAAACGAACACCCAGAATCCACAATGTCCCGCCCCTAGCTTGGTGAGGTGACCTTTCTCCAGGTTTTCACATTTGGTCTCCAAATACTAAGAGTAGCTCATCTCTACTTTCCCCAGTGGACACTGTACTCCTCTGATGGGGAGAAATGTACCCATGTTGTTTCTGTGTCTTCTCTGTTCATGCTCAGGGCCTGGCATGCAGAGGATGCCAGCAGTTGCTTCAGAATGAATGAACAAATACCCGTCACCAGTCCGGGGACACAGACAGGAAGGGCCTGACAGTAGCCGATGGAGTTTAGTCTGAAGTACTTAGACTCCTTGTACCCGTGGTCAGAGTAAGACTTAGGGACAACAGGTTTGACAGACCTGAACTGAGGGACAGAGCAAAGCCAAGCAGGCACGACTTAGGACATCTTCCTCTTCTTGCTTGGGGGAGTCTCCCTGTAGCTCTCTTCCCGTCACAGTCTCTCAGCTGTTCCTCCTCGGCCTTAGCCTTCCTGTCTCTTTACTCCCTATTGCCAAATCTAGATGATAAAAAGGAGAGTGGGAAATCCAGAAAGGATGGGTAAAAGAACCATTAGAATATCCTTTGTCCACCACCGCCATCGCTGCATCTTCCCACAGCCTTGTCCTAAAGCAAGTGTCCCCCTTCATGAAGGCAGCACTCTACTGGGAAAAGAACACAGACTTCAGGAGTCATGGAGGTCTGGGTTGGGATTTTGGCTCTGTAGCCATGGCAAGCTACTTAATTGCTCTGAGTTCCATTTGCTTATCTGAACAGGGTGAGGTCTTCCCCCTAAGGCCATTGACCAAACCAGCTCCATGAACGTGAATCTAGCAGAGCAATGCTCTCCTTTTTTTTTTTCATTTCATTCCTGTTTATGGCCCTGGCTTGAATTCCGACCTCCTCTCTGAAAGTAGGATTCTTACTTCTCAGACTCATGGGGAGAAACAAGGAGAGGACTCGGGACTGCCGGGCCTTTACAGCCAAGTTTCACGGCCACACTCGGAGGTGACTGTGCTCCCTGCCTTTCACAGCAGGTGAAACTCAGGAGAGAAATCCTCTCCAAAGGTCCCAATCTCCTGCCTCCCGCAGGGCCCTGCATCCTATAGCCTCACCTTTCAGAGTGGGCCTTGAAGTTGGTAGCCAATGGCTTCCAGTAAGACCAATATGAGCCTAGGGGTCACCCATGTAGTCCCTGCTCATTCTGGGTCCCTGATGCAGGCCCAGGAGAAAGATAGTTATTTCTGTAGAAAAAAAAAATCTGAGGCCTGTGCTCTGGTCCCTTCTACCCTGTCTCTGTAACTGGATGGCACAGTTTCCCCCTCATCCCCAGGACTCCTCTTATCTCGAAGCCCATCTTACAGGTTGCTGTGGAAGCCAAGGGAATATTGGAGGTGAAGTTCACCTCAGGACTTGGAGTGGGAATAGGAGTTCAAGGGCACCCCTTCCTCCAGCTGACTTGCCCTGTGCAGGAACCACATGCTATTCCCTCCATCTTTCAAGTCAGGGAAGACCTCAAGGCTATTTGTTCCCAGGGAAAGAGGCTCTCCTGGACCCCCAAGGCTGATCTTTAACAGAGCTCATTTCTAATCTGGTGGGTTCTGTCTTTCAGGAGGGCCACACTTACTGCGGTCTCATGACCTGCCCTGAACCCAGCTGCCCCACCACACTCCCTCTGCCTGATTCCTGCTGTCAGACCTGCAAAGGTGAGTGTCGTAGTGAACTTTGTCAACTTGACACAGCCTAGTGTTATTTGAGAGGAAAGCATTAACTGAAGAATTGCTTAGATCAAACTGGCTTGTGGGCTTGTCTATGGGGAATTGTCTTGATTGTTAATTGATATAGGGATGGCCAGCCCACTTTGGGCAGCACCATTCCCTAGGCAGTGGTCCTGGTCTACCTAAATCAAGCAACCCAGCAAGCAGTATTCTTCCATGGTTTCTACTTCAAGTTCCCAGTTGAGTTCCTATATTGGCTTCCCTCGATGACGGACTATAACTTGTAAGCTGAAATAAATCCTTTCCTTCCCTAAATTGTTTTTAGTGAGGTTGTTTTATCACAGCAATAGAATGTGATTGAAACGCTGAGTCTTCCCAAAGGCTGTCAGGGTCCTATAGTACCCCCTTTATGGACTGCCAGGAAGAGCCTAGGGACAGCCAGCATGTAGTAGACACTTCCTTCCCACAGGGAGGTGGTAGCTTGGCATGGATGTCCCAGAAAGCAGGACCCATGACTGATGCTGTGCTGGGCCATTTCTGCCACTGCAATACCAGGAAGCACATGTGAGGCAAAGTAAAGATCTGGGGGTAAGAGAAGAAGAGGGAAAAGCTTAGTCTCCAACCTGTCAATTCCCATTGGCCAAGGCTCACATCAATCACTCTCATTAATGCAGTGTGGGTGACAAGCAGCTCTGGGAGCAGCAGGCAGTGAGGGAAGGGATCTGTCAGGGAACAAGCTGAGGGTGCTGGGAGCAGAAGGGGTGCTGCTGCAGAGCCTGTAGTGATGGGGTGCTGTCCCCCCATGATCCAATAAAACTAAAAGGGACAAAGTAGCACCCAGGAGGGGATGAGCAAGGGCTGAGACCTGGTATTTCCTGTCTCCCTCATGGCAGCATAGGGCACAGGATTAGACTCCTAGGATAGATTCTCTGGGTAAACTGAGGCTAGCACACATGCTGCTGAAGAGCAGGCTGGGCTTGAGCAAAGGTATACAATTGGACTGGGGAAGCCAACGAGAGCTTCTTGGGGAGCCTCAGATGTTGGGGTTTGGGAAAGTGTACTTCTATTTAGTCCTCATTGCTCCTCTAGACACCAGCTAGGGAGTAAACAGAGGTTGGCTTCGAGGCTCTAACAGGTACCTAATCCTCCTCTCCTGGGTCTCTGGAACAGGAGCATTCAAGACAAGCCAGATGGTTTGGTGAAGCAAGGACTTGGGAAAGAGAATAGTGCTGAGCTTCAAGAAGCTGCAGGTCTCTCTCTCTCTCTCTCTCTCTCTCTCTCTCTCTCTCTCTCTCTCTCTCTCTGCTGGTTCCCTGGGAAGAGCAGCTAGAGGAGGCCTCAGGATTCCCCTGGAGTTAGACGACTGAACAGTACTGAACAGTAGTCTGATCTCACACACACAGGCTCTGTCAGGGACTCCCAGAAGGAAATGAGGGCATTTGGGGCCGACACTGCCCGTGTGGCATCCTGCTCCCTTCTGGCCTATCAGCCATAGTAGAAACCATGATGACAGGTAGAGAAGGAGGGAGACTGGAATTATGGAGGAGCCAAAGCAGCTGACCACTCTGGGAGTGGGTAGTGAAAAGGCCGGTTGCAGGCAAGGGATTCTGGGATCTTGGGGGGATCTGCAAAGGGATGACCAGTATCCCAGAGGGGTGACGTAAGTAGACTAAATAAGATGCTCTGATCTAACTGAGCAGGTCAGTCCTGGAAGTGACCAGAAAGTCAGTGTTGGGGAGATGAAGAAGCATCCCAGTAGTGGAGATTTTGATAACCCAATAAAGACAAAGACAGAGCTGGGCAGTGGTGGCACACGCCTTTAATCCCAGCACTCAGGAGGCAGAGGCAGGCGGATTTCTGAGTTTGAGGCCAGCCTGGTCTATAGAGTGAGCCAGGTCTATACAGAGAAACCCTGTCTCAAAAAACCAAAAAAAAAAAAAAAAAAAGACAAAGACAGGTTGTATAGAGAAGTGTAAGCTGGGGCTACAGATGTGCCATTAGGCTTTTGGAAGGGACAGAAGTACAGACAGAAGCTTCAGGCCATGGCCACAAGGCTGACCCAGTTTCCTTTTGAGTTTTCAGACAGGACAACAGAGAGCTCCACTGAAGAAAACTTGGCACAGCTGCAGCACGGAGAGGTGAGTGGGCACACAGCTCTGCAGGCCTGGTGGGGAGAGAGGCTGCTCCCCAAGGCCGGGAGTCTGCATGACTCTCCAGCACTCACTTTTCTTAGGCAGTACATCTTATCTATTCCTGATCCTGTATCCCTCTGCCCATGCTATCTCCAAGACTCTGGGTCAGCTGCACTGGCACCTCCATAATTCCAGCCTCCTTGTCATCATGGTTTCTGCTATGGCTGACAGGCCAGAAGGGAAAAGATTGCCACACGGGCAGTGTAGGCCCAAATGCTTTCATTTCCTTCTGGGAATCCCTGACACTGTTTTTTTCCAGGAATTATGTGTGTAATCAGACTACACCCCTGGATTGGTCCATGCTTCTGTGCCTTATTTCTGGGGTGCAGGTTTTTTGCCAGGGATCTGCCTTTCTGCTCCCCCACTTCATCTTGGCTCCTGTGAATCTTGTCTAGAATTCAGAGGACCTAGCCTTCCCAGCTCTCTGTAGCCTAAGGGAAGAGATGGGGGAATGAGCCACATCCTGACTCAACTGCCCTATCGCTCCTCAGTGTCATTTTCACTGTGAAAATTCCTTCTGTTCTTTTATCCTGGGATCCAGGAGCCTGGGACACTCAAAGCTGGACTCCAGACCTCTCCTCCTCAGCCAGGGCATTTGCCTCTGCCAGGTTGATTTCTCAGGAGGGGCCATAAACCTGAGCTGTTTGGTCTCTCCTTCCTACCTGTTCCTAGAAGGCAATGTGTGGTCACAAGCTAGTGACAGACCCTGAACAGCTCCTTCCTGACTAACTGAATAACTTGGGCATGTATCAGTTGGGTGTTACATCTGTCCTCAAGTCCTTCTTGCCCCAACTCCACCTGACCAGTGCGTCACAGGTACTTTCTGTGTGCCCAAGCCTGTGCTGGGCAGTTTCTATTCTGCAGGTTCTATCTCTGGGCCATGAAAGAGTTACCTCAGAGACTGTGTGGAGTGGGGAAACTGTAGAAGGAAGGCTGTGAACATCTAGGCAAAGGACAGGCAGGCTCTTCTTCTTCTCCCCAGCCCTGCCATTGCCCTTCTGTGGCCTGGAGCTGCCCAGTCCCCCAGCTGAGCTGCAGTGCTCCTGCCCCATAGGCTGCCATCCCCACCCACACATCACTGTCTCCGCCCTCCTAGATCTGGTCCGGAGGGGCAGGGGGTGGAGAATAGGACCTGGGCGCAAGGACCGTGCATTCCAGCAGTTATGGAAAGGGGGCCTCTTTTAAAAAACTCCATGTCTCTAAGTGGGCCCTAGAGTTTTTTGTTTTCCTGCACTGTGGAATTCTGGAACTTTCAGGGATCTTCAGAGGCCCACGCTGTTGTTTCACCACCTAACTTTTCCTATGCAACAAGTTTTCCCTATTCCTGATCCCATATTGCTCTGCCTACCCACGCAGTCCCACGGGATGAGAAAGCCCTGGCAGTATTTTCATTGATTAGTCTGAGAATATCTTAGAGCTCACCTGGAAGGTTCTGTGTGGAGCCCCTCCCCGTCCTCTAGTTTCCACTAGCAGGCTTCAATGCAGCCTGGTTGTGGCCCCAGCTGTGGCCTCTCCCACTCAGACAGTCCCACATTCTGCTTGCTGTTTGCAGAGACAGTCCCAGGATCCGTGCTCGGAGGATGGAAAGAGGAGAGGCCCCAGTACGCCAGCCCCCACCAGCCTCAGCTCCCCGCTGGGCTTCATCCCTCGCCACTTCCAGTCAGTAGGGATGGGCAGCACAACCATCAAGATCATCCTGAAGGAGAAACATAAAAAAGGTGGGGACAGGACACGCCCCCACAGGACACGCCCCCA
>CM052703.1:93813855-93837732 GCA_028551405.1 Uromys caudimaculatus | reverse complement strand
AGGACACTCCCCTCACAGGACACTCCTCCCACAGGACACTCCCCCAACAGAACACTCCTCCCACAGAACACTCCCCCCACAGGACACTCCCCCCACAGGACGCTCCTCCCACAGGACACTCCCCCCACAGGACACTCCTCCCACAGGACACTCCTCCCACAGGGCACTCCCCCCACAGGACACTCCTCCCACAGGACACTCCTCCCACAGGGTACTCCCCCCACAGGACACTCCTCCCACAGGACACTCCTCCCACAGGACACTCCCCCCACAGGACACTCCTCCCACATGCTGATGGGGTGAGAGCCCCTAGCTCCTGAACTCCCTACTCTGATTCACCAATCTCCATCTGTCCATGAACTTAAACTCAAAAACAAACAAAAACGAGTGCACCCCTGGCCATCATGCACCCTAACTCCCATGTGACAGAGGAGGACACTGAGGGGCACAGGACTGAGTCAGGAAAAGAACCAGTCCTGTCTTGTAGGCGTGAGGTTGGGTATGTCTCACTATGTAGCTCAGGCTGTCCTTGAACTTCATATCCTCCTGCCTCTGTCTCCCAAGTGATATTTTATTGAGCATCTATTATGTCTTTATTGAAAAGTGGAGACAGAATAGAGTCTTCCCCAGTCTCTGCCCCAAAGGGCACATAGACTAGTTGGGGAGACCTGTGAATAAGTTATCATGAGACAGGGCTGAGGACAAGACTGTCAAATGAAAGCAAAGCTGCTCTGTAGGGTGACAGTGGGGATAGCTATGGAAGGGGAGAGCAGGGTTCACAGCAGGACTCCCAGACTGGCAGAGAAGGAGGAGCCATAGGCTATAGAACCTCAAATCCTAGGATGTAGGAAGGCAGGGAGGGGGAAGAGGACCTACTAGAGTTCACACCACTAATGCTAACAGTTGCCTTTGGTTTTCCTGCCAGGAAAAGCCAGGTTTGGCTGCCTTGCTCCATCAGAAGAATTTCTTAGGCCAGAAGAGGGCTTCCCATCTTCAGCAAAGCTTAGGTACTGGGAGGAATGTCAGAGCTGGTGCAGGTTTTCTCCCTTGGCCTGCACTTTGCAAGCAGTGTAGCTGGTGTGCACTGGGGACCTACTCTACATTTTGAGACTCTGGCCAGACCCGAGGCACTGACCCACCTCCCTCTTCCCTGCTCTCCATGTTCCAGCTTGCACACACAATGGGAAGACATACTCCCATGGGGAGGTGTGGCACCCTACTGTGCTCTCCTTTGGCCCCATGCCCTGCATCCTGTGCACATGTATGGATGGCTACCAGGACTGCCACCGTGTGACCTGCCCCACCCAATATCCCTGCAGTCAACCCAAGAAAGTGGCTGGGAAGTGCTGCAAGATCTGCCCAGGTAGGAGGGATGCTGAGGGCAGGGAGAACGCTGTCCATAGGCACTGGGGGGTTCTGGGACCGGGAGCGCTTACACTTAGCCATGGGATGTGGGGTTTACAGGAGCACATGCACAGAAAATACCAGACTACATGGACCACCTGGCATGACAGTGGTAGCCCCAGAGGCTCTTAGAGACATAAATCAAATGATGTCTTTGCATTCTATGCAGCCATGAAACATTAGAACCCTGGACCTTTTGAGACTAGCCAATGGTGATTGAACACATCACGAACATTTTTTTTCTCTCTCTCTCTTTCAGAGGATGAGGCAGAGGATGACCGCAGTGAGGTCATTTCCACCCGGTGTCCCAAGGTACCAGGCCAGTTCCATGTGTACACATTGGTATCTCCAAGCCCAGACAGCCTACACCGCTTTGTCCTGGAGCATGAAGCCTCTGACCAGGTAGAGATGTACATCTGGAAGCTAGTGAAAGGTGAGTAGTCAGCTCCTGCTCCCAGCCTCATACTCCTCTGGTACCTTCCTGTCCTCAGCACCCATAGGGGCCTTAAGGAGGCTTTGCTGGTCAGATGCCTCGGGGGAGTAAGAACCCCTGATCCCATTCATTCCCATTCCTCTATGACTTGTGATAGCTTTGACAAGCTCTCCAAGGCCCCCTGATGCTCCCTCTCCTGGCCATGGAGGGTTACTGCACCCTTTGAGGAGCCGACCTTAAAATCATAGACTTTACTGGTAAGTAAGATTGAAGCTTGGAGGAAAGAAGACTCAGCGCGTGGAGACTGCTGGCTTCTGACCCTGGTGGGATGCCCTGTCCGAGGGAACAGTTGTACTCTGAGTGACAGCAGAGGCCAGACCACAATCAGAGGCTATGGAACCAGGCTGACCTGGGTTCAAACTCACCTCTGCTACTTCAAATCTTGGCTCTTTTCATTCTAAGCTGTGTGACTTTGGGCAATTACTTAGCCTCTCTGAACCTCAGTGTTCCCTTCTGCGAATTGGGCAAAGGTGCTCTTGGACAATCCCTGACCTATGGAATGTGGCAAAACTATTTGTGTCCTCCTACCACACCAGCTGGTTAGAATGGCAGAGAGGTGGGCTTCTCTTTAGTAAGAGCGGAGACTTGCTCAGCCTCAGAGGGGGGTGCAGAGCCGCAGAGCAGGAGAGGCAGAAGCAAGGACTCTTGTCGTTGTTCTGAACCTTTAGATCATACCGTTTCCCAGGCTGGTGCAGGCTACAGCTCTCAGACCACCCATACTCTACACCCTAGCAGGTGCTGGGACAGCAATAACCCCCATCTTTGGGAACACATGGCTTGCTGATGCTTGTAGGGAACTGATCTGATCAGAGCAGGCTGCCTAGGGGGTGGGCCTCTGCAAGTGAGGGAAACCGGAGGTCAGGCCTTGAAGAAGGTACGGGGGCTTTGGGGGCAGAACAGAAGCAGCCCTGTGCTCTGTGATCTGTCCACAGAAGGTCCCATGTGCAAAGTGCCCCATTTAATCCTCCCAAGAAACTTTGTGGTGTGTACTCGGGCCCCATTTTTGTAGATAAAACTGAGTCTGAGAGGCTTAGTAGCTAGAGTGTGCGCTTTGCATACAGGAGGCCCCGAGTTCAACCCCCAGCACAGGATAAACCAGATACAGTGGTACATACCTGTAATTCCAGAAGTAAAATCAGACTTTCAAGGTCAATTTCAGATACCTGGAGAATATGAGACCAGCTTGGGCTACATAGACCTTGTCAGAAGGAAGTGCAGGAGATGACATGACTTGCCTGAAGGCTAGGGGAGGCATCTGGAAAAGACCAAGAAGAGCCAGGATGACACACAGAGAATGAGGAGGCACTTATTTTTCCATCTCATCACCACTGGACCCAGCATAAAAGAAACGAGGGGGACTTTCACCTGCACCATGACAGTCCCTACTGGCCTGTGCCTAATGGTGCTCCCCGTCTGCTGCTCTCCCATACCCAGTCACCTAAATGTTGAGTGACTCCCTCCCTGCCCCAGACTAACACTTCTTGGGCCCTCAGGGGTGACCACTGAGCCTGCTTTAGCAAGGCCACTCCAGCCGGGAAAACTAGCAGCATCTGAGCATAATGGGCTCAGGCTTAAGGGCCTGTGAGATTCTGGAGTTTCTCTCTGTCTCCTGATGGTCCCTGGTCCCTGCCCTAGTCCCGTGCAGGTGCCTCCCTCTCAGCCCAGAACAGCCTGATCCAGAGAGGTTTGGCTTCACTGTGAGCTGGACAGGCCTCTTGCCCATAACTCACTTACCAGTGCCAGCTCTGCCTAAGGGGTCACAGGGCCCAGCTGTGCTCAGACTTGACACAGCCTTTCAAAAGGGCAAGAGGCACATTCAAGACCCCCAGGCCAAAAATCGTCCTTCTTCTTCACTATGCGTTATAGAGCCTCTGAGGTGTGTGTGATTTCCTCCCAACTGTCACCCCTCCTCCCATGTACCAGGGAGTGGGAGCATGCAGTGGCAGGCCTGTGCAGGATGTCCCTATCTCCTAGATGTTATTTCTTGCCACTCTGATGTGGCCCCCGGGCCTTTGGAGCTATATGCTGATTCTTGGCACCTAAGCTGGGGCTCTAAGGACAGGGCTGACTATTTCCCAATTCCTGAAACTCAGTCCTGGCACTGTGTTTTCTGTTCCCCTTCATGGGACCTCACCCTGATCCCTGGATACAGGTCTGGCTCTTGGTGTTCCCCAAGGCGGTGCTGGCCTAGCTGAGGTCCTGCTGGCTGCATCTGTTCTCTCTGACCAGAGGCTGCAGTGGGTAACAGCTAGTGCCACCTCACAGAGCATGTGTTTAGGGTCTCAATGCCATGTGTGGTGCTAAGGATAGCTTCTCACAAAGTGAAAATAAAAGAGGAGTCAACCAATGAATCTAGGGGCCTCACTAGACTAGCTGCATATATATCTGTCTACTCATCTACCCACCCAACCCTAAACTTATCCATCCATCCATCCATCCATCCATCCATCCTTACACCTATCTTTGCACCCATCCATCTATCTACCTATCAATTCATTGACACCCCATCTATCCATCCACCCCCACACCCATTTGTCCATCTAACCATCCATCCACCCATTAATACATACACATATACATACATACATATATACATACATACATGCATACATACACGCTAGCATGTATCTACCCACCAATTCTTCTACCCAGGGAATCATTTATCATACATGTTTCATGCTCAGAACTCAAGGAGTTCAGATCTCAGAGTTCCAAGTCTGGGAGAGAATTAGGCAAAATCATGATGACAGCACCATAGAAATGGGTGTGACTGGTCTAGGAAGATAGCTCAGTTGGTAAAGCACTTGCCTCAGAGCCTGAGAACCTGAGTTCAGTCCCCAGAAGGCATGTAAACAGCCCAGGTGCCGTGACACACGCTTGCAACCACAGTACTAGGGAAGAGGAGGCAGGAGCATCCCAGCCAGACTAGCCTGCCTGGGGAGCTCCAAGCCAGTGAAAGACCCTGCCCCAAAGGAAAAGGGCAACCTTAGTGGGGACAGTACCCAAGGTTGTCTGTCTGTCCTCTGTCTTCCATATTCACATACACATATGTGAACACACACATTTAAAAAGAAGAAGGGTAAAATGATAGACAGAACCTAGTGTGATTGGTCCTGTGGAAAGGAGGCTATGGTCGCCCTCAGGCTGGGTCAGGAAGCCTTCCCACTAAGGCTCAGTGGGCGGGCCACTCAATTGCTGTCCACAGAAAGCAAGAGCAGAAGGTTTGGTTTCCTCCTGGGACCTCAAGTATTAGCTAGGGATGGGCCATACTCAAGACACGATAGCTATGATGTCTGAATAAACATGGCTCTGGATTTTTATCATATGCTGTATGCTAGAGAAAAGCATGGTCTACATGGGTCAGCCTTCTCTTTATTTCCCCTTTTATCTTTCCCTCCCTTCTCCCCTCCCTCCTCCCCTTCTTCCCTTCCTCTTCCCCTCCTTCCCTCCCTCTGTCTTTTCCTCCCTCCTTTCCCTCCCTCCTCCCTCTCTCCTCCCTCCTTCCCTCCCTCCTCCCCTCCTTCCCTCCCTCCTCCCCTCCTTCCC
The DNA here is from genome assembly GCA_028551405.1 of Uromys caudimaculatus. Taxonomy (NCBI): domain Eukaryota; kingdom Metazoa; phylum Chordata; class Mammalia; order Rodentia; family Muridae; genus Uromys; species Uromys caudimaculatus. The sequence goes on along the minus strand of CM052703.1, from coordinate 93,832,289 downwards.
TCCCTCTTCCCCTCCTTCCCTCCCTCTGTCTTTTCCTCCCTCCTTTCCCTCCCTCCTTCCTTCCTGCCCTCCCTCTCTCCTTCCCTCTCTCTTCCCTCTCCCGCCTCCCCTCCCTCCTCCCTCCTTCCTTCCCTTCCTCCTCTCCGCCTTCACTCTCTCCTTCCTTCTCTCCTTCCCTACACGTGGGCAGATATGAGGATGTCACTGGTGACAGGAGCAGCAGCAGAGGAAGGAGGCTAAAGGAACAGGTTTTCTTACTGTGGCGGTGACAGATGGTCAGAGAAGCCAGAGCACTTCAAATGGCCACCATTAGGATTATGGCTTAAGAGGGCCAGGGCTTTGGTGTACTGATTGAGGGGGGGCCATTGGGGTATGAGAACCGACTGGAGCCCTGAAGAATTATTCCACATTAACTTTGTGTCTCCTCAAATTGGGGGCAGGAAGGGAGGTGGCGGGGCGGGGAGAGTTATGATTGTCACCTCATTCTACCTCCATAGCTCATGCCGTGTCTTCCTGCAGGAATCTACCACTTGGTTCAGATCAAGAGAGTCAGGAAGCAAGATTTCCAGAAAGAGGCTCAGAACTTCCGGCTGCTCACTGGCACCCACGAAGGTGGGACCTTGGGCTCGGTTCCTAATAGGGCCAGGGAGGGGAGCAGAGACAAAGCAGGACCTCTTGGGGAGTTCCCAGGCTGCTGGTGTCAGGGGGAGGGGAGGGGGACTGTCAGCTGCAGACGTCAGTTCCCAGCACAGGAATGCAGCGGGTGTCTGGGCCAGAGATTTCTCAATCCCTAAGTGAGAGAGAGAAGGTGAGACTTAGCAGCTGGCTTTGTCTTGGCCCAGAAGGGTCAGGTCTGAGCTCTCAAGGCTCCCATGCCGCTAGGCCAGCAGTTCTCAACCTGTGGGCCGTGACCCCAAAGGGGCCCTGTATCAGATGTGTAGCAAAATTACAGTTATGAAGTATTGAAGAAATAATTTTATAGTTGGGGGTTACCAGAACATGAGTATTAAAAGGTCACAGCAGTAGGAAGGTTGAAACCCACTGCTCTAGACTGCCCATTCCCAGTGAGACCCCTCTATCCTAGACCCTCTGATTCCTTCTGCATTACTCTATGAAGATGGACCTGGATGTTTTTGTGGGGATGGCAGGTCAGGTGACAGATGAAACATTACCTACAGAAGGAAGGAAACCCAACCCCTAAATACAGGGTGTCTGAAGGCTAAGTCTCAGACAACTATAAGACAGGGACCGCAGCTCTCCACCAGTGGGTCCCAAACCCTGGCCATACAGTCTCTCCTGACTGAAGCATCCAAAGGCCCAGTCACCACCACTGTTGCACATGTGCTTGGGAAATATGCGGCCATATACACTCCTTGTCTCTTCTACCTCCCTCCATGCAGGTTACTGGACCATCTTCCTAGCCCAGACTCCAGAGCTGAAAGTTACAGCCAGCCCAGACAAGGTGACCAAGACATTATAGCAAGGACCTAAACAGTTGCAAATATGAGTTTTATTGTTTTGTTATTATATATTAATAAAGAAGTCGCATTATGCCCCCCCCCAGTCCTGTCTGTTGATTTCACATCCTGTTTCCAGGGACCCTTCTGGGCAGATGACTTTGTCCTGAACTTATATGGGTAGAAGTAGATTCAGAAGGGGTACGGAGGGGCCCGACTCCCCACAGCTGCTTTTCATTAGAGCCAGGGATAGCTCTTGCAGCCTCCCCAGGCCCTTGTCTCCCAGTACCCTTATCCCTAAGCCCCCAAATAAGATGCTTATGGGCAGCACCCCCACCCCTCCAGTGGCTCCCTTGCACTAAGCCTAAGAAGAGGAACTAACTTAGTTTGCCAAGTAGTAGTGACCACAGCCTCAATGCACTTTCCCCGGGGCCTGGGGCCTTCCTACGGCCAGCCATCCCTACTTCAGGGAATCTGAGTTTAGGGAAGAGCTGGAGCAGTAATGTGCCTGAAGGCACAGAGGGGGTTAGTGACTGACTGGGACTGGAAGCCAAGGCTCTGGCTCCAGGCTAGCACTCCTTCCCCCATTCTTACTGCCACACGAACAGCCTCACCTCCAAGGGATCCAAGACTGTAGTCAGATTGCCAAGTTGGCCCGTTGTCTGAGAAGGCCTACCCATTACAGTGAAAGACAAATCCACCATTTATCCTGCCCACGTGTGTAAGTGCTTGCAATGTCCAATATGGTTTACGGCCCGTGACTTCACTTACGTCAAACAATGTAGGATTTACTCCCACTCTGGAGAGGCCTCTGAGGTTCAAGTAAGATGGGTTTTTCTCAGAGCCTCACAGTGATGAATAGCCAGGCAGGACCTGAATTTGGGTACTCTGCCACTGTGGTAAAACTCTCAGGATAGCCAGGCTCAGCCATCCGCAGACCTAGCTCTCTACTCTTTCAATCCAGGGCAGATAAGATGCAGTGAAGAGATGGTGGACAGAGGCCTGCTGGCTAGTGTGGCTGGGCTGCTTAGAGAGCCCACCCTGTTGTCTCCACAGCCTTGGTTTCCACTATACTGTCCCTGAAGTCTGGGGATCTAAGCAGCCACCAATGCCACCTTTACTGGGAATCACTGTCCTGAAGCCCCCCTTGCCAGCTGTAGGGGTTGGGGACAGGTTCAGTTAGAAAAACATGTCTGTGGCCTCCCTGTCATCTCATAGCTCCTACCTGCCCCTTCTCATGGAGAGTCATCATTTTGGTTAGCTTCCTCACAACAGAGACTTAACTTGCAACTCTAGAGGTGAGGCTGGAAAGAGCCCTCTGTGGGGACAAGGACAATCTTGTGGCCATGGCGACCATTAGTGTTAGTTGAAAGGCAGAAGCTGGGTTGGGGGGACCTGAGAAATTGAAGAACCTAGAAGCCCAGCCATTCATAGGGTGCACTCTGATCATCTTCCCCGCTATATGGAATGTCTCTTCAGCAGAGCGTTCCCAGTGCCCCCCTTGTCTCTTGCCCCCACCCCATTCCCAGTATCTCTCTTCCCATCTAGCATACAGCAGTCCTGGGTTTCAGGACAGGGATGGGTCCCTGGTGTACTCTTCTTGATGTGGCAGGACAAGCTGCCTTCCTGGCTTATTTAATAGGCATATCTGAAGCCTATGATGAGTGCCCGAAGCCTGCTTCCCAGAGAGGGGCACGTTTTGTACATCAAGCCCTCCTGGCTTTAGTCCAGCCCTATCTATTTGAGCAAACACTCATTTTGTACAACGCCAAGCTGCTCCATGATTTCACACATTTTCTCAGCCACTCTGGGGTAAGCTATACTAGACCAACAACAGAATAGGAGCTTCCCAAATCTGGGGGAGGAAGACATCAATAAGGATAGGTGGTGGCATTGTGACATCTGAATGATGAAGGAGGTGAAGGCGGGACTTCATGGGGCACAGCCTCTGATCCCAACCGAGGACACTTACACAGACTCGGAGGACAGGGAAGAGCTAGAGCAATAATCATGGAGTGAGAGAGGGGGTGGGTAATGATGGAGAAGCAGAAAACCTGGAAGATGAGAGAAGCAAATGATGAGAAGCATCATCACTCACCAGTGCTGGGCAGTGAGCAGAGGTGAAGCTGCCCCTCAGCTGAGAGACCCTGGCTTTACCCCAAGAGACAACCTGTGACTCAGAGAGCTACCTCCGCCTGAATAGAAGAACGGCCTGGCAGAGCTAGGCAGAAGCGAACGAGGAACTGTTTAGAGATACCATGGCGAAGACAGGATGGACTGACTAGGTGCAAAGTTGAGGGAGAGGGAGTAATGTCACCAGGTGGCTTCTAGAAAACACACACACACACACACACACACACACACACACACACCTGGCACCCGAGCAGATAGCTATAGTACTCTGGATATATATTATGTGTCACCAGAAGGTTGGGCTTGAGACAGAAGGTGGAAGCTGTTGGCTTATAGGTGGTGACCAAAGCCAGGAGGGGAGAGACCATGGCCTGGGAAAGATGGTAGAATGAAAAGAGAAGGGAGACCTGGACAGATGGATGGACGGACAAAGGCTGGAGCATCTTGCTGGGGCAAGCAGAGAGAAGGCCAGACACTCACCACCATGGAGTTGAGTAAATGAGGCGGGAAAGAGCCCTCTGTGGGGGCAAGGAGAATCTTGTGGCCATGGCGACCATTAGTGTTAGTTGAAAGGCAGAAGCTGGGCTGGGGGGACCTAAGGTGGTATCTGAGAAGTGAGAACACAGACTTTTAATAAATTTGGCAATAAAGAAGAAATGCAGGAGAGGAGCGGGAGGATCCTAGGGGTCACCTGCTGCCTGGAGGTCAGTGATACCCACTCCGCCATTCTACTATGTTCAAATTTGTCATCTCATCTGTTTCCCGGAAGACCCTGGTGAGGTGGAGATTTCTATTCGTGTCATGGATGAAGCAATGAAAATCCAGGGAATGAGAGGGTGAGCTGAGAGTAACAGGAGGATGTGGATTCCAGCCTGGGTCTGCTAAGCTGTGGTCTTAGGGACCTCACAGCGCGGCCTCCCACCCCGCCCCCACAGGCTTGAGCTTAGAGCCTATTCCACTTGCCCATCCAGGCAGCCTTCTAGCCCAGAGCTGGCTCATTTACTGTGATGCCTCCAGGTTTCTTGGGGACACTTCCTCTTCTCTTCCTCCTGCAGCTGTGACACCACCTCATCCCGTCCCTCCAGGGTTGCTGGGCTCTGGGAAATGGCAGTATTTCTGAGAATCAAGAGGTGCTCTGTGGTTTGGAGCTGCCTCAGGCATAAGGGAAGGCCTGGGGCCACACTGGGCACAATGGCATCTCTCTCTAGGACTGGCTTAGAAGCCCACCTTTCCTCACCCTAGTCCCTGGAAGGCACCCCTGCTTAACTTCCTCCTCCTCAGAGTCATGTATGGGAGAAGAGTGGGACCTGCTATCCCGTGTGGCTAAGGCTGGCAGGGACTGGGCCAGTGTGGGTCTCTGTGTAAATGAGCTGGTGTGGGTCTCTGTACATATGCCCTTCTCTGCACAGGGAAGCTTTCTAGAATTAATCGGGGATCTAGACTTCTGTTCTGGGCTGATGTAATGACCACATGATATCTGGTTTGACTCTTGATCTTCCTTTCCCCCAGTCTGGTGCAAATCACACAACATGCCTAAGGTCAAAGGGCAATGAACCCACTCAGAGGCTGTGACTAGAAGGTTCGGGTTGCTACAACCTGCTCACAGCTCCCTGCCACCAGCCTTTCCCTTCCTACTTCATCCTCCTAGAAAGTTCTACCCAGGCGGCCTTTCCAAACCATCACTCCCTCAGGCTCTCCCCCATTAAAGCTGTCTTTCCAGGACTTCCTCCCCCCACTCCCCGCCCTTGGGTAACACTAAAGTCCTCAGTGTTCTGACCTTCTTGATGCTTCCTGCTATGTCTTCAACACAATCCCCTTGCTTGTTCTCCCAGAAGCAGCCCAGGCTACAAGTCTGTGAGGACCAGGGAGTGGAATGTGGTGGTTTGGAAAAGAATGGCCCCCATAGGCTCATAGACTTGAGTGCTTGGTTCCCAGTTAGTAGAACTGTTTGGGAAGGATTGGGAGGTGTGGCCTTGTTTGAAGAGATGTGTCACTGGGAGTGGGTTTTGACGTTTCAAAAGCCTATGTCAAGCTCGATTGCTCTTCTCTCTCTCTCTCTCTCTCTCTCTCTCTCTCTCTCTCTCTCTCTCTCTCGGAGGGACTCGAAGAGACATATAGGTGCTCAGTAAATGTCTGTCAAGTCCTTACTGTTACTCAGCACCACTGCCACCACACTCACCATCGCTTCCACACTCACCATGGCTGCCACATTCGCTACTAGGACCCCACACTCATAGGGCCCAGGCAGCAGTGAAAACAGAGTCTGTATTTCTCAAATATTTAAAAACTTGAGAGTCAAATTAACCAACAACTCCACATGTCTTATCTTCCATCCTTAATATATCCTTTGAAGACGAACTTTAAATACAAAGCTTTCTGGCTTCTCTGGATTCCTTGGTAGTACAGGGAAGAACCAAGCCTTGGTCCCTGGCTTTTCCCTCTGCTTTGTTTATTTTCTTTCTTTGGAGAGGGTGATACTCAGGCTGGCCTCGAACTCATAATCCTCCTCCCTTTCTCCAGATGCTGAGCTTATATCTGTGAATCACCATGCCTAGATCCCTTTTTCCTCATGCTCTAGCTCTGCTCACAGATGGGACTACCCCAGCCTACAGCCTGTGACAGCTTTAGAACGTATCCATAGATACTTGCACCCACATCAGGCCACACAGCCCTTACCCTCTCCTTTAAGCCTGGGAGAAGTCATCTTTATCAACAGAATGAAGCAGAAATTAGGCAACCTACAAATTGGGAAAAGATCTTTACCAATCCTATGTCCAATAGAGGGCTAATATCCAATATATACAAAGACCTCAAGAAGTTAGACTCCAGAGAACCAAATAACCCTATCAAAAAATGGGGAACAGAGCTAAACAAAGAATTCTCAATCAACTGAGGAAATTCGAAGGGCTGAGAAGCACCTAAAGAAATGTTCAACAACCTTAGTTATCAGGGAAATGCAAATCAAAACAACCCTGAGATTCTACCTCACACCAGTCAGAATGGCTAAGATCAAAAACTCAGGTGACAGCAGATGCTGGCGAGGATGTGGAGAAAGAGGAACACTCCTCCATTGTTGGTGGGATTGCAAACTGGTACAACCACTCTGGGAATCAGTCTGGTGGACCCTCAGAAAATTGGACATAATACTACCTGAGAACCCAGCTATACCTCTCCTGGGCATATACCCAGAAGATGCTCCAACATGTAATAAAGACACATGCTCCACTATGCTCATAGCAGCCATATTTATAATAGCCAGAAGCTGGAAACAACCCAGATGTCCCTCATCAGAGGAATGGATACAGAAAATGTGGTACATTTACACAATGGAGTACTACTCAGCTATTAAAAACAATGACTTCACAGGCAAATGGATGGAACTAGAAAACATCATCCTGAGTGAGGTAACCCAGTCACAAAAGAACGCACATGGTATGTACTCACTGATAAGCGGATATTAGGAAAAAAACTCGGAATGCCCACGATACAACTCACAGACCACAGGAAACTCAACAAGAAGGAAGACCAAAGTGTGGATGCTTCAGTGCTTCTTAGAAGGGGGAACAAAGTACTCCCGGGAGGTAGAAGGTGGGAGGGACTTGGGAGAGTGTGATCTTTGATGGGGGAGGGGGAGGGTGCCACTCCTTTCCAGGAGCTCCAGAGGCTCCTGATGCTGGAGCACAACCGAGAAAATGTCAGTATGGGGTGGGGGCTGGGGGCAGGGGCAGGTGCTACTTCTGTGGCAGGAGTTAACATAGATAACAGCTTAGTGACTTACTTCAGCTCTCGGTGACTGATAGGTTAACTTTCTAGGTCAGAGCATGGCCACAGAGATAGACATGGATGGGTTTAAGAATGCCATCTAAATAGTAGTGTCAACAAAAGCCAAACAGTGCCAAACAGACATGGCAACCACCTCCTCCCTCAACTGGTAGGAAAGCAGATGGCCTTATGATTCCCACCATTGCAAATGTGTTGTAGCCAGTCAGTCCCCATGTGTGACACCTCCCATCCCTTATCATTGTCATAGGCACTGCTTCCTACTTCAGGGTGATCTCCCAGGTTAGAAAACCAGAGAACACACACACACACACACACACACACACACACACACACACCGATGACCCTTAACCAGTGGTCGAGAGTGTGTGGTGCCAACATTCCAGCTCCTTCACGCCGGTGTCAGCAGCCCAGGAGTCACCAGCACCTTCTCCAGAGCTTCCCTGCAAGACTGAGCCCAGCTCTGCTTTGTGGGACTTGGCTTGAATGAGACCCATCTTCCTCTCCCCTTCCCACCTCTCTGCCCCTCTCCGCGGTTACTAGTTCATCTTGGAAACATCTCCTAAAGCTTGACTTTCACCTGAGGCCTCAGCTCAACCTCCAAGTCTAGGGATCCCAGCAAAAGGCTGTTACCACATGCCAGGTGTCTGTCCTTCTAGCCTGCAGCCTCCAACAGACCCCAGGGCCAGTGTTAATTCTGATGGTAATTTGCTTAAATTAAGAAACACCAAAGGGGGTTGGCCAGATGGCTGAGCCGGTAAAGGAGCTTCCTGCCAAGGCTGACCTCCTGAGTTTGATCCTGGGCCACAAATATGATAGAAGAAGACTGGCTCCTGAAAGTTGTTTTCTGACCTCTGGGCACACACCGAGGTGAACGTGTGTGTGCACACACACACTCTACACTACATAAATGTTGAAAGAAAGGTCAATGGATCCAGGGCGTTAATGCAGCACATCTTTGGGGTGTGTCTGTGAGGACATCTCCAGGGAGGTTTAACTGTTTTGTTTTTGTCTTATTTTTGTCAACTTTACACAAGCTACGTTCATCTGGAGAAAAACCTTCATTGAGAAAATGCCTCCATCAGGTTGGCCTTTAGGCATTTTCTTGATTAATGATTAATGACTGAGGTGGGAGGGCCCAGCCCACTGTAGGTTGTGCCTATACTCTGGGCAGGTAGTCCTGCAATATATATGTGTGTGTGTGTGTGTGTGTGTGTGTGTGTGTGTGTGTGTGTGTGTGTATGCATGCAAGCTGAGTCTGCCATGGGCATTATACAGTAAGCAGCACACCTCCATGGTCTCTGCTTCAGTTCCTGCCTCTAGGTTCCTTCCCTGCTTGAGTTCCTACCTTGGCTTCTCTCAATAAGGAACTGTGATCTATACTTGTAAGTCAAATAAAGTCTCTCCTCTCCAAGTTGCTTTTGGTCATGGTTTTTATCATAGCAATAGAACTCTTAACTAAACACAAGGTCATTCACTGAGCCTGGAGCTTACCAGTTTGATCACATTGGCTGGCCAAGAAGCCCCAGGGGCAGGACCGTTTCAGCTGGGGTTACAGATGTTATGCAAGTTTTTATGCTGAGTCTGAGGTAAGACCTCCAGTCCTTATCCCCAGTTCCTGAAATGGTATTTTAAACAAGCACCCCAGGTAGACAGACCCAAAGAAGACCCTAAGAGCACAGGATCTGAACCTCAGTGGAGAATGCTACCGTGATCCATCCTAACAGTTTGTTTTCTTCCTGTGGTGGCTGCCCTGGCCCTTCTCAGAGCTCTTCAAAACTCACGGGCAACCCTCCAGACTCCCATAACTGGCATAGTAGAGGAACTCCTCAAAGCGCAAATCTGACTTCCTTGCTCCAGGGCATGGCTGCCTATACACATCCCCACCTGGTGGCCAGGCACTGACTATTTTACTTTCCCCACTGACTAACTGCTTGACCCAGTGCCCAACAGCATCTCCTTATCCTCCCAAAAAGCAGCCTCTGCCCTAAGGGTCTTCAGTGCTTAGACTAGTTCACCTGTCAGTCCTCTATCTTACTACACAAGTCACACTTCAGGCTGGCTGGTTGAAGTGAGTGCTATGAGTAACGGGGAAAACTGAGGCTCAGCGCATGGATCACTTGCTCTAAAGGCAAGACTCGAACTCGAAACACCTCCACTGCCTGCTGCTGCCAGCAGGGTGCTCGGAGCCGGGACAGGGGGCGGGGGTCGGGGCGCGGGCGCAGAAGAACGCAGGCTTTGATTCGTGACTCCGGCGTGGACCCAGACGCTAATTAAAATCGCCTGGGCCGCGGGGGCGGCGGGGCGGGCACAAAGCCGGCTTTGACCTGGCGGCACAGGCCAGGCTTGTGGGACGTGTTTGTTTTTGCTCGTAAAGCGCAGCGGCCCAGCGGAGCCTGGCGAGGGCCCCTGAGGCCATGGCCGTCCTCCCTGCCTGCTCCCGGCAAGCCCCAGCCCGGAGCGGGAGCTTGTGCGCTCCCAGCCTCAGTTTCCCCCTCCACTGATGAAAGCATGGCAGTGTTAACTTTGAAGTTTACTGAGTTCCAGGCCCCGACCTAAAGCTTTTCTCTCTCTACTGATGAAGTCCAGAGAGAGTGAGCACCTCACCCAAGGTCACAGGGTTCTAAGTGAAAGAGCCAGGGCTGGAACCCAGACTCTCAAAGCCACCGGAAGCTGCCTCTCCAAAGAGGGAGAGCTAGGAAGGGCCAGCTGGCAACAGGAAGGTGGGTTTCAGCAAGGAGGCGTTTCTGCTCACCTCCCATCAAGCTGTCTATCTGAGTGAGCGCCCCAGGGTGGGTGTTCCAGCAGAGGACTAGACAATTACCTGGAGCCATCAGACTCCTTCCGGCTCAGTCTTTGGGGCTCCTGGCTGCACACCAGTGGCAACTGCTCTGATGGGAAGGCACTCAACTGTTAGGTTGGGTGAGGGGGGATGTGGGTGCGCCTTCGTGGTGCAGGTTTGTGTAGATGTGCAGAAACCAGGAAAAGAAGGAAACCACCGTGGTTGGAGGGATGCCCTGGCTGCAGTGGTCATTCCCTGGGGTAGGGAGTCTGGGGTCTCCTCCTATCCTCAGCCTTGCAGCTTGCCCTGTGGGATTCTAGTACCCACTTTGACCCGGCTTCGACTTACCGGTCAGCCCTCAGCTCAGACCGGGCTATGATTTCCCAGCGCCCCCCCTCCTTTGGAATAGTCATTCTAGGGTATTGACAGGCTCAATGTCTGTCCTTCATGGCAGACAAGAAGCTCCAGGGTGGGACTGTAAAGGTTTGCCAGCCCACCCTCCCCACCATGGTCACACTCTCCTTCATTAGCTGGCATAGAAAGATCCACTCTGCCTTGGGCCAGGGCTTAGCCTACGCTGCCATAGGCTCAGTCAAGGCCTGGCAAGGGGCTTTGGGATAAGTTGGGAGTCTTCAGAGAACAACAGGAGACTGCTAGGTGGCTCAGGCTCACTGAGGAAACCAGGGACAAAGTAAATGACAATCCCCTTGTGCCTTGTCCCCGCCACCTTTCACTTGAGCACTTGCACTCTCCTCTCTCTTCCCCACCCCCCACTGGCCTAATCTCTGCAGATGGAAGCCTGGAGAGGGTTCTGATCCCAGCCACCTGTGAGGAGGAGGACAAGAAGAGGAGGAGGAGGCGGCCAGAGGGAGGATTTCTCAAGGCTCTCTCCCTCCCTAAGCCCTGGGAGCCAGAGCTTGGACAGAGACACTATTAACACAAAATTTGCAAACATGGCTTCTAAAAATAGCTCAGGCTGGCAAGGCCCACCTGGCACAGGCTGCACCTTTGCGGCTGCTGGCCTGCTCCCCTCTGCACGATGGCCACCAGTCTGTCAGCAAACATGTCACTCTGCCCTCCCCGACCTGTGGTTAAGGGGCCACTGAGCTCTGGAGGTGGGACCATGAGACTTGTCCCAAACTGCTAAGAAGGAGGGGGAGGATTTGTGGACAGAGGGAGTGGTCTGCTGCCTAGGAGGAGTGCTGAAGATGGGGTGGGGAGTCCGAAAAGGCTCACCCTAGCATTTACAGGAAAAGACCCCCAAGACCAAGTTATCAGCATGAAGGAGTTTTGTTTTGTTTTGTTTTGCCCCAAAGGGACAGAAGGAAGGCAGGGATAAGGGACAAAGACAGGAGACAGAGGAAGAGGGAGAAGAGAAGGGAACAAAGGAGAAGGGGAAGCGGTATTTGTCCTGGAGGGGGACAAGGGGCTGTCTCTGGGTGGAGAGGAGACAGATGTAGCACATAGAAAAATGACAGTTTATAAAGGCACAAGGGGAAAACCTGTGTTAGGATGAAGTGTTTAATTTTAATTGGGCATGTTAGTTCGGGAAGCCAAAGGGGGCTTTTGGTTGCTGGATTTCAATACTTTGATAGTGGACTGGGGTGGGATTTCAATACTTTGATAGCTGGACCGGGGTGGTCAGTGTCAGGTAGAGGAAGTGACCAAATAAGGGAATAGACGTTGGTGGTAGCTTTAGGAACACAATCTAATGGTTTTTAGCAAGGCAGAGGCAATGGGGAGAAAGGCAAGGCCTGCCAGAGCCATGCTCACATCTGAGCTAGCCAGAGCCCCTTCAAACTTTACTAAGGAACCTGGTCCAATCCAAGGAGAAAACACCCAGGAAAGGAGGGCAGGGCTGGAGGCTGATTCCATCATCATATGGATCCAGGTGTGGATGGACGCACCATCCCTCTGGCCCCACCCCTAACTTCAGAGCCATAAAGGAACCAGAGAGCTTGTCTTGTCCAACTCTTTAACTGAACAAGTAAGGAAATTAAGGCCTAAGCTGCTGGTATAACTTGCCAGATCCCTCAAGTCAGCAGCTGAGATGACATAGAACCCAGGTCTGCTAGCCTGAGGCGGTTTCCAGCAGGCCCCGTTGGTTACCCTCTCTGCTAGTTGATGGAATGACCATCATTCATAGCAAGTCTCAAAATGCTCCTTCTCCATCATCTATTTTCTGAGCACCTACTGTGTGCCAGACACTGGGCTCATGGAGGTAAACTATACAGGCAGGCTCCTGCTTTCCAGTAAGTTCCATTACAATCTAGTGGCAAGAATGACTCAGATGAGCACAAGGCCCTGTGTGTCCTGGGGCTCGTAGAGAACCAGACCCAGTACTGAGTTACCCAGCATAGTACTTATGCTTCGTTGTCAATCTGTTTGGATTTAGAATCATTAAAGAAAGAGATCTCTGAGCGTGTCTGTAAGAGCGTTCCTGAAAGGTTTAGATGGGAAGACCCCACCCTGAATGTGGGTGGCGTCATCCCATGCACTGGGGTCCTTGACTGACTGGAAAGAAGAAAAGTGAGCTGAGCTCCAAGCATCCGTCAGTGCCTGCTTCCTGGCTATAGACACAGCCACCTCACGAGGCTCACCCTCACACTGCTCACCCCATGACTTCCTTACCTCAGACTGTGAGCTAGACTAGCCTCCTCCTTCCTTATCTGTTCTGTCAGTACAGTGTCAAAGAGATAAGAAAAGCAGCTAACAAATCTAGGTTACAGTGAGGGCAACAGGGATCTGGGAAGCTAATAACTTGCCCAAGGTCACCCAGCAAAGTTGGAACTGGGGCCTCCCCCCATCGCCTCTGTAGGTCTCCATCTCCCTTGTTGGTGGAAAGTAGTCACTTGCTTCTGGGAGTCTCCTCTTCTGGACACCCTCATGGATTAGAGCTACAAGATCTCTGGAGTCCTGTGATCAGAATGGTCAGACCCCCTATAAACCTTGCTCTGGGTAGAGATTGTTCCCTGGATGTGTAGGTAGGTAGGTCCTCTGTTCTCCTCTGATAGCTCTCCATTAGATAGAATCAGTCCAGCTAGCCCCAGTAATCCATCAAACCAGACACTTAGGTCCTCCCCTAGTGTGGAGAATAAAGCTGGCTGTTAACTTTTCTGCCTGTTAAATGTTCTTGAGTAGGCCAGTAGATATAAAGACATGTGACCTCCCTTAAGGATCTCTAGCTATGGGGAGTCATTCTCAACAGCTCTGGGCCATCAGCCACTGACTCAGATAAAGACCAGAGTCGTGACTTAGGTGCTATTCACTCTCTATTCACATCAAGTCGGATTCTCCTCAGGGCGTTCATTCCAGGTGGCCTCTGGCATAGCTGCTGACCCTCCTCCATGCTCGTGGGACCTATCAGCACATACATATGTGCTGCCTACAATTTCCCAGAACTCTGTAAAGCAATCTTTGCCTCAAGTCTACCCCTCTATCACATGTTATGGGCAACCAGTGCTCTGACAGAATACCCTGGGGGAACCGGTTGTCCCACTGTTAGCTGACTCCTGGTCCTGACTCCATCTGTGGAGTCCTTCTGCCTCCCCTGACTGCTCCCCTGTCTCCAAGGTACCTGTGTGGCTTTCTTCTCCTCAGTCATTGGACTGAGCTGAAACGAAAGAGTTCCAACCACTGTGAACTTTAGGGTATCCTAGATAAGTCATGTACTCTCTCCCAAACTCAATTCTCCCACCTAGAAATTGGGGAGACCAATCCCCATTTCTCCATGTCTTCCCACAGGATGTGAAATTGGCAAGGGGGTGGGGGTTGGGAGAGTAAAATGAGATCACAAATTGGACAGTGCACGGAGACTGGGCATCCAGTTACAAGTGACTCATTACGGATGAGCTCACCCATGTGGAAACACCAAATGGCAACTCCTGCCCTCCTTTAAGCTTGGAAGAGGATCCAGTTGCTTGGCCTCTGGACACAGAAAAGCCCCTCTTGAGTACCCAACTCCATTTGGGGGAGGCAAGAGTGTAAGACCCCAACACAAGCCTCCAGGAGCTCGCTGTCTTGGGAAGAGCAGGCTCACATAGTCACCACCACTTTCTGTGTCACCTTCACGATGCCATTCCTGTTCGATGTGCCTGTGTTGTGTGACTTTTCCTGGGGAGACATGAACAAATGTCTACTCACCCCAGATGGGGCACCAAAGACAGACCAAAGAAATGATTCCAATCAAGGGTAGCTGTGAGTTTATGGGGGTTACATAGGAGAGTGTAGGTGACTCAAAGACAGCTGCAGACAGCTCTGATGGTCTGAGAGTCTCTTTTCCCCAGTAGTGATTGGTCACTGCTTGTATGACCTTCAGGACAAGCCTTGTGACTCTGTAAGTTTCAAGCTGAGCCTGTGTCTTATAAGTTCCTGTACAGTAGGGGTCTTAACAGAGCATTTCAATTTTGAATAAACAGCCTGATACATGATTGGTTTCACAGCCCCACCAGTGCTAGGGGACTGTCCTTAGTCCTCAGACTACAGGGGAGCAGAATGAGTCTCAAGAAAGCCCCAGGGAGGCTGAGCCAACAGCACATTCGGTGGTAGGAAACCAGCATGGTCTGAGTCCAACCAAGCCTGATCCTTGCCGAAGGACACCAACAAAGGGGTGTGGCTACGCCAGCTGCCTCTTTTAAAATCCAGCTTAGGATGGCCCATGCTAGGTACCAAGAAGAGCCAAGCACTGAGCTGTAGCCTCAGAAGGACCTGTGGTGTGGCCACGGTAGCCTCGATGCCCGTCCTGTGCTCCTGATACTGTTGCCACTGACTGCTGCTCAGCTCTGCGTACATCCAGCCACCTTCCCAGACTATGAGCACTACACTGGACAACTTAAATTGTTACTTTCCCCAACCTTTGACCTTCTATGACTTCAAGCATGGGGTCTAAGAAATCTGGTGTCACTCAGCACCTCAGCCACAGAACCCAGAAGGAGCCCACGACATCTGTAGGAGTCACATGACCGCCATTTGTTGTGGCTAAATATGTATGTTAGGTTCTGAGGCTAGGTACTCCTCCCAAGTTATCCTACTTCATCTGCATATTAGATGCCACTGTTATCCAGTTCTACAAAGGAAGAGAAGATATTGGAGCTAAGAGAGATTTAGCAACTTGCCCAGGTATGATGGCTAATCTTTGTTGTCAACTTGACATACATAGGAAGAAGGACCTTCAATTGAGGAGCTGCCTCCATCAGATTGGCCTGTGAGCATGTCTGTGGGGCATTTTTCTTGATGGCTAACTGATGTAGGAGGGCCCAGCCCATAGTGGGTAGCACCATCTCAGAGCAAGTGGGCCTGGGCAGTATAAGAAAGGTAGTTGAAGGTGAGCCCAGGAGCAAGCCAATAAGCAGCACTCCTTCATGGTCTTGGCTTCAGTTCCTGTCATGGCTTCCCCCAATGTACTGGGATCCAGGACATATAAGCCTCAAGTTGATTTTGGTCATGGTATTTCATCACAGCAATAGTAGCCCAAATGAGAACAGAGGCTTAGCAAGAAGAACTTGAAATCTTTGGCCTGACTGGAGTCCTACAGTACTGAATTGGACCAGCCTCTTCTGCCCAGATGCCTTTGTTCCCATCCTTCCCAGTCCTAATGAAGGCAGCAAAGAAAGGATGAGGTATCTGGGAAAGATGACCAGGTATCTCTGAAACCAAGAGAAAGGAACTTGTGAGCACAGAAAGACAGCCCAGTACCTCCTCAGGTCTGGGGGCAGAGCCAGTCCCTTGACTGTGTATCTCTGGGTTTCAGATGATCTATAGGACTTCCCCAGGCCCAACATTTCCTACAAATAGGCAATTATGAGTCTTTCTCCTGTCCTCAGGACATACCCCAACTGCAGCTAGAAGGTAGCAGTGACACGACCCACCCCAACATGTAAACACACACACACACACACACACACACACACACACACACACACACACACACACACAGAAGACTTGGGGTCTGACCCTGGCAGGTGTTCTCTGGATGATAATGATGCCCAGAACTCTGGGACAGTAGGTGGGAGGGATTCCTCAGCCCTGGCTTTGTTCTGCGGGGAGAAGGGAATAGTGAAGGGTAGCCCAGGTCTAAATAGACTTCTATTCTTGAAACTTGGGAGAGTTTACAGAGAGCAAAAATGGAGGAATTTCATGCATAAGGGAGAAGGAGGGCGAGCACTGTAACCCCTGGAAGAGGCCTTCAGAAGGAAGTAGAAGTGCCTAGCCGGGCAGCAGCAGATGAGGGCCTGGGGCAGAGACAGGAGAGAGACTGAGGGGGCAGGACAAGGCGGTGAGTCTGGGATGGGAGGAAGAGAACAGGCAGGAGCAGCAGTGGGCAGAGAGCACAGAAGTCAGATGGGTAGGAAGGGGTGGTGCCAAGCTAGGTCACAGCTGCACACCAAGGGCAAGAACCCCCGAGGATGGAGCGGCACCTCTGGACCACTGAGAACCTCATGTGTAAAAGACAAATTCTTTTCTTTTTTAAAAAATGACTTTTAAATATGTAGTTTATTTTATGTGTAACAGTACTCTGCCTTGAGGTATGGATGTGTACCACATGTGTACCTGGTACCAGCAGAAGTCAGAAGAGAGCATCGCGTTCCCCCTGGAACAGGAGTTATGGATGGCTGTGAGCAACCATGTGGGTGCTGGGAACCAAACCTGGGTCCTCTGTGAGAGCACCCAGTACTCTTAACTGCTGAATCATCTCTCCAGCTCATGAGTTCTTTTCTTCAGGGAAAAATTTGGAAGCACCTATTGTGTGATGGTTGGGGACCCTCTGACATCCCCTCTGAACTCATATGGCACAAACTTGTGAAGTCAAAGTGATAGCAACTTATCTGAAGCTGTGGGCACAGAGGAGGTCCTGAGGGGCCTCTGGGCAGGCAAAGAGGGCTTTTCCCGGGAAACAGGCACACCAGAGTGTGACACAAATGCTCCTTGGTTTGCCATGGAGTGATGCCCCATCCAAGTTTAAAGTATCAGAAAAGGAACGTGTGCAAAATGCACTTCCACCATCAGTGTACTCAGAGTCTGACCCGCGGCCCAGACAGACAGCGTCATCCAACACAAGGCCTGTTTTATATTAAGTGTTGGCCGCCTCTATACAGACATAGATGGGGCGTTTTGAACACACAATGGGATGGGAAACCCAAGACACAATATCTAAACACTGCTGGCAACCCTGTGGTGCCTACAGTAGGGTGTAAGTGGTTTTCTCTTCTGAGAGCATGGTTGATTGGGAACAGTAGCTTGCTGCTGCTAGAACTAAAGGAGAGAATTATTCGACACACTGAGGCTGGGGAAAGACCAGAACTCAAAGCTCTACGGTTGATACTGACTGAATCACTTCCCCACCACCACCGCCTTCAAGTTGAAAACCCCAACTGTTCACACATGACGTCTTGTTTCATAAGCTGGGAGTGCTTGTCACAGTACCCCGTAGGTTGTTTCATGTTGCAATACTGTGTGTTACAAAGCACCTGTAAATGAGCCGGGAAACAGTTCAGTCACTGGAGTATTTGCCATGCAAACCTGAGAACCTGAGTTCAGTCCAGACACCCACACAAAAAACCAGGATAAGGGTGCACGCTTGTCATCCCAGATTGGATGCTTCCTGATAAATGACACCCAAGGTCACCTGAGATCAACCCCTGACCTACATACCTCTATATGCATGCATGCACACACATGTGTGCATACACACATAATACACACACACACATACATGTAAAGAAATTTGCATGCATTTTATTATTTTCCTTTTATCTTTGGTATTTTCTAAATGTTCTACATCGAACAGGTATGGGAAAACATAACCGAACTTATTAGAATAAATAAACTCTTTCTGGTGTGACCATAATTTGAATTTTCATGGAAAACCAGTCACAGCTGGTAGAGTGGCTGCGTTCTCACCCTGCCTCAGGCTCACAGGCTGGGTGGACCTGCCCCCCGCCCATCCCCAGCTAATCCCCCGCCCTCTTTTCCTCCCATCACCTTAGCCCAGCCATGCTCTGTGGACAGAGGGAGGGAAGCATCTGCTTGGAGATGGATGCACCCCCTCTGGCTGGGCACTCCACTCACGTGAACCCATTGTCCTACAGAGCTAAGCAGAGAATTCTCAACTGAGGAAATTCGCAGGGCTGAGAAACACCTAAAGAAATGTTCAACTTCCCTAGTCATCAGGGAAATGCAAATCAAAACAAGTCTGAGGTTCCACCTCACACCAGTCAGAATGGCTAAGATCAAAAACTCAGGTGACAGCAGATGCTGGCAAGGATGTGGAGAAAGAGGAACAC
>CM052703.1:93770185-93813355 GCA_028551405.1 Uromys caudimaculatus | reverse complement strand
AAAAAAAAAAAAAAAAAAGAAAAAAGACAGTGAAGAAACACATGAAACAGGTATAAGATGTTCAACATCAACAGTACCTGGGACATAGTAAGTCCCTGTGTGTGCGAGCACACGTGCATGTGCGGGCTTGGTCAGAAGACACCTTAGAGGAGTCAGTTCTCTGGGATTAAACTCGGTTGTCAGGATTGGCAGCAAGTCCCTTTACACCACTGAGCCATCTCCCCAGCCCCGGTGTCTTGTTTTCAAGCCACCTCTGTTTGTGGCAATTTGTTTTAGTAGCAATTAGAAACTAATACAGCACGGCTGCATTCAGAGGCTCCCTCTGGCTGGTGATCTGTAATACTGTCCTGACCCGTTCTGGTTTCTATCCTGATATTGACCTGGACTTGGAGCCACTCAGGCACCTTCTCTTGGACCTCAGTTTTTTAGTGAAGTAGCAATTACATGACTTTGTGTGAGCCGCATCTAGTGTATGCGTGTGTGCACGTGTGAGTGAGTTTGTGTGTGCATGTGTGAGTGTGTGCGTGTGCTCTCAGTGAACGCTTGTTAACTCAGTCAGTGCAGAGCTTTGTACTGGCAGGTAAGCTATCGATGAGTCAACCCCAGTTCCAACCCATCTTTGCTCCGAAGCTCCCACTCTGGATGGAGAACCACAAAGACATGTGAGCAGTACTTCACATGTATATCATGAGCATAAAGATAATTATGGGTATAAACAGAGAGACATATTGGGTCCATTTACTGGAGATGTGGTAAGTTTTGCTGGGCAAGGTGACGTCAGAGCTGGGTATTGAAGGATGAGTAGGAGTTAGGTAGCCGAGGCAAACAAGGGGCTGAGAATAAGGTAGAGCAAGCCAAGCCAAGAAAACACAAGTGATTCCCCGGAGATGAGTGAGAACAGAGGCACAGGCAGTTGGATGGCATTCATTGGTAGGTGTGGGTTGACTGGGGGAAGCATGACGTGAGCATCAATGTTCAGTGTGAGCCTATGTGTCCTCCAGACCAGGGCTGGGCCAGGAGACAGTCTGTAACAGAAATGAGCCCTTCTGGTGTCTCATTGTGTTCCCCCAGACATGTGTAAAAGGCCTGGCAGCTGCCTTGGTCTCCTGGTAGTGGGATGGAGCCATGCCAAATTACAGCTACTGAGTAGAGGCCAGAGTGACCTTGGGAGCTGGCTTTCATCATTATAGGGTCATGTTCTTGGACTTAGAACCAGGGCAGCAGGGAGAAGAGGGTGGGGAAGCAGGGTGGGTGGCGGGAGATGCCAGGAGGGAGAAGGAAGCAGCTGGGACCAGCAGGGAGTTAGACTGCAGCTTGGATGCCACCTGTCACACTGTTGGATCTTGGGCCAGGTGCTTGCCGGTGCTAGGTCTGTCTCACCAGCGTAGGTCTTGGTGCTGTCCCTATAGGAACCTCCTTGTGGAAGACAGGAAAGTTTCTGTTCATTCCTACAGCTATGGCTCACTGTGAGTGAGGGACCTGTTGCCATGGATGCCAGGGTTATAAGTAGAACTCTAGTGGCAAGGTAACTTGAAGTACCTGTACACCTTGGATGGTCACACTCTGAGACCCATATGAGGTGAACTGGCTCCCATCCGGGGCAATCTGCAGCTACCTCTAAACTTGGGCATCTCAACCCCTGCCCACACCGGCCCTGTTCTGTACCTGCCTGTGGCCTCCTCAGCTGGCTTATACATAGATAGCAGCACACAGGTACAACACCTTTATAGGCCTTCTAGACCAAGCCACTGCAGACTGGAGTCTTATACACAGAAAAAAGGCCAAGCATCTGATGTCCTGAGGTGGGCAGGAATGGTTTCTTCTCAGACCGCTTTCCTTATGGCTGATGGCTCCCGTCATGACGGGGAAGGCACGGCATGGTGGCAGGAGCAGGGAGCTAGCTGAACATTTTCATCCGTATACAGGAAGCAGAAGGAGAGAACAGAAAGTGGGGTGAGGTTATAAACCCTCAAAGCCCACCTCCAGCAAAGCACTTTCTCCTGCAAGGTCCCACAACCTCCCCCAAACAGTACCACCCTCAGGAGACCACGTCTTCAAACACCTGGCCCAAGAGGACACCCCCATTCTAACGTCACAGGGCCATCATCATGGCCTCATTATTCTTAATTTCTTCTTTGCTTTTAATGTGTGAGTTGAGTGTGATAGTACAACCCTTTAATCCAAGCACTCAGGGAGCAGAGGTAGGCTAATCTCTGTGAGCTCAAGGCAAGCAAATTCCAGGCCATCCAGGGGTGTATAGTAAGACCCTGTCTCAGAAAAAAAGAAGTGTGTGTGAGTGTGGTGTATGCATATGTGTGTGCACTGGCGCATGTTAGTGCCAGAGGGGAACATCCAGTGTTCTTTTTTATTACCCTCTGCCTTATTCCTTTGGGAAAGAGCCTCTCCATGTACCTGGAGCTAGGCTAGCATCAGCAAACTCCGTCCATCCTCCTGTCTCCACCCCCCACAGTACTGGGCTTACAGGCACTGACATAGTCGTGCCCAGTTTTCCATGTTGATTTGGGGATCTGAATGCAGGTCTACATGTTTGCACAAGTGCTCACCCCACTGATCAATCTCTCCAGCCCCTTAGTTCCTCTTTAAAGATTGCATCTTCCACAGGCAGTAGTAGCGCACGCCTTTAGTCTCAGCACTTAGGAGGCAGGCAGATCTCTGTGAGTTCCAGGCCAGCCTGGGCTATAGAGGGAGTTTCAGGACAGCCAAGGTTACACAAAGATATAATCAAATTCTGAGTTGTCGGGGGCTAGAACTTCAAACTATGAATTTTGGCAATTCAGTCCACAACACGGGTTTTGGCATCACAGGGAGAAGGCTTCTGGGTACAGATGTTGACTGGACGTGCACGCTCCACTGGTTCCTTGGGCTTCTCCAGGCCTGGCATGTGGTTTGCGTTTAAGTATTTGTGGGGTGAATGCACACTTTAATAAGCTGAGAGTGGTACCCAGGCATGTGCCATGTAGGGGTTCTAGGGTTGGTTTTGATCCATCCCTGGATAAGGATTGTATCTCATTTCCTTCCTGCTGCATGGGAAGCCTCAGAGCAGGCCTGGAGACAGACAGAGTCCTGATGCTGGGACAAACATTATACTCCTGCTGGCCTGCCTGGGGCCATCTCTAGAAAGTCCGGGACATGATGGAAAAGGCAGATTGCTCTTGATACCTTTGCTCTAGACACCTGGCCTCTGGTCTTTATAAGCTGGGAGGGTGTTTCTAGAATATTCACTTGATCCCATCTGCTCAAAACTTCAATGACTTCCCCACCTTCAGGGTGGAGTCCCAACAGTAACTAACACAGCTGAGGACCCTTCACAGGGAGCCTCTGCCATGCCCTCAGCCCTGCATGGCTGTGGTTTCAGCCACACCAGAGCCAGCCCTGATCCTGCAGGCCACCGTCACTTTAACCTCTCAGCTCAGCACATGCTTCCTGGGATGTATTTCTATCCATCTGCCCAGAAAATATCTCCTTATTTGGTGTGTGTGTGTGTGTGTGTGTGTGTGTGTGCAATTGTTTTTTAAAAATTATATTATTTATTTAAATTTTTTAAAAATTTTATTTAAAAAAAACCCAGTCATTTGAACTTACGAAAGTCTCTGGGTCGTGGGAATCGAGGGGCATCATCTAGACCCCCAATCTCCCCTATGCTTCCCCGTGTCACAGTGCTGAGCCCACTAGTGATGGATCCAATGCCTGACCCACGTCTCTTTTCCTGAAGATGAGGCTGAGCTAATGAGTGCTTTCTGTGTCTGAGGGGCCCCAAAAGCCTCACAGAGTTGTGCCGGGTGAAGGATGCGCACCGGAGGGCAAATCAAGAGGACAAGGGCAGCTCACAACGGGCTCCAGAGAAAAGCTGATTTCCAGCCATTTTCATTTTTTTTCATTTATTTACTGGGGGTTTGGGGATGCACAAGTGAGAGTATGGTATAGGTTAGAGAGAGAATTGTGGGAGTCAGTTCTCCCCTTCTGCCTGTGGAGTGACTTAGTTTGACAGGCTTGCCAGCAAGCACCTTACCTGCTGAGCCATCTTGCTGGCCCTAATTAAGGAATAATTAATTGATTAGCACACCACAGCACACTTGTGAAAGTCAGAGGACAACTTCTGGGGGAGTTCCACTTTGTTTTGAGACGAGGGCTCTCTGCGTGGAGTCCTCCAGCTTTCTGGCGCCTGAGCTTCTGGCAGATTCTCTGATCTCCATCTCCCATCATGCTATAGGATGTCCGCCACTGAGTGTGGGTTCCAGCAATCTGAAATCACTAGGCTTGCCCGGAAAATGTTTGCACACATTGAGCCATCTCCCCAGCCCCAGAAAGACATTTGATGCTCTCTTGTGCCGTTCACAGGGAGCTGGGCTGATCCCACAGCTTCCACTCCTGTCTCCACCTCTGAAGCTGCCCAGCAAAAGCAGGTAGAGTGGGGGCTGCCAGGCCTGGACAGAAAATTCTAGAGAGGTGAGAGGAACTTAGTCCCAAGGGGAGAGGCTAGAAATCACCAGTAAAGAAGAGAGGGCGACGGGGAGGGCAGAGCTGGCCTTCTGCTGCTCCTCGATCCCATTAGGAAGCTCCTTGCTTCTGCCCTCTGACCATTAGCCACTTTTGGAGCCTCTTGTTCCGCGATCTGGAAATGAAGGGACTGGACCAGATGTTCGATAAGATCCCCTCTGGCCCTGGCTGAGAAGATTTTGGAGTGTGGCTATCTTACAGTTGTATTTCAAGAACTGTGCCCAGGTTACACACAGATTTCAGGGGCTCAGAGCCAGCCAGGGATTTAGGGAGATATATTTGTGGGCCTGGAAAGAACCAAGTTTCCTGCGACTGGACAGTGGCCCACAGTCTGGCAGGCCCAATGAGACCCTCAGCACTAATGAGACTAGCCACCTGGGGAGCCATTTAGAAACCTGGCCTGTCTATTTTGGGATAAAGCCAGGAAACTCTCTGCCTTAACTGTGGTGACACTCCTGAACCTGTTCTGGTGGGTGGGCAGCACCCTTCATTGGCCATTCGGACTAGGTATGGCCTAGGGACCAGGTCTCTGGCCACGTGGACAATATCTGTTGGCCTTTTCCTTCCCAAGTTGTGCCGGGCTAGGACAAGGCCAGCTGCCCTGGGCCAGTGCCCGCAGCCATTCCCTGGGCTGTGACTTCAGATTCAATTGGTGAGGACAGGCCTCCTGGGCGAGCCAGTTGGCCCCTCTCTATTATTTGCTTCTCAAAGTTGGGAAAACTACACTGTGCACCTGGCAGTACTTACTGCTGATGCTGGGCTGTCTTTCTTTCTTTCTTTCTTTCTTTCTTTCTTTCTTTCTTTCTTTCTTTCTTTCTTTCTTTCTTTCTTTCTTTCTTTCTTTCCATCTGCCTGTCTGTCTGTCTTTCCCTCTTACAGAACCATCTGTTTCATGGCCTCCTTCATCCCCCACCCCAACAGTAATCCCTACACAGGAGAGGCCTTCCTGTTCACAGCACTTTTCATGCATTCTCCTTTTTGGTCCCATAACAATTTAGGGAGGTACAGGGCTGACCGGGCTGTCTCTGCTTGCAGATGAGGAAACCGAGGCACAGATGTTAAGTTTGGCTGTCCAAGGCTGAGCAGCAGTGTGGGACTAGAACAAGGAACCTGGGTCCTCTGAGTCAGCCCCCTGTGGTCACCATACCTCTATGGTCACCTGAATGCTCAGGGTTAGGGTCTCCCCAAAACAAGAAGGGTAGAGTGAGTCTGGCATAGTGTCATGTAACATGAAATCCTAGCACACTGGGGAGGCTGAGGCAGAGGGTGGGGAGTTCAAGGTTATCTTCAGGTACATAGGTAGTGTGAGGCCAGCTGGTTGACATGAGAGGACCCAGCCCTCTGTGGGTGGTGCCACCCCTGGGCAAGTGGTCTCAGGTTGTATAAGAAAGCAAGCTGAGTGAGCCAGGGCAAGCAAGCCTGTGAGCAAAGTTCCTACAGGGACTCTCCTCCAGTTCCTGCCTCAGCTTCTCTTGATGAGAGACTAACCCGTAAGCCAGGTGAACCCTTTCCTCCTCAAATTGCCTTTGGTCTGAGTTTTTATCTTCCTTCAGTGACGCGCTGTGATCAGGAACTGTAAGCCAAACACAGCCTGCTGAGTTGGTCTCTTATCCGTGTTTTATCATAGCAACGGAAAGTGAGAGACACCATCTCAAAAACAAAACAAAACAACACCAGAAAGGGCGGGGGCATCAGCTGCCCACCCTGGGCTCTGCCTTTCTGTTTTCCCCTTGACGAGCTTATCCATTACTTCACCTAAAAGCATGGCCCCGTAGCTGGGGAATGGCAGACCCAGGCTTCCCTCTGAGGTCTGAGATCTGCAGACCCTTCCCCTCCCCCACACTAACAGCTGGATATTTCCACTTTGTGAGCCACAGTGCTTAGTGAACGGGGCCAACTGTCCAGCATCAGAAAACCCCAGAAAAACAAATATCCATATACCTCTTACTCGCCCCTGCAATGTTGCCTGGCTCCTCTCACTCACCCCACTCACTCAGCGCCTTCCGACCCCTGTCATACGCCCCGCAAGCCTCCCTACTCCTCTCATTCACCCCTGCAATGCCTTCAGACACTGCTCACCTTAAACTTTCGGAGCTCATTCATACCCCTCCCTGCCTCCTACACACCAGCTAAGAAACCCCCAACAGTCTTTTAATCACTCATTTATGCTCCTTTTAAGTCCAGTCGGTCAGTTCTGGACATTTTATCTAACTATTCCGATAACTGCGTGCTCTGCCTCTCTGGTCCACTTGGCATCCCACTGCTGCACAGTATGTGACCTATGTCCCCAGTTTTCTTCATTTGATGCAGTGAGAACTATGTCCGCCCTGTAATACACCTTCCTTGCTTTTCAGGGATGAATACTATTCCATCAATATACCACATTTTACTTACACACTCACTGTTTTGATGGACATTTTTGGCTATGTATGAGTTTTTGTGTGGGTGTCTTGGGTGAGAGGGAGTTATATACTTAGGTGTGGAATTTCTGGACTAAATGTGTCCAAAACTGTAAGGAACTGGCAATTTCCCAAGCATCTGTAGGGTCCAGTGGTGTACATCCTCATTGAAGTTGGCGTCTCTCGTTTTCTAGCCATTGTAGTAGATAGAGTAGTGTATGCTGTTTTGGTTTACATTCCCCTGCTGACTAATGACACTGAACAGTTTTTTCAGATGTCCACTGGAAATTTGCATGTTCTTTGGGAGAACTACTTGTGTGTATTTCCTGCCTTGTATCATTTGCCTTTGTATTATGGAATTATTTATATATTCTAGATATAATTCCCTTGTCTAAGAGTGATTTACAGTAACTTCCCATGTTATCTTTCCTGTTTTTGTGAAGATGTCTCTTGAAACTTCAATTTACCTTTTTTTTTGGGGGGGGGGGGTGAGACAGGGTTTCTCTGTGTAACAGCCCTGGTTGTCTTAGAACTTACTACGTAGACCACACTGGCTTCAAAGTCACAGAGATCCACCTGCCTCTGCCTCCCTAGTGCTGGGACTAAAGGTGTAAGCTACCACACCTGGCTAATTTACCTTTTCTTTAGCTCATTTACTTTTAAATGTGTTTAAAAAGGCTTTGCCTATCTCAAGGTCATGAAGATTGGCCCATTTTCTTTTAAGACTCATAAGTTTTAGCTCTTGTGTTTGGATGTTAGGGCCCATTATTAGTTTAATTTTTAATACATTTTATTAACATTTTAAAAGATTTGTTTTATTGTTTACTAACGTGGGGGGGAGGGTAAGTACTCAAGGAGGCCAGAAGAGGGCACCAGATCCCCTGTAGCTGGAGTTACAGATGGTTGTGAGTTACCATGTGGGTGCTGGGAACTGAACTCAGGTCCTCTGCAAGAGCAGTCAGTGCTCTTAACCACTGAGCCATCTCTCCAGCCCTATCTTAACTATTTTTAAGTGGCAGATTAGTAGTCTTGAGAACTTCCTGGTTACACTCACTACCTAGAACTTTCCATCTTGCCAAACTGAAACTCCAGATCCATTAAAAAACTCTATCCCTGCCCTGCTCAGTTCTCACATAATGTAAGAAGGGGCTCAGTCTCTTTCCTTTGCATGTGGGTATCTAATGGTCTGAAATCCGTTGCTGAAAGGACTGTTCTTTCTCCCTTTCATTGTCTGGTTCCTCTTGGCAAACATCAATTGCTCACCAATCTGTTCAAGCCAATCTGCCCACTATATGTGTGTGATACCTCTTCATCATTTCCCGTTACGTTTGCTGATCATATTAGTTTCATGTAACTATTGACCACTCATGTGTGTTTCTGTAGTGCCTATTCATATCTTTTGTCTAGTTTTTAGAATAGATTTTAGTTTGAGTTTTCCTAATGCTGAGCCATAGAAACTGTTAGGTTCTAGATCCAAATCTTTCTCAAACTAGGTCTGGCAGGGCCAGCACTTGGGAGGCTGAGGCAGGAGGACCCTTGGACTTCAGGTACTGCCTGGGTGACAGCAGGTTCCAGGCTGGGAAGACAGCTCAGAAAGACCTTGTCTCAACATTTACAGAAGATTACAAAAGCCCCTGGCTGTTACCTGGTGGTAGAGCTGTTGCATGGTGTGTTCAGTACCTTCAGTTCACGTGCCAGCACCACGCACACGAACTCCCGTGTCAAACAGAGAGACACAGAAGTATGTGCATAACACAGGTTCCCTCCCACTCATGGTCTTAATGGGGTCTCTGCTGGGTAGTTCCTCGTGTTGTGGTGACCTCAACCATAAAATTATTTTTGTGGCTACTTCATAACTGTAATTTTGCTACTGTTTTGAATCATAGTGTTAAATATCTGTTTTCTGGTGGTCTTAGGCCAACCCCTGTGAAAGGGTCATTTGACCCTGCAAAGGGGTCATGACCCACAGGTTGAGAACCACTGGTAAGGAAGGCATTGATTCTTTCTAGAAAATGCTCCCATAGCTTCTTCCAGCCTTGTTTGCTGAGTGGGCGTCTCTGTCTACACTGAACTGCTCTGGCCTTTGGATGAAAATCTACCAGCTGCTTTGTATTTCTAGACTAACAAGTCAGGCCTGTCAATCTAAATTCCCAGAAAATGCCAGTGGTCTATGCTCTTGATTTCTGTGTCACTGTTGCAAGTTTAGAGAGTAAGTAATAATAGTTCTTCAGTGTTCTAGTTTACAAAATTTATTCTAGATCATTTATATTCCCGTGTAGTTTTCAGAGACAATAGCTTGCTTGCTTTTCTTTCTTGTATGTATGTGGATGGCGTTCGTGTGAATGCATGTTTGCATGTGTATCTATGTAGGGGTGAGTATGCCCGTGCAGATGTGGATGTGGAGGTTTGAGATTGATGTCTGGAACCATCTACTATCACACTTCTGCCCTATCTAGTGAGGCAGGGTCTCTCAATCAACCCCAGAGCTTACCGATATGGCCAGTCTAGCTAGGGAGCTAGCTCTGGAGATCCTTGTCTCTGCCTTCTGAGGCTGGATTTACAGGAGGGCCACTATACTCACTTGGCATGTACATGGGTTCAGGGGATTTGCAATCAAGTCCTCAGCTTCTATTGCAAGTGTTTGAACCACTGAGCCATCTTGTCAGTCCCCAGTCGTCAATTTCTACAAAAAGAAATGCCTGTTGGGAATTGATTGGTATTTTAAAATCTATCCATCCATGTAATGAAAAGTGACACGTTAATAACAGCATTCTCTGGATCCTTGAACATGGTGAGACGCTCCACTAACTTATGTACTTCAGCTGTTTTTCATCACTATTTTGTAATTTTTAGTGATAAATGTCCTAAACATTTCATCTCTAAATACTTTATACATTTAAGCTGTTGTAAATGTCATTTTTCCTTTTCCAGCTCCTCACTGCTAGTGTAGAGACAGCTGCAGGTTAGTAAATTTGTCTGTGTACATGACAGTGTTCTTTGAAAATGCAGTTTCACTTCTTCCAACACAGTCTGACTGCCCTCGTGACTTTGTCCTATCAAATGCTGACAAGCTCCAGCAGCATAATGTCAAGTGAACTGATGGTGGTAATGTCATGGCCTTGTTCCCGAGTGCTGCAGAAAGGTGCTCGGTATTTCACCAGAACTTGTGCTATATGAGATCCATGGTTTTCCTTAATTTTTTATTTTATGTATATTGGTGCTTTGTACATAAACAAATAGTAAAGGTAAAGTAAGAAGGGTCAGATCCCCTGGAACTGGAGTTGCAGACAGCTGTGGGCTGCCACGTTCTCTGGAAGAGCAGCCAGTGCTCTTAACCACTGAGCCATCTCTCCAGCCTGAGGTCCAGGTTTTCAGAGACTTCAGTCAACAGACTGAGTGTGTATTCTCCTGTTCTTAGTTTTTAGAAAGTCTCTTTCCCTTTTTTTCTCAAGCACAGGTGTCAAGTCTTACAAAAGCACAGCTTATCTTTCGTGTGCAGTGGAATGGGTTTCCTGTGGTCATTTCCTCAGTCTACAGTGCTGCTCAGGTCAAGGCAGAGGAGTCTCTTAAGTCTTAATGTATCATTGGATTGACTCCCCGCCCCATCCCACCAGTTCTTAGCTCACCTCTGTTATTAAAACCTGGATACTTTATATAGCTCATCCCAGCACCTATGAAATGGACTTCTGTTCCGCCGTCTTGCAGTTGTTCCTTGGTGCCTTGACTGGACTTAATTTGTGAAGTCTGCAGTGTGGGGCCAATGATGTCTCAAGTTTTTATTTTCTCTTGTTTCCTTCTTCTCTTTCTTTCTTCCTCACGTGAGTTAAGTGTGTTTGACTGCATTCCTGTGGCTGTGTGGATGAATGTGCTTGTGTGGGAATGTGTGCGTGTGCGTGCACACCAGTGTGGAGGCCTGAGGATGTCACGGGAAATCGTCCTCTATCATTTTCCACCGTCTTGTGGAGTCAGGATCTCTCAGTCAAACCTAGAGCTCACACACGCAGCTAGTGTAGGAAGTCAGCTGGCTCCTGGGATCGTGTCTCCTTTTCCAGGTGCTGGGTTTACAGGCAGCTGCCACCCACCTGGCATTTACCTGGGTGCTAGGGATTCAAACCCTGGTCCTCCCACTTGCACTGCAAAGCCCTCTGTCCCCACCCATCTCTCCAGCCATCTTGTCTTTTGCAACCTTGCTTTCCAGAGGTCTGACACATGTCCTCATTGTCTAGTACTCTGCCAATGATGTCAGAGGCTTCACTCAAACATCCTACCTGACTATCTGAAGTTCTACAAGGGCAGGTGGGCAGCTAGGTCATGCTTCGCTCCCTCCTGCTCATGTACGCTGCCAGGATGTGTAAGGGATGTCAAGTCCCAACTACAATGACCTCCCTGCCTGTATCCCCTGGTCTCCAGCTTACTTCAACTAGGACTCAGCCTCAGGCCAGCTGAGTCGTGGTCTTCCCCATGCTCCATCCCTGTTCCGTGTGAGCCTCTTGATGTGTGTGCTTCAAGCAAGGCTCAAAGTTAAGTGAGTCCCCCCTCACAACAAAGCTTTGAGCTTTCAAAAGTTGCCCCTCCAGGGAGAATGCTGGCCATGTTAACTGAGGTTGGGGGGTGGGCTGAGTGGAGGGAAGTAGGCACAGTGGTGGGGTAGGGTTGGAGACCCAGGCTAAAATCACACAGAATCCCACAGTTCTTACCCCAGGTTTGGGAGTCTCTCATGAATGAATGCTTCTTAATTAGTTGTAGGTTGTTGGGCATTTCTTTGTTTTTTATCAGTTTTAACATTTGGGCCTGTTTATTTTGTTTTAGAAGAAGAGTCTTCAAGCAAGTACATATTTCCAGAAGTCGTCTGATCACGTCATTCTGTAGCTTTCTAAGCTGTAGGCTTCCTCCTCTGTGACACGAAGTGTGTACAAATTTGTCTTGATGAATTGATTTTCTTACTAAGAAATAGCCCTGGGGGGGTAGAGGAGTGGCTTGGCTGGTAAGGGTGCATGGTGCTCTCCCAAACGACCAGAGTTGAATTTCAGCACCCACATGGAGAGGCTCACAACCACTGCAACTCCAGCTCTGGGGGATCTGATGCTCTCTTGTGACCTCTACAGGTGCTGCACTCATGTGGCGACACACACACACACACACAGACACACACACACAGACACACACACACAGACACACACACACAGACACACACACACACACACACACACACACACACACACACACACACACACACACAGACTACTCTTTGTTCTGAGGTCTGCTTTGTCTGGTGTTACTGTATCCATTGCAGGTTTTCCAGTGTTTATTTCTCATGGTCTATCGGGTTCTATTCCAGGAATTCTAACCTGTCTGCAGCTCTGTGTCATATGCTGTCTTGTTAATAGCATGATTGGTTCTACCTCTTTTTCCCCCTAACCTGTTCTGAGGATTCTGCCTCATTTAATTGGAATGTTCAGTCCATTTTCATTTTATGCTAGCATGATTATATTTAAGTCTGCAACTTCCTTTAGATGTTTTTGCTTATGTGTATATGTATGTCCACGTGTATACATGCCTGTACATGTATACATGTGTGTGACGGCTCAAATCCCTGGAGCTGGAGTTACAGGTGTTTGCGAGCTGCCTGGTGTTAGCTCTGGGAACTAAATTTAAGTCCTTTAAAAGGGCGGTGCATACCTTTTTCCTCCTTTTGAAAATCAGGGTCTCACTATGTCTTTTGCATACATTTTTTTTTCTGTATAGCAACATAGTAGGCCTTCTTTCATGTACTGGTACAGACATGAACTTAAAGTAATTCTTTGTGTGTGCATGTATGTGCATGCTGGGGATACACATATGTATACACGCATGTTGAGGCCAGAGAGCCACCTTGGGTGTTGTTCCTCAGGCACTTTGTTTGTTTAAACACAGACAGGGTCTCTCTTTGGCTTGGAGCTTGCCAAGTAGCCTACCAAACACACCCCAAGGGACCTGCCTGTTTCTGCATCCCAAGTGCTTGAGATTACCAATGCATGCCACCAAGCCTAGGTTTTTTGTTTTTCTTTTGTAATGTAGGTTCTGGGAATTGAGCTCAGGTCCTTATCTGCATGGCAAGAATTTAACTGATTGTCACCCAAGTCCGTACTGAGTAGTTCTTGATACCACATATGGCATTATAATAGCACACTGCACAGAGAGAGCTGCTAGCCACATATCAGCCAGCCAGATAATATGGCCACTGCACCTTCTTCTATAGTCCAGACACTATCTTTTGCTGCTGGACTCAGCACATAAGGCAGCTGCATAACTCTCAGATCCATCAGATAACACTTCCCGAATGCAGTTTTTCTGTAGCCTCTGTCACCAACCACGCAACTTACAACTGAATTTGAGATTCCTCTTGGGCAGCCACCATAATGTTTCTTCCAGAAACATCTTCATGCTTTGATTTTAATTATCTTTTGAAGAGGTGGATAACAGGAAAACATCTATAATGCTTCCACATTTCCACATATGGGACATTCCCAGGATCTTCATTCGTGCATGTAAACTGGGTCCCTACCTCATGTCATGTCCCCTCACCTCATGTGATGTCCCCCCACCTCCTGTGATGTCCCCCACCTCTTGTGATGTCCCCCCACCTACTGTGATGTCCCCCACCTTGTGTGATGTGCCCCCACCTCTTGTGATGTCCCCCACCTTGTGTGATGTCCCCACCTTGTGGGATGTCCCCCCACCTACTGTGATGTCCCCCCACCTACTGTGATGTCCCCGCACCTCATGTGATGTCCCCCTAGCCTGGAAAACTTCCTTGAGCATTTCCTACAGCTCAGCTCACGGGCGACAAGTCCTCTCAGCTTTTGTTTGTTTTTTCTTTTCAATTGTGTGTGTGGACACATACGTGCAGGTGCGTGTGAAGGCCAGGAGAGGGCGTCACATCCCATGGGGCTGGAATTATAGGTGGTAGTGAACCTCCCAACCTGAGTTCTGAGACTCGGGTCCTCTACGAGAGCAGTGTGTACTTTTAACTCCTGGACATCCCTCCAGCCCCTGCCTTTCCTTTGGAAGTCCGTTTTATGTGGATATAGAGTTGCGGGTTTTCCTCTCTCATCCCCGTGTTGTGTTATCCTGTCCCAGTTTGCATTGTCAGCGTTTGTACACAGATTATTATTTTTCATTCCATGGATGCTTTCTATCATTTATTTGTTTGCAGAAATTAATTATTGTCTGGTACTGGGCATCAAATGCAGGGCCTTGAGCATGCCGTCACTGAGTTACATGTCAACCCCTTCTGCAGAGATTTTATTTCATCCTTCACAGGAAACTTTTTGGATCTATATGCTTGAATTTCCATAAACTTTGAATTTTTTTCAGTTGTGATTTCTCTAAATATATACTAAAGCGTCATTATTTTTTCCCTCTCTGTAACTTAAGAACTTGTTGCTGTTGTTGTTATTGTTGTTGTTGTTATTGTTGTTGTTGTTTTGGATTTTTGTTTGCTTACAGTTTTGGCCTTATTTCAGTGTTGGAGTTCAAATCTAGGACCTACCTTGCACATGCAAAGTATTGTACTACTGAGCTGCATGACTACCAACTCTGTGATTTGGTTGCAATCATTTCTACTTCCTTGCCTTCCAATCCACTAATCTTTTCTTCTACAGTGTTTTATCTGCTGTTAATTTTGTCCTATAAACTTTTTTTAAAAAAGACTTTTTATTTGTGTGTGTTCATACAGATACATGTATGCAGGTGACCGCAGAGGCTAGAAAGGGTGTTGGATTCACTGGAACTGGAGTAAAAACTATTTGTGAGCCACCCCACATGGGTCCTAGAACTGACCTCATGTCCTCTCCAAGAGCAGCAGATGCTTTTAACCAGTACGAGGTTTATAAAAGACCTTTTAAAAAAAGGCTCCACAGTCTTACTAGGTCTGGTGTTTGTCCTCTGGATTTGGGCTGTTCTGATGGTGTGTGGTTGGCTTCCATGGTTTGTGTGCAATTTCCTAAACACAAAGAATGCTAGGCATGCCCTCACTTGCCACCTGCATACTTTCTCACCCAAGGGTCTGCTCAAGTCCTGCACATTTAAAAAAATCAGGGGCTGTGGAGACAGCTCAGCCTGTAGTGTTTGCCTTGTAGGCAGGGATAGGAGTTTGGTCCCCAGAACCCACAGGAGGACACATGCAATTCCAGGGCTGGGAGGTGGTGACTGGATCCTGGGTTCCCTGGCCAGCCAGCCTGGCCTACTTGGCAAGTTCCCACCCACTGAGAAACCCTGCTTTTAAATAAGCAATAAATTGATTAAAAAGTAGATGGTGCCTGAGGCTGGCCTCTGGCCTCCACACGTGTGTGTATTTGCACGCACATGAACATGTATGCACACATGAAAAAACCCAGTTTGTTCTCTTATTGAATTAAAAACATTCTTTATTTTGAACAAAGCTCCTTTATCAGATGTCTTTGTAAACATCTCCTCTCATTCTGTGCTTTGTCTACTCATTCCTTTAGCACATGCCCTGCAGAACGTATCTCTCATCTCAGTGAAGTCCAGCTTAGTGATTCTTGTACAAGTCTTGCCTTGAGTGTTATACAGCTGAAAGGTCATTAGCAAATCCAAGGTTATGGTCTCTTTTAGCTTCTTAGAGCCTTATATTTAGGTCTGAGTTCATTTCTGTGATGGTTATAATAAGATCTGTATCTTAGTTTCTCTTTTTCTACATACATGGATGTCCAGTTGTTGCAGCAGCAATAGCTAAAAACATGGTCTTTCCTCTATCTGACTGCCTGTGCCTCTGTCAGGCATTGGCCGATTGATATGCATCTAGTTTCTGGACTTTCCCATTCCGTTGATCTATCTGTTCATTGTTTTCCCAAATCACACTGTATTTTGCTGTTTTTGAGACAGGGTCTTATGTAGCTCAGGCTGGCCTTGAACTCCTGATCCTCTTGCCTCCACCTCTCTCTCTAGTACTGAGGTTACAGACATGTGTGACCAGGCCTGGCTTACATAACCTTGGTTGTTATACCTTTATATTAAAAATTACCCTTTTCCCCCTTTTGAGACATGGTCTTGCTACATTGTCCTGGCTGGTCTAGAACAAATGACCCTCCTGCCCTAGCTTCTTGAGTGCTGGCCTGGGATTGTAATACGCATATTGTGTCTGGGCATAGAATAAGCCTTAAGTCTGGACAATGTTAGTTCTTCAACTCTACTCTTGATTTTCAGCTTTGTATTGGGTATTTGGGATCTTTTGACTCTCCATGTAAACTCTGAAGTCAACTTATGTCTATAAAATTGTTACTATTATTGTGGCTGTATGCAATGTGTGTGCACACATCTGTGTGGCACGAGTGCACATGTAGAGACCAGAGGACAACTTGTGGAATTTGTTCTACTTTTCCATGGGTTCCAGATATCAAGCTCAGGTCATCAAAATTACTTGGTGAATGCCTTTACCCACTGAGCCATTTCCCTGACCCTTTCTGGTGTATGTATGTGTGGGATGGTAGGTGGTGGTAGGGGTGTGTGTGTGTGTGTGTGTGTGTGTGTGTGTGTGTGTGTGTGAGAGAGAGAGAGAGAGAGAGAGAATAGTCATAGAGGTAGTAGAACCCAGACTCTTATACACACTAGGCATGTACTCTGCCACTGAGCAGCACCCACAGTTTCTAGGATTTTTATTTGGATTGCATTGATTGATCAAGGAATGGGTTTTAAACATAACATGTTTTCAATTTATTTTTATAATTTTAATTTCATCACTGAAACTTTCCCCTCTTATTTTGTTTATCATTTTCCCTAAAATAGAGTATGTTTATTAGGGCCAGACATGGCTCAGCTCGTAAAGGCACTTGTTACCAACTCTGAAGATTGGAGTTTGACCCTGGGACCCACATGGTATAGAAGAAAAAGAACAATTCCCACGAGTTGTCCTCTGTCCTCCACATCAGAGCCAATTCTCTCAAAGCTAAATAAACAGAAATAACTGTGACGGGGTGTGTCTATAACTGTATTAAGCTCATCGTCGTCTCCGTCGAGCGTGAATGCCCCTTGTGGGTCTGTTCCTATTGAACAGCTTGTCTCTCGATCACAGGCAACGTTTCCAGCATCGTTGCATGACTGTTAGTATGTCGTCATATGCTGGATGTTAGGATGCTGCACTTTGGGCGTCTGGGTTTGCTGTTTTCCTTGATGGACTGTTGTAAATATGTCTTAGTTCTTTGTACACAGTAGTAGTTGCTTAGCTCCAAGTTCTCTGGGCTTTGTCGTCTTAAAGGGCCTAGTGTCCAATACCAGCTTCATTATTTGACCTTAGGTCAAACACATAGTCTTGTCTGTAAACTGGGGGATAGCATATGCCTTGTGGGGTTGTTCTGAATTAAGAGACTATATGTAAAACCTCTTGATTCGGAAGGGAAGGGCCCACTGGGTAAAGTGCCTGCTGGAGGACCCAAGTCTCCAGCATCCATATAAAAAGCCGGAAGGAACAGTGTGCACCTGAGTCTCAGGACTGAGAGGCAGAGACAGGAGGACTTGGGGGACTTGCTGGAAGCTGGTCTAGCTAAGATTCAGTGAGAGACTGTAACTCAAAAATTAAGTGGTGAGCAATAGAAGTTGCCACCCAGTGTTAACCTCTGGCTTCCATACACATAAGAGCAGGCACACACAGGCATGTGTACTCGTAAACCACATATACAAAATTTTGGTCTACAGCTATGGTCAATGGCTGTAGCTTTTTCATCTGATTCTATTACTTACTTAATATGTCCCTCATATTTCTTATTTCCCACAACACAAAACTCAAACTTCTGAATATGGTTTGTAAGACTAACCATGACCTACTTCCCTCTGCCTCTGTAGCCTTGGACTAGTCTCGTTGAATCTCAGTGATTTTGCTTCAGCCCGCTCAGTGGGATTCTTAATCTAGTCAAGCCTTTCTGCTGTTGTAATCTCATTTGGAACATTCTTCATAGCTCCAATTTGGTCTACTCTTCCAGACATCACTGTATTCATTCATTCTTTTGTTCAGCCATTGATCCAGTGCTTAGGAGAAGCCGCCATGTGCTGAGGCCTCAGAATCACCAGTGAATTCACATATGCAGCTCCTGCCCTCGTGGGCATTCATGTGTTAGCCGTACCATACTCACCAAGCCTGGACTGGAGCTCTTGCAAATGGTTTCACATGCCCCATGTTTCCCCTCTCTCAGCCCTGAGTTTACAGCACTTACCTGTAGGAGACCCTCATTAGATTATAAAATCTAGGGACATGAACCCTACTGAATCCTCAACTTTCACAGCCTGGCACATGAAATAACTGAGTAACAATAAATTGCAGTCATGGCTTGGTTCTGAAGCATACACCAAGCACTCAGTCTGTTAGAAAAGGCATTGTGGAAGATCAAAAAGCAAAGTCATATCATTCCTAGAGACCAAGATGTGGCAACAACCTCAGGCCTTGGCTCTGGTTGTGCTAATGTACTGCTTCCCAACTCAACTGCTTAATCTTCTCAATTCTTGGGTCCTCAGAGCATGTGTGTGTGTGTGTGTGTGTGTGTGTGTGTGTGTGTGTGTGTGTGTGCATGTGCGCGTGTGTGTGTCTACATGTGGTATACGAACAAGTGTGTCCATGCGTGTACATACATGTGAAGGTTAGAACAGGACATCAAGTGTCTCCTTTTATTGCTGTTTGTCCTACCATACTGAGACAGGGCCTCTCACTAAACCAATAGCTTGACATTGCAGCTAAGCTATCTGGCCAGTGAGCTGGTTGAATGTACCTGTTTCCCTCATCCAGTGCTGGGGTCCCAGGCACCAGCAGCCACACCCAGACCTTTATACTGGTGCTAAGGGTTTAAACTTGGGTTCCCAGGTCTGCTGAACAATCCTCTTCCCAGCCCCTTCTTGGGCACCTTCAAGGTTTCTGTCAGCTTTAGACTCACAACCTTCAGGAAGCACACCACTTTCTAAGTGGCAGCAGTGGCACATACAAGATTGTCAGACACCGTTCCCCACCCCACCCCAAGAGGCCTGAGCCTTTCCACTTTCTCCTCTCTCTCCACATGCCTCCTGCTCCTTTTGAGCATTGTCCCCAAAGGTCAGCCTTCTTTCTTCAATTAAAATGGTCAAAGGCTGCAAGTGAACAAAATCAGTCTGGTTAGGAGCTGGGTCCCACCAGGTACTTGTGTTAGATTTGGCCTCTGTAATTTGAGGCAGCAAGGAAAACCATTCTCATGTGTTGGAGATTGGTTCTGATGCTTTGATTCAATCGGGAATCTGTGTTTCCAAATGATAAAGGTCCTTGTCCCCAGTTAGTTTTTGATCAATCAATAAAGATGCCAGTGGCCAATAGCTGGACAAAGGGAGACAAGGTGGGACCCTTAGAGATGCTGAGTGGGCTAGGACGCAGGGGGGAGGAGAATCACCATGACTAGGGCAAGAAGGATGGGATGCAGGAGCTATAGGAGAGAAAGCCAAACAGCCATGTGAGAATTCGGGGTAGCCACTGGCCACTTCCCTGATTGGGCCTAGGGTAGCAGTCTTTGAGGTAGCCAAGGCATTTTAAAATTAACTGGTGTGTGGAGTGTGTGTGTGTGTGTGTGTGTGTGTGTGTGTGTGTGTGTGTGTGTCTTCCATTTGTGAATCCAAAGAGTTCCTGGGTAGGTGGCTGGAAGCATGTGAGTCACCAGGAATACAAAGCTGTGTAGCCAAACTCTATACTACAGATGGCACCCAATGTGTGGCGAGAACCCACTTTTAAAAATATTTTTAAAATTCTCAGATTTTTACACACACACAATGATATAGTTTAAGAGGAAGGAGAATTGGTTTCTCAGAGAACCAAGTCACGAGTCACGTGGTTCCCTGTGGTTCCTGCACAAGCTCAAAAACTGGAACAAAAGTACACAGCCACCACAGAGATTTACCCCAGGCCCTTTTAAAAGGATTCTAGCCACCTCAGAGAGACTTAGCTAAGATGCTGAGAGCCCCTGCTGTACAAAGAATCAGGCCGGCTGTTAAAAGAAAAACAATAAGAGAAAGGGACAGATGTTAGATGCAGCCCACTTCGTATAAGCAAATAATCAAAAGATAGAGATTTTTAAAATTTGATTGAATTGTTTTAAAGAATAGAAGAGTGTATAATGGTAAGTGTTTAAATGTTCTTAAATATACAGAGATATTAAGCTCCGCGAAAGAGGAAAGGTAGGGAGAGTAAATAAAAAAAAGTACTTTAAAGAAATTTAAAAGTCTCCCCAGGGCAAATTCTCAAATGGGTCCACATGGGACTTCTGGGATTGCCTAGCCTGGTACAACAAAATTAGAGCCTATAAATAGGCTTGTACAGTAAACAAAAGAGAATTTAATTAAAATTAAATACAGAGATGTATAAATATTGAGGCTTTTGATCTTTAAATTATAGGTTGAAAAGCAAGAGGTGGCTGAGCAGTGGTGGTGCACGCCTTTAATCCCAGCACTTGGGAGGCAGAGGCAAGTGGATTTCTGAGTTCGAGGCCAGCCTGGTCTACAGAGTGAGTTCCGGGACAGCCAGGGCTACACAGAAAAACCCTGTCACGAAAAACTGAAAAAAAAGAAAAGAAAAGAAAAGAAAAGAAAAGAAAAGAAAAGAAAAGAAAAGAAAAGAAAAGAAAAGAAAAGCAAGAGGTGGTGAAGAAGCGCTGTCTCAGTGGTTGATATTTGTTTTGATTGTTTTCGTTGCCTTGAATTGCTTTAATTTTCAAAATGTGTATGGTCATGAGTTTGGTGGTTATATTAAAATTCCTCTGGGAGAGAGGGCAAGCTATACCTTTAATAATTTCTGGTTACTGGACCAAGGACATACTATCTTGGGAGAGAGGCTCTATATCTGTGTTGATAGGAAAGGAGAAAAGGTTTTGGACCCCTTCCAGAGTGATATGGATCAGATATGTCAGGGGAAGACTCCCTAAAGATCTCGAAAATTTCAAGAAAATCAAACAGGACAGGTAACTTAATCTGCTGATTCTTCAATATGGGAACAGCCCAGTAACTGATTTAGACATAAAAATGTCTCTAGCTAAAATTAGATAATAAATCTTGTTATAGAATCTTTAAGATTCTTCATGCCCTTCTTCATATGGCATAAATAAAAATTACCATAATTAGTTATTGATAAAATTAATTCATAAAAAAGACAATTGTCTTTCACCGACTCAAACAAGGAACAAGTTTTCATCCTTAACTGATCTGTGCACCCTGCACAATCCATATGAATATCTTAACGGTACCAACATTTTGGTTGTGAGATTCGTATATTACAGAATGTACAGCTCTGACAAGAGTCATCCTCAGAGATGCTGAATTGACCTTCTGTTCCAGCCCCGGCTTCCTGATGCTGCCCAGAGACTTGCTTCCAGAACAGCTTCAGGATTGCTGCTGGTTCCAGATGATCTCACCTCATCCAACCTTGCAGACAGATCCAGTCAGAACTTTGGTCAAGCCCTGAGCCTTCTAAGCACACTGAGACTGCATAATGGATGCTGCAGCTAGCTTTCATAAGTCTAGCCAACTTTTTCTAATTTTCCTACCCCCTCCCCACCCCTTTAAAGAATTTCTCATCACCGCTATACAGCAGGAAGAGACCATGGC
Organism: Uromys caudimaculatus; assembly: GCA_028551405.1. Lineage (NCBI taxonomy): Eukaryota > Metazoa > Chordata > Mammalia > Rodentia > Muridae > Uromys > Uromys caudimaculatus. The sequence continues at coordinate 93,791,837 of CM052703.1, read as the reverse complement.
GAGTCGTCAGCCTTATTCCTTGGGTTTGAGTGTCTGGTTATGATTATTTTACAAATTACAGATAGGTTGTTAATTTAAGGGATAATTTGGAAATAGTCATAATTTTGGACAGGGAGGAAAAGATGGGATGGACTACTAAATTTATTCTTGAGCAAAACATTGTGTAGCCACAATCTCACATTGATAGAAATCATTGTGATTGATATGAAATTGACGTTATAATTTCTTACATTGGTACAGAATCTATATATTGATAGAGAATCAAGGTTTCATTGGTATTAATTTGTATATTAATACAAACTTTGAAATATTGTTACTCTTAGATAGGTGTTGTGCTTATACAACTCAATTAAGAACACAAAGCTTTGACCCAGTTCTTCTAATAGCTGCTATTACAAACTATTTAAGTAACACAAGTTAAGGGCCAGATAGTAAACTCATGGTTATGTTAGATTCTAATTTAATTATAATAAAATGCTTTCAATTTACTCAAATAGAACTAAGAGTAGCTAAGGTTTAACAGTTCAAATATTCTTTACATAGATAGATAATCCTTTAAAACATCAGAAATCCACAAAATATGACATTTAAGGATCATTTAACAATGAGACATGTCTGCTCCTGACAGCTTCCCCATTCTCCTTCAAAGAAGAAATTGAGAATCTTTACCTCCAGGCTCGATTGCCACCAATACCTACACAGTGGCTCACAACTGTCTATAACTCCAGTCTCAGGGGATTTGAGGCCCTCTGGTGGCCTCTGTGGGCACCAGGCACACACATGGTACACAGACACACAAGCAGGTAAAACCCTCATAGACATGCTAAGTAAAGTGCTTTAAAGATCTATTGTCCAAAGAAGCCTTTGGCAAGTAGGTATAAGAATCTGTTCTAAGAATGATCCAGAATGCTTCCAGGATTTGTTTGTGGCTTCTCAAAACATGAGCACTGTGCTAAGGAAGAATCTGCTGGCCAAATTTGTTTATGAGACATTCAGTTTTCCTAGTAGAAGGCTTGTAGGCCCAGTATTCAGTCATCTGAAGGATAGAAAGAAGAAGCAGACTTGCGCCCTCACACTTATGTAGCCACCTCCCCAATTAATATTTCTTTATGCATGTACATATTTGGTTGCTTCTCTCAAAACTTCATTTAGGCAAGTCCTGTTTCTGGCTTTGTCAATAACTGTTTTCAAGGCTTGCCAAAATGCTCAGAACAGAGACACAGGGCAATGTCTTGATATTCCTTTTCTTTGAGATAGGGTCTCATGTTGCCCAGGCTGGTCTTGAACTTGCTATGTAGCTGAGGATGATTTTGAACTTCTGATCCACCTTACAGGTCCTGGAATTACAGGAATGTTCCAAAATGCCATTTTATTTGGGGCTGGGGACTGAACCTGGGGCTTCGTGTAGTCTACCAAATGAGCCACATCGCCAGCTCCTTTTGAGTAAACTCTTGAAATCTTGAGAGACCCAAAGCCTTCATTTTAGAGTTGTTGAAAAAAAAAACTGAACCCAAAGAAGATAAATGACTTCCCTAGAATCACGAGTCAATGAATCAAAGAAGCAGATTTGGATCTCATTCATTCATTCTTTTCTAAGCACCTGCTAAGCTCCAAGTGCTGTCCCAGCTTCAGGACAGAATGATGGACAAAGAAGTCCCTGACTTCCTGAAAAAGTTGTATTGTGGTGGAGACTGCCCATAAGCCAATACCTCAACAGATGCTAGTGATAAGCACTATGAAGACCCCGTGTCAGAGATCCCTACCTCACCCCCCAAAAAAGAAAAAAAAAAAAAAAACTAACCAGACAGCCTTCAAACCCTGGCTTTTGGCTTTTGAGGGCCAGGCTCTTTTCATTACACCACTATGCCTGCATGAAGTAAACAAACAAAGCCCTAATTTACGAGACTCCCTCAGCTGCCTGTGTGTGCACTTGGTGGAGTTTACACCCCATGCTGTCCTGAAAGAGGGCCAACACCATCAGAAGCAGCAGCTGACTGGCTTGCCCGCTGAAGCAGGTGTCCAGGAGCTGGCCAGACTGGCTTCTGCTGCTTTGAAACTTCACATCTGGTGCCCAATGAGAGGAGGAGTGTATTGGAATAAGATGGCTATTGAACCAGTGGACTGAGGAGGGCTGGAGTTGGCTGGTCTGGAGAATAATGCAAACCACAAGGGGACAGTACTCAGGAGCCACCAGAGAAAACAGATGGACTTGGGCTGCAGGAGTGACCACTGCCTGAGCACCCCAGGCATCGCTGGGGAGGCCTCACCACCACTGGGGGTCTGTTTACTTCTTTGCCAATCATGGCATCCTCTGATGTCACACTTAGGAAAACAGAATGTGTACTGAGACTGCTGGCTTGCCTCTGTACTGTCCAGGTGGGCCTGCTGCTGAAGCAAGTGTTTTCTATTTGCACACAGAATGGCACATGGCTGACCTAGAAGGCAAGGGGGCTGGTGGATCAGAGGGAACCTTGGATCAACAACTGGGCACTATCTCAAGGACACCCACTCAAACACTGGCCCACCAGCACTCTTTCCTCATTTTGTTATGATGTCAGTTTTGAGGCTGATGTGTTATTCTGCAACATAAAGTGGACACTTGAATAAAACTGAATTGGAAAAAATTAATGAAGTATGACAATTCATTTTTCTCACAGTGGTAAGATTAATGGTCAAAGCATTGCTCTAGACATAATAATAGCACTTGTGAACCAACCACTGGGAACATTTATTATCTCCAGTCCTCACAGTAACCTCTAGGGAGCTGTTCGCTTAGCAAAGTAGGTGAGCACTCCTCAAGACTTAGAAACTAACCTGGACCCTTGGGGCTCTCAGAAACTGGATGACCAACCAAAGAGCATACACAGGCTGGACCTAGGCTTCCCTGCACATATGTAGCAGATGCGCAGCTTGGTCTTCATGCGGGTCCCGAACAACTGGAAAGGGGTCCATCCCAAAAGCTGTTGCCTGTCTGTGGGATATGTTCTTCTAGCTGGGCTGCCTTGTCTGGCCGCAGTGGGAGAGGATGCACCAAGCCCACAGAGACTTGATGGGAGGGATACCCAGGGGCCCCCACCCTCTCAGAGTAGAAGGGGAAGGGAAGGAGGGAAGGATTGTGGAAGGGGGTGACTGGGAGTGGGGGGCAGTGGGTGGGATGTAAAGTGAATAAGTAAAAAAAAAATGTTTTTAAGTTAAATAGTAAAAGAGGGGAAAAAAGAGAAACTGTCTCTGAGGTCACACTGGGTTGGGAATGGGACTCTAGTAGTGTACTTATGGAGCATGCACGAAGGCCTGAGTTCAGTCCCCAGCACCACATAAATCGACAGTGGCAAGCACAGGCAGAGCACTGGGGAGATAGAAGCAGGAGGTTCTAAGTTCAAGGTCACTCTTGACTACTTAATGAGTTGTCTGGGATTTCAAAACAATTCACATTGATGGTAAACAGGCACTGAGCTCCATCCAATCAACGCAACTCTGAAGGCCAAGTATGTTTTATAAAACAATACAGTGTCCATCTCTAGGTGCTCTGGGGCTTCTAAAGTGTGGAGGCTGGGAAACCACCTAATTCATACTATAAACTCGGCTACATGCCAAGTTAGGATATGAGAATTATACCCAGTTTTAGGAGTGAACTTTGGGGTTCATGGCAAAGACAGTCCTTACTGCTTGAGAAACATTATATCATATGTTCCAAACCCAATGACTTCAGTGGATGCTTAGCTGGGCAGCCTCTGGATTTCTTAATTCATAAAATTGAGCTGAGCCGGGCAGTGGTGGCACACGCCTTTAATCCCAGCACTTGGGAGGCAGAGGCAAGCGGATTTCTGAGTTCAAGGCCAGCCTGGTCTACAGAGTGAGTTCCAGCACAGCCAGGGCTACACAGAGAAACCCTGTTTTGAAAAAACAAAAAAACAAAACAAAAAAACAAAACAAAAAAAATTGAGCTGACACACTTTGGAAAACTGATATCAAGTGTTCAGAAACACCTGGTCATCCAGTAGGTACATGGTAAACATGACTTGGGCTGGGCTTAGTTGACCAGTCTGAGAATATGGGTCACTATGGCCCAAAGGATTCCAGAGAGCTGTTGTCATCCCAGGTCTAAATCAGAGTGTGTGCATGTGCGTCAGAGAAGGGACTGCATGAGTCCTGAGAGGGGCTGTGGAACCAATCCCATCTCCATGCTTTAACCAGGACCATGGCCCAAGCAAGAGCCAAAGGATTTCCAAACAGGAGGTGACCCAATAGAGACTAATCACCCCACACTGAAGTCACTTCGAACGTTCTCCTGTCCTGGATTTCCAGCAGGATCAAGGCAGTCATCTGTTAAGAATGGAACAAAATCCAACTTCAAATTCTTTTCCTTTGCTTGTCCTCTCAAGATTCAGTTGCAGCTTGGCTCTGGCTCCATACTGTAGCTCATAGCTCTCTTCAGGTCATTAAGGATGATTTTTCTTATGTACAAATCTGAACGTAGTAAAATTCTTTGCATAGTGCAAAGTCTAAACTATTCAGCAAAGACCTGATTACTTGGCATCGTACCCCACTAAGCTACTGATAACAGAAGGACTGTGCTCTTTCATGTCCCTGCTCCTCTTCCTCCTGCGTTTATCTTCCCTTAATCCCTCAGGCAGACGAGTCAGAAAAAGTTCAGACTTCAAGTCAGAAAGTTCAGGGTCCACCTTTGGCCCTTCTTCCAGGCTAGCCAGAATATCAGTCAAAGAAAAGGCCTCCTTCTCCAGCTGACTGGTACAGTTTTCCAGGTAGAGAGATAGATGTGACCATTGTGGACACAAGGCTCAGGATCTTAAGCCACCATCGCTCATCCACGATCAACAATTTTAAAGGTATAATTTGTTTTGATCCTTATGTGGAGTCAGGTCTGCTAAGCACAGACATGCAAAGATTCTGGTTCTTCTGTTCATTTAAAATTTTATTATTAAAAATAAATGTCTTACTTTTTCTACTTTCTTGCAATCTCTTTAAACTCAGAGTGTGTGTTGTGTGGGCATGTGTAGGCATGTTTGTGTGTATGCAGGTGCAGGTAACCATGTGGAGCACACATGTGGAGGCCCTAGGAATCCAGGTGTCTTCCTTGATCACTCTCCACTGAACCCAGATTGACTGGTATCTGGACTCTGTTGTTAGGTAACACATGGGTGAGTGTGGACGCTACCTAAGAGGGACATGGGAAACATCACAATCAGGCATTCTGGTCTGATAGTTTATTTGCTTTCTGAGCACCCCATCCAGACAGACCAGAAAGCAGTTGGTGTTGTGCTGTTTGTACCATCTTCATACACCTTTTAAGCTGTAGGAAGGGTTTTGTTCAAGGGTTTTGTTGTTTTGCATGTATGTGGAAATGCAGGTGCTTGTGCATGTAGAAGCCCGAGGTCAGAGGTCAGCGCCGAGGTCAGAGGTCAGTGTCATCTTCCATTATCTTCTACTTTACTGAGGTGGGTCTCTCTGCTAGTCCAGCTAGCTAGTCTAGTCCCAGGGAATAGTCTCCCTCTCCCAAGAGTGCTGGTATTACAGGCAAGCCAGTATGCCCACAAGGCTCTTACTTGGAAATTGGGAATCTGAACTGTCCTCACACTTGCACGACAAATGTTCTATCCACTGAGCGCCAGCCCCGAGGTTCTGATTCTTTAAATGGAGACTATCACTATGGCCTCACCTATTTGCAAAAAGTGGCAACGACTGTCCCTGGGCCACTTTCTACCTATGAGCCTGCAGCATGGCTTATTTAGGCAAAAATGCCCAATGCCCTTTGTTATTCTTACAAAGGTTGTGTCAACAGCAAGGCCAAGAACTGGATGAACTTCTCAAGGCAAACAGTCATCTTGATTTCAACAGAAACCAAATAGATGGACTCCTCCCAGAGCTTAATTTACAGGGTTTCCTGGTGACCCAAAACGGCTGGAAAACTTTATTTTTGTCTAAACTTCTTCTAAATTCTTTTTAAAATTCTTCCTAACATTTATTAGGCTGCTTATCTAACTTTGTAAGTTAGTAAGTATGGTATACAAGACATAATGGGCTGTTTATAACCTCAAGAGCACTTGGTGGGGAGGCTGCAGAGAGAACTAAGATGAGCAGCTGATAAACATCGAGACAGGCTTCAAATTAGAACTTATGGGATCTGAACAAGCCAGCCTGGCTTCCCCTTATAAAAATGAGCATCTCCACTTAAGCTGGCAAGTTGGCTCAGCAGTTAAGGCTGCTTTTTCAGAGGACCAGGTTCAATTCCCAGTCCCTACACAACCACCTGTAACTCCAGCTCAGGGGATCTGATGCCCTCTTCTGATCGCTACAGACATCAGACACACACATGGTGCAGATATACCTGCAAGCAAAAGAGCCATACAAACACATATAAAAAAATAAGTAAATAAAAGAGCATCAGTCATCATTGGACAGTGTGGAATGATAAACTTACATGTAGCCAATCTGTGACACCACATGGAGAGGTAAGACTGCGCAATGAAGTTCAACGGTCATGATGCAGGAGATGCCTTTGCTACTTCCCAATTCTGTGACCTTGAGCAAACTGCCTGCTTTCTCATGCAAAGCGGGACTAAAAGTGCCAGTGGCCTAGAGACATAGTTCAGTAGTGTGTATGCCTAGTATGTACAAAGCCCTGGATCCCATCCCAGTACCACACAAACTGGGTGTGATGATGTATGCCCATAGTCCCGTCACTCAGGAGGTGGAGTGGATCAGGAGTTTAAGGTCATCGTTGGCTGCAGTGAGTTTGAGGCCAGCCTGGGGTACAGGAGACAGTGTCTCAAAAGGACTCATCTCAGGGTTGTTAGGAGCAAGAGTTAGTTAATATATACAATGCATACAACAGTGCTTGGCACATAGTAGGTGCTCAAATGAGCTCTCTTCTCCAGTTTGATGTGTCATACTATAAGGTACTGCCCACATATTATCTTACTAATGGTTTGCAGCAAGGTAGGTGGCTGTGCATTTTAAATGAAGAAGCTTAAGTCAAAGAGCAGAACCTGGCCTATGGTCAATGCTGAACAGAGGCCCTTCTGCTTCAAGCTTACAGGGCCATCAGAGGACACTGCTATCCAATGTCCCAAAGCTGTTGGGACTCCACATAACCAAGCTGAACCTACAGAGAACCACTGTACAAACTGATTCAAAATAATCCTAGTTATCTTCTCAAAACTTGTCGGCAACTCTCCAGTCTGAGTGGACAGGAACTGTGTTAAAGACCCCCACTCATATTCTCCTTACCTGGACCACCGTATATAAATGGTGAATTAAGTTCCAACAGCTGAGAACCCACGCAATGGCAACTCTCCCCCAGTGGTTTCCTAACGCTCATCTAAGCAGTGTCATTATTGAACATTTGTTGTTATAAGCCAGTTAGTGTGTATGTGACTTGTCTTACAGGGTCTTACAAATGCCAGAGTCTCTTGTCTGGGACCAAGGTGATGATCGTCCAATAGCACGAGGTTTTGCATTTGAAAGATCCAAAGCAGACATTAGACAAGGTGGTTTTTCCATCCTTCAAGCGCAGTCCAGGAAAAGGCAAGCCACATGGAAGAAGAATCTTGAGAAAGCCCAAGAGACCGAAGGAAAAGCTGAAGAAGGGCTAGCCACAGAGAACTCTGAGCCTTAAAAAGGAAGGTGGTGAGAGCCAAGGGGAGGCCTCAAGGAATGAGCCTGGCAAGGAGGAGGGAGAAAAATAAAGGAGGGGAGTGTGGCAACTTAGGCTTGAAATGGAAGGGCAATTCTGGAGTTACGGTGGGTTCTGATCCAATGGAAAATTAGACCAGAAGCCCTACCGAGCTTCTCGCTAAGGAGCCTGGGTGGTCATCTGTGGGTGGCCCACACTTAAGAACACACACACAAAACTGGACAGAAACACAAGAGGGGAGAAGTGTCATGCAGCAGGGAGTGGCAAGAGCCGATCCTAAATGCAGTTATTTGGGTACAATGTGCCCTTCAGAGAGGGCACAGTGACAGCATGGGCTAATTTACAGAGCCGCCGGGTAATAACTCAGAGAGCAATGCTCCCTTCTCCCAACAAAACGAGGCAGCCCCTGAAGGTTTCATGGTGGTAAAAGCTGCATTATACAGCATTCTGAGATCCCAGAACCAATGAAAGGAGAGACAAGTTTACTAAAACGAGCCTTGACACTGAGTGCGTTTCTGGCAGATCCGTTATTAGACGCCAGTTCTACCCTGTCCTCAAGAAACGATTCATTTCCTTATAAGGCTCGTCTCTTCTGCTCCCTGTATGACAAGCACCATCTTCTTAAAGGAGCAAAGCTAGGAGAACCTGCCTGCCCCCATCCCACTCCCTGTGTCTCAAGCTAAGTAGAGGTCCCTATCATTAAGAGTGTCAAGGAATCAGTATGAGCTGTATCAGCCCTTGAAATCACTTCTTAAAAACCGATTCTGCTACAGAAATGCAAGCTGGATTACAGAGTCTGGGGAACAATGCACTGTTTATGGCAGCTGCAGGAATGAAGTAGCTTTAGCTCTGACAGTCTTTTTAATCTCATTAGCATTTTCCCACTACTAGACTTCAGATACAGTGTGCTTACTGACAGATGTGCTCTCACGATATTCAGGAGCACGGGACATGCCAGCTGTCACTCATCACAGAGAACTGACTGCTAATGGAATTAAAAAACAAAAAAACTTCTCAATGTTTTTTAGTTGGTCTCCATTATCTATGAGTAAATTGCAAGCTATTTAGGGGTACAACTATTTAGGGGTACCCCAACTTCACATATCATGTATTTCTCCATTTTAAAATTCTACAGTCTGGGAGCTGGAGACATGGTTCAGTGGTTAAGAGCACTTGCTGCTTTTGCAGAGGGCTAGGGTTCCATTTCTGGCACCCATACGATGGCTAAGATGCCTTCTTCTGACCTCCAGGGTACCAGGAACACACAATGCACACACACACACACACACACACAAACACACACACACATACATACATACATGCAAAATACTCATACACCTAAGAAACAAACTTTAGTTCTACAATCTATCCCTTCACACCCAAAGCTGTGCTCTCTGCCTGGGACATCCTCCTTTCTTGGTAAAATCATACATGTCCTTCAAATGTCCTCCACATGACTGTGGTTTTCTCTCCTCCCAGCTTACTTTGAGACCCACCTTCTTGAAAGCGCTGAAAGACCTAACTTATCTACCACTGCACTCACTACCCTGCAATTCCATTTTATAGACTTGTGTCCACCGGATCCTGAAGACAAGAAACACATTCTAGTTTTTATTGTATCCTCCTGTGTTCTGGTCAGATGCCTGGCATCTGTTAGACACAATAAATGTTTTAATGAATACTAAATACTGCTATCAATAAGCATTTCTTTCAATAAAAAGAAAATTCTACTCTTCAAAACCTGTCTTAAGACAGGATGACCATCTTCTCCTTTGGATCAGGTGTAAAGTCAGGAGGCCTTGGAGAGGACACCATTTGGGTTGTGTGCTGGGTAGCATTTCAAGGAGCTGGTAGCTGCCTGCATCCACCATCAGGAGAGAAGGAGCACCCAGTGCCTGTCACTGTGGACCACATTCAAGCTACAGATACCAGTTTGACTCGGCACACTGAGTGGCTCATTTTAGTTTGATTTTGTTAAGGATCCTGAGACAGAAATTTGCCCAACATCACCCAGCCAGCAAGGGATGAAGCCAAACCAATACAGAATGCAAGATCAGGACTAGATTTTCCTAATGAACTGAAAAGTAAGGCTGGCTAAAGCTAAGATTTCCCACGGGGCTGAAAAGATGAAGATAGCAAATAACTTGCCCATTTCAGACTATGGGTATGTGCTTTTAACAACGTAAACTGAAAACCAGCCTGTTCCTGGTCAGCATGGAGATAACTGCACTCCCATGGCCAGGCTGTCAAGTAACAGACCCATCAGACACTCAGTTTGAAGCTCTGCTTCAAAACAGCTTCTTGAATTTATTTAACTCATGGGTAACCTGGTTGAGCACTACATAGACTGAAGAGGAAAGCCACCACTCAAGGCCTGCTTAGCTTTGCAGGCAGCTCAGAACCCAGGTGACATGTTGGGCACAGAAATCAGAGATCTGCATTCTCCCCTGAAAGATGCAAGTCCAACTTGCACCAGGGCTCCAATTCAAATCTGGTTTTATTAGAAATCCCACCACAGTCAGAGTTTTTAAAGACTGGATGGCTGCCTTGTACTTTTCCATTCCCATTTAAAAAATGACTAGAGGCAATGACAAAAATAACCACGTCAAACAGGGGATTCTTCTCCAGAGGTTTCTTGTAAGCGTGAGTCCAGGCATTCCACTCTTTTCCACTTTAAAAAAAAAAAAAGTTTTTGGAGTGCACCAGCCTTTACTCAGCTTGATGTACAAAGCATCCACCCTCAAGTTCTCCCCGTAAGACTGGGACTCATCTCCCAAGCTGCTGGTCTCCGTCAAGCCCATGCTCGGTTACTAAAGCAGCTTCATAAATGCCAAGGTCAGCCCCAAGCCCAACCTTCAACAGTAGGCAACTGATGACATCTTCTGACACAAGCCAGCCCTCAGTGGAGGGTCGGGTCAGACACCCCTCATCTCCCAAGGGTGAATCACACCAGCAGTGAAGTGTGCTCCCTTCCTACAGCTCAGTGTGCAAAGCCACTGCATGGACGGGGCTCACCTCCTGCCCAGCCCGAATGGAAGGTGACTGAAAGTTACAGAACAGACAGAAGTACGAAAGCAAATGTTTAATTGCTGTTTCTATCTATAACCAGTCAGCCGCCCTCTTCCTGGAGAGCCTGTCCTGCTGGGCAAATGAAGAACTTACAGAAGAGAGGCGCACCATCTGTGTAGAAGTGTGTGCTAAGTTCTGGACTCTGTATTTCCTTGAGAGGGAGAAATGATCTGGTGCAGAGCAAGCATTTCTTATTTTCATCTTTCATCTCGCTATACAGGTTCCACTCTCTAGGTATTAAGTATGGGAAATTTGGAAGAAAGAAACTACACATAAGTATACTGTATACCCTGTGCTGGCAACACGACAGCTCTGCCATTGCCCACCATGTGACTCTAGGTTATTTCTGGTGACGTGGTGTACGTTAGCACATCTCTGTCTGAGGGAAGTGTGAGGGAGCTTCCGTGATGATAGGACTGGACAATACACACTGGCCTGGCCTGGAGCCGAGTGTCACTCACTGTATCGATGGAGAGAGGGAATTACAAGAGATTTTAGTTTTAGTTTCTCATCTGACCAAGACTTATAAAAGATTTACAGAAAACAGATTTGTGGGGTCAGGGGACAGAAGAATGGTAATAGGGAGAGGAAAGTGGAGAAGTGGTGAATACATTCAGTAGAATTCATAAAATAAAAACATTGTCACAAGCATACAGAATACAGAATACAGAATACCAGGAGAGGAACGTGGCACAGGGTGAGTGGGGCCCAGCAGATAATTCTTGAATGAATTCTCCTAGGCAGGTCAAAGATTGTGCTTTATAAACTTATTATAGTGTAACAGCTTTTCAAATATTCTTTTGCCTCCTGCTTCCAGGTGACTTCCTTTCGGATGAATAAAACAGAACTGGTACACGTGTCCCATGATGGCAGAGCAGCATTTGATCCAGGCGAGGCGAGGAGCTAGGCAAACTTACACAGTAAGTGACAGTCTATACTTCTTGGTCTTCTCCCTTGACCACCCCAAGTCCTTCCAGAGACAGCATTTATTTTTTCTGGAAGAATCCAGTGATGGACACTTGTCTGTTGGCTTTGCCCAGAGCAGCAGCCCCTTTCTTGGGGCCCTTCCGTTGTTCTTCTCTGTGCTCCCTTTTCAGAGCGGCAGCAGGGGGTCTGTGTGCTGAGACCGGCTTCATCTTAAGCTCCTCCTCACTGTCTGTGCAGGACTCACTCTCATAGACTTTCTCAGTCACTGGAATAGGAAAAAAGGAGGACACGGTGCTTGAGCCACTTACCAAATGGCAGGTAAGTTGTGTTGCGCCTTTTTCTTACTGGAAAGGCATAACTAGACTCAGCCAGAAAATACCCTACAGTCGTCACACGGCCTCTAGGTGAGGCTGAAAACCCCCACTCCTCCACAGTGTCCCATGTCATTAGATGGGCCTTCACCATCTAACTGCCCACATTTGTTACTTGGGTCCTAGTCTACACTGGCTAACTTCCTGAACCCTGCATATGAACCGTGTCACAAACACCCACCTCTAAACTCCATGTTCTGACTGGCGTCCTGAGTCCTATTTCCACGACCCCCAAACTTACCCGTTTCTAATTCTGCCTAACCACTCTCCCATCATGCACACTGTAGCTCACTCTACCCAGGTGTCAACCACTGCCCCAATCTGAAGCCAGTTTGTTACTCAACTGCTCAGGTTTTGAAACCCAATGACTACTAATGAACCCAAGATTTACTACAGCCTACATCAGGATGAAAACTGCCCCAAACAAACCATTCTAGATGATACATTTGAAGTTTTAATGGACAGACAATGATGAAATAAGAAGCAATGTTGCCACTTTTCTTACTCCCTAGTAGCCGAAGGCTTTTCCTCTGCCACTAAAATGGGCTTGCAGGGATGGCCAGCTGCCAAGAGCACTTGCTACTCCTGCAGAGGACCTGAGCTCAGTTCCCAGAACACACACTAAAGTTCACAACTGCCTGAAATGCCAACTCCAGAGGGTCAAATGTCCTCTTGTGATCAATCTTCTCGGGCACCAGGCACACATGTGATGCACACACATGTGATGTACACACACACATGCATGCAGTATACACATAAAAACCTAAACTCCCCAAACTCTTCCAAAAGGAAACCTAGAACAGAACTATGCTAGAGGCTAGTCACACTCAGCCCCAGAGTGTACAGGCAGAAGCGGTGGTTCCAATCATGTTCTCACAGATCAGATGGAGAGACTTTCCACACACAGAGCTACCTCGCTGAGATGAGAACTAAAGCAGCAGCACCCACAGTCTTTCCCAGCCATTCTGGATGCAGCACACGATGCAGAAGCAGTGAGGGAAACATCTCCTCACTAAAAAAGTGACCTCATATGCATAAAAGTGCTCAAAGCATTAAATTCCAAGGTAAAATTTCCCCATCAAAGAACACTCTTATTCACTGATAATTCCTTCTAATTAAAATTTACTGATTAAACTGTTCCAGAGGCCCAGGCCCAGGGATTCAACTATCTGTGTTCTAAAGCCTGGGCTGCCCCAGTGTGAACATGTACTGGGTCAGCTGGGGACCTCGTGGGAACACTGCTGGATTCTAGCTCTGAGTTCCACACCCAGCAGGTCTGTGGTAGAACCTGAGAACTTCTTTTTAAACATAGTCCCAGACACAAACAGTGATGGTCTGAGTGACACCTGATGAATCAATGTTCCCCTCTCCAATAAAATGGGGAGTACACTCACTTTCAGCATTTATGAATGCACCTGGCATCCATATACTGGCAAAGACTTTCCAGTATTCTTTCTTCACAGTATACTCTGCTGGGGGTTAAGTGGCTGCTGCCTCTGCAGCACAGCCTTCACCTACATCCACCTAACAAAACAGGGCTGCAAACTACTAAGTATCTCTCTCCCATGGAGGTCTGGGGCTTTGTCTTCACTTTCAAGGACTGAGAACTCACTTTGATGTCACAAGCTTTAAAAATGTAACCCAGACTGGAGGACTTGGAGTCTCTGGTGATCTAGTTAGAAATGCAGCATCTCAGTCAGGTGTGACGCAAGCACCTGACATCTGTATACTTGGGAGACTGCTAAGAGAACCGTGATGAGACCAGCCCAAGTTTTATGGTAAGACCATGCCTACAAAGGAAGAAAGGAAAAGACAAGAAAAATCCAGAAGAATTCCAATTTTAGCAAGACTTTCAAGTACTTCACATAGCTAATAATATTAGAGTAATCTGTGAACCTTTTTGCGAAGACACTTGAGACATTCCCAGTGAATATCTACAGTCCAGCAAGCACAATCCCAGAACACCTTCCATCCCCAACTATGCTACATGCATCATACAACTCAATTCATGGACAAAATTCTAAGCTGTTATTATTTATTTATATCAGAAGATCTGAAGAGCTGTTTAGAGAAAGGAAATGACTTCAGAGTTGGTAGTAACCCTCTTACTTCACAAGCTATATTCTCTATTCAATGGCAGCATGTCCATACTATCAGATGTCAGGATTGATTACCTTGTAATTTGTTACTTCTTGGTGGAACCACTGACTGTCTCATGGCTGACTTCATGTGGTACATTGCTTGAAAAGTTAAAAACCAGCCAGGCCATATCAACCAAATGTTTCAAGCAGCGCACTTGGTGTATCTAAATTAAAAGGGTGTTCCTACAGTCACGGCTTAGTTACTTCACACTACAGGACAGCGGAGATTTGAACTTCAGAGCATAGCTCCTCTATGCTAGCTGAACAAGCCGCTTGCCTTGGCTGCCATCCCAAGAAGCCTGCTGTGTGGACAACACTCCAATCCGTTTCTTTGCTCTTAGAAATCCCTTCCTTAAAAAAAAAAATTAAAAAAATAAAAATAAAAAAAAAGAAACCCCTTCCTTGATCAGAAATTCACCCCAACCTAGTTCAGGGTCCAACACCATAATCCCTGCTATAAACCCTCAGGAAAACAAAATCTAGCAAGAGAAAGGCAAGTCCCTGTGCGGGTCCATCTGCACAGTGGCAGCAGAGTGAAGGAAACACGGCCTTTGCTGGTAACCAGAGCCAAGATTCATTAGGATGCACTTGAACTAAAAACCTTACAAAAAGGGTGCTAAGCAAGCAGTTCCCACCGCTGCCTCCGAGCCTGCTAACAGTCCTGTGTGGAGAAAGGCTCACCCAGAAGCTCATGTTCCATATCTGCTCAAAACGTGAGGGCTTAAAACAAAGCAGTAAATATTAGCCACAGATTCCCAGTGAACGCTCATAAAGATATCCTTTACTTTCTTCTTTTAGAGTAAGGATGAGGAAAAAAAAAAAAACCTGATACTTTTGCCTTTTTAATTCAATTAAAAAAAAATCACACCTCAAATAGCTAAAGTATTCTAATTATATAAAATACTAAAAGCAAAAAATGTCCCATAAGCACATACCAAAGTTTAGAATGCACAGATTTTCAGGAAAAGTGGCACAAAGAGAGGACTAACACCTGCAGAGTGTTACTCCCGATTACAGACACAGTGACAAGCCCGCCAGAACAGGGGATGGGATAACAGACATGTGAGGGCATGCAATAGACACAATGTCTCCAGGAGCTTTCATGAGCACCCTGTCAAGGAAGGGCTGGTTCTTCAGAGCATTAATCTCTTAAAGATAGAAATTTAAACAAGAAAAGGAAAATCAAAAAAGATAGGGCAACCTGGTGGTGGTAGCAGCGCACACCTTTAATACCAACAGAATTAGAGTCAGAGGAAGGTAGAGGAAGACGGATCTCTGAGTTCAAGGCCACCCTGGTCTACAGACTGAGTTCCAGGACAGCTAGGGCTACACAAGAGAAACCCTGTCTCAAAAACCAAACCAAAACAACAAAAAGATAGGGCATTAGAATCTTCTCTATGAGATTCACCTCATGGTAGGTGCCATAAGAAAGGAGAAAGAACTATCCGTGCTCCAGCAGACCAGTGGTTTACAAGCCTAAACCCATAACTGCTTCCAGACTAGAGAGTACAGTGTTGGAATCTGAGCATGTCAACAGGCTTCAAGTGTTGGATCCCAAAAGTCCCACTGAAGACCACTGAATTGTGGAAAGAGCCTGAGCTGGCACAAAGAGGAGCTCACAGGAAGCAGGGAGATCCAATCATACTCTCCTAAGATCAATGAGACTGGGCACCAAAGACTTGACTCTCTCCAGGGGCTAATCATCTGCAGGAAGCTTCCTTTCCACTACTGAAATGTTTAACACAATCAGTATTTAAAAGAATGTTTCTCAATGTTTGAGACAGTGTTACTACCTCATCTGAATCTTACAAAGACCCCACCGGGAGTCAAAATAGATACTTCTCTTCCATTCCACAGATCAAGAAAATCTCCAGCAGAGATGACATGGCTTCGATGCCACACATTCAGAGCTTTAGTTCATGGTGTAGAGCCCACACAAAAGCCCAGTGTTCTGACTCCACTACAGTGTTCTTTGTACTCTATAAGCGTGGCCACAGACCAGAAGCAGCAGCCTGCATGGGCTAAGTCCCATAAGCATTCACATCTGGGACAAACTCCTCTGCAGGGGATTCTAGTCCCACATCTGCCTTACCTATGCAGCCTTCTTCATCCACAAAGGTTTTAGATTTCAGTACACGCTTTCGTTTTCTTTTGTTTTCTCCACTTGAACGCTAAAAAATCAGAGAGTAACGATATTAAGTTGATCAGTGAAGCTATAGAGAAAAATAACAAAAGATTTTAAGTCTCTAAAAGCCACCTCCTAACATGCCATTATGGTGAAAGGTAGGGAGAGGAACTCTACACAGTCCTGCCGCACTGCCACAATGCTTGCTGTGTGCAAGGCATCTTCCTAATTAAAGAAAGAAAAGCAGCATGCTTAGGAAAGATCTGTGTTCTTGGTAAAAAAAGAAACAGGTTAAGGACCTTAGTGGAAGAGACAAAGTCAGCACACACTGCATGCAGTAGGCTGTGTAAGGAACACTTGGGCAGAGATGTTCTTAGGGCTCTGAGTATGCCCCCTGAAGAACACACTTGCTATGATCAGCCTTGACATTGGAACACCATATCCAGCTAGCCAGAAGCACACATCACTACTGTCACTTTCCTTTTGTCTCCACTGTCTCTTTCAACCCATTTCTTTGGCTATAATGTAATAGCATGAGATTTACAGAAGTCTTAACAGAATGGATAAGAAAACTAATGGTTACAAAGGAAAGGAGGCTCACCCGCAGTCTCTTCTCAACATTTCACCATCCATACTAACAGACGTGGACAAGCCACAGCTAAAGAGCATTCAAAACTGCATGTCACTGTTTGTTGTGGTTTTTCTCATTCAGTCCTTTCCCTGAAGAACAAATCTGAGTTTTGTTTTCTTTATCATTCATGATCTGCCCTGGTACAGGCAGGGCCTCCTTTTGCACAATTCCCACTGCAGCTATGTAGCACAGCAGCCATATGGTTAACGGCCACAAAAACCCGAACAGCTGCCCAGAGCTACCTGTAAGTACCTCTCAGCCTTCCTAAGGCTATGTCCTAAGCAACGGCTCCCCTCAGGTAAGAAGAGAGGGTGTCTATCAGGCCAACCTGAGGAGGAGCGCCATGAGATAGAGCCAGCTACAAGCACTGGTGAGGCACAGAGAAAGTAAGTGACCCATGATTCAACATGGTGACTGTAGGTTCCTGAGAGAGTAAAGACACACAGGATGGGGCGCTCTGGTAGGTTTACCTTGACAGGAGGGGCCTCAGTTTTTGGCATAGGATCAGGAGGTGGAGATGCAGGAGGTGGAGACGGTGAGTCTGCTTCATACATCTCAGGAGAGTCTGCAAAGACTAAGAAAATGGAACAGGCATAATGAAGACAACAAGCTCTACCTGGCACGCCGCCTTCTCCACTGCATCTGCCTTGAAACTTGCGGCTATCAAAGGGTATTTTACAAGCAGTAATTCATGACAGCCAAGGACTCTGCAGTTAAAGACTTAACTTTAAGAAATACATTAATTTTACATAATTACAAATGGAGAATAAAGAGTTTCTAAAGTTGACAATACCTTAGAGATTATCTTGGCCAAGGGTTTTATTACAACAAGATCAGAGCATGAAGTTGGTTGAAAGATACTGATCACTTACCACATGTCAGGAGTTTCACTTTACCCTCACACAGCTAAGAGATAGATCTTACTCCCATAATACAGTTGAATAAACAGAGGTTTCAAGAGATTCTTCACTTGACAAAGGCTCATGACTCATAACAAGATTTAAGCCCATCCGCGTGATTCCACAGCCTTCCTAACCCAACCATCCATGCTCTTATCACTCACCACCAGAAGGCAGTGGAGACAGGCTGCTCTACTCAGTGCACCACAGCAGTGTCTTTGCTGCTGTGATCTGAGGATGACCTACCCCTAATTTCCATGAAGGAGCTAACAATCAAACCTGATTGGTAGTTTCTATGGGACTATTTCTAGTGACTTCACTGATAAGCCTTGCTTTGCCGCACAGAACATGGGCAGGAAAAAAGTTAGGAGAGAAAGAACACAGTGGAAATGGTATCCACAATGGAGCACCATGGGAAGGAACCCTAGTGCTTCTCAATAAAGAAACAGAAGTCTGGGAGAAGGTCATCAAAGAAAAGGGGAAGAGCCACAGCAGACACACTGCTTGTCCAGAGCTCAGGTCCTGACAGGGCCTTGCAATTACTAGGTGAGCACTCTCCACTGGACTATATCCCTAACCCCAACCTGCTGCTGAGTCACCACAAAGAAACTGCTGGGCGTGGGCGTGGGCAGCTGCTTAGTTTCAACTGTTCCTGAAGCTCCAGGCTACATACAAACTCTTTGTACAAATCTCGGAACTGAATTTCTCCTACCTGATTAAGTCAGCGCTAGAAATAATGATAGTGGAGGGTTCATGGCCAAATGACCTAAAGAGGTGAAGCAGCACAGGAGCCAGAATAAAACAATGACTGAGACACTTCACATATGAAATGGCCCCTAACTTTATAAGCTCAGTAGAGCAAGAGAGAGAAACGAAAGGAAATCAGCTTCATGGAGCCAGTGTACAATGGGAGCCCAAGCAAGAGCAGTGTCATACACCAGAACCAAGAACTCAATGTTCTGAAGTAATGGTTGACTAGACAACTGGACCTCAGTGGTCAGAGGAAAGTCTAGGCAGCAAGGAAGGCAAAGAAAAGGCGCTTTGAGTGCTCACGGATAAACCTGAGTATTCTCGTTCAGTTCCTGAACATGACTTACAAAAGGGAACAATCCCAATGGCTCCCTCTTGCGCCCCTCCTAGCACTGCACATAACCTCAAAGAGGCAGGGATGCCACAGTTGTCCTGGCACTAATGCACAGCAGCAGTAACTGTGTTTGCTTCAATTCAAGGAAAATAAGCACTTCCTGAATGAATAAAATTAGGGGTGAGGAATATTCAGGTCAAGGGAAGACGCAGACACTTCCTTTCCACTTGCCCACCTTCCAAAGAATCATACAATAATAAATATCAAAATCCCATGGAAGAGAACAGAACAGAGAAATAAAGAGATTTCAACACATCCGGAGAGATGGAAGGCAGATGGGAGAACGCTAACAACAAAAGTCAGGCAGTGATTCAGACGGTAGGGATTATCATTATAAACTGTCTTATCTGACTTTAAAAGTAGTGTTTATGGAGACTGTGTTTAAACTTAAATATTTTAAGGAAGGATAAACAACCAACATTTTCTACTTTATAAACATTAACAGCTCATTCTCGTAATAGCTCTACAAATCATTATTTGTCTCATATAACTGAGGTTCAAAGACATTTTTTAAAAACTTGCCCATATTCAGTCTTTACCATTAAGCCAAGCCTTCTGACATAACACACTTTTACTGACGTAAATATAACAGATGCTTTGTTCACTAGTGTATTTGAAATAGATTTGTAGTTGATGATGAAAACATTCACGTGGCAAAGCAGCTCAGGAAAGCAGCTTTGCTGGGAAAACTAGCTTCAGCCAACCAGCAGTGTGACCAACCACTTGTTTGTCAAGAGTCTTCTGGCAAAGACTAGAAATTCCAATTCCTGGAAAGCAATCACCGCTCCCCAGGACTCCATACATAGTTTTACAATGCCTATCACTGCCTAAAAAACAATGTGCGTGTGCCATGTGCTTAACATTCTCTACAAACAACCTGCAAGGACTGAAATATTAGCAAGTACCTAACACAGCTATAAAAACTATTTCTTCTTAGCAACACAGAGACTAATGTTATTTCTCTCTGTGCCTGGCGTATTTCTTTTAAATATGTAGAACTACTGAAGGTGCTTGAGACACGTCCAGGGTGAAGGAGAGGCTTAGCTGAGGAGGAAGTTACTGAGTGTCAAGCGCTGCCCTGGCATTTCTGATGTGTTGTTTGCCTTCATGCCCATAAAGAGCTGTAGTTTGCAGTGACACTGTCATTTTAGAGGAGTAAACACGGGAATTAAGTCTCTACCTAACATCAGAAAACACAGGAAGCAGTGCAGGAAGATTTAAACCCAGGTCTGTGTGACCTGGAGTGCCTACCATTACTGCACACCTATGGCACATCTGCTAATGCCTCGCCTGAGATGGCAGACCAAGCAGTTATAATCAATGGAACACAAATAAAAAGTCAGAACTTGTATAAAGGTTCAAAACAAAACTCTGATGCTTTTCAGACAGAAATTTTAGAATAAAATGATTTAGTCAGATGCCAAGATGATATCTGGCAGAAGAAAGAACCTATGGCCTCTGCTCTGCTATCTGCTTCCTGTGTTGCTCACCAGCATCACGCTTCTTTACACTCCTTCTCTGCTAGGCACTGCAAACACAGTCCTACTAGCCTGTGGGTCTTATTATTTTGTGGGCTACAATCAACCACAGGAACTCAGTTCAGAGCTGGCACTCTCACTACCCCTAGACGATCCGGTCTCAATAGGTTCGTGAGTGGTAGAGTGTACGCACATGCTCACATGTGTGTAGCCCCTAGACGATCCGGTCTCAATAGGTTTGTGAGTGGTAGAGTGTACGCACATGCTCACATGTGTGTAGATGTACAAGTAATCCTACAATATGCACACCAACAGCCAAGGGAACACGGACCTTAAAAAGAAAGCTCTTAGTGTATGCAACAGTATTCACACTTTCTATTTCACACATTTTCACAAGTTACCAAATGATCACTATTCTGATCAAAAGACTGAAGTAGATTTCAATGAGAAATGTTCTTTCTTTCTTTCTTTCTTTCTTTCTTTCTTTCTTTCTTTCTTTCTTTCTTTCTTTCTTTCTTTCTTTCTTTTTTTTTGTTTTTTTCAAGTCAGGGTTCTCTGTGTAGCCCTGGCTGTAGTGCTGGGATTAAAGGCGTGCACCACCACTTCCCGGCTGAGAAATGTTCTTTCACTGCTAGAACTACTGCTGTCATTGTAGTACACAGCAAGCGACATTTTTAGGTCCTTGAGCATGACCAAGAAATGATCCCCTAACAAAAATTACTAGCAATGCTTACCTTCATCTTCACTGCTGTCAGACTGAGGAAGCTTGATTCTTCTCCTCTTTCTCTTCAGGGTCTCGGTTTCCTTGGCTTCCTCATCAGATAAGTCGATTCGCTTGCCCCTGTTGCCATCCGGGAATAAATTCAGCCCGTTACAGAGAACGCATGTTTAAGTATGCATATGTTCCCATGCAGCTTCTTTTAGAGCTCACAGTCTTAATTCCAGAGGGTAGAAATAACAAACAAGGAAAGATTTAACTCCCTTTTTGTTTGTTTGACACAGGATTGGTTTTTGTTTGTTTGTTTTTCTGAGATGGGCTTTCTCTGTGTAGCCCTGGCTATCCTAGAACTTGCTCTGTAGACTAGGCTGGCCTCCAACTCACAGCTCCACCTGCCTCTCTGCCTTGAGTGCTGAGATTAAAGGACTTACACAGAGTTCTATGTAGTGCTGGCTGTCCTGGAACTCAATATATAGACCAGGCTAGTCTCAAACT
>CM052703.1:93753523-93769685 GCA_028551405.1 Uromys caudimaculatus | reverse complement strand
GGAAGAGACCAAGTCAGGCTGGAGCAGTCCTAACAGAAGACTGTTCGACCCTGAAATCTTGCCTTCCTTGCTTTCAGTTTCTAAAACACAGCGTTGGCTCTTAGGAGGCTCACAAGTCTTAGGAACAAGCACAGATGTTTTTATTGGAGATAAACTCTCCTGTTTTCCTCTTCTCTCCTCCTACTTTATGTCGTCCCCCCCACTCCCCCTATAAGACAAGATGGTTAGCTGGGCAGTGGTGGCTCACACCTTTAATCCCAGCACCTGGGAGGCAGAGGCAGGAGGATCTCTGAGTCTGAGGCCAGCCTGGTCTACAGAGTGAGTTCCAGGATAGCCAATGCTACATAGAAAAACCCTGTCTCTACCCCCCCCCCCCCAGAAAAAAGATGAGATGGTTAATTTTTCAGTTGCCAATTTGATGAGATTTAGCATCTCCTGGGAGTCTGGCCTCTAGACACACCTGTAAGGTACCTTCATTTGGTTGAGGTAGGAAGACCTGCCCACTATGGGTGGCACCATTTCCTGGAATGAGATCCTGGACTATATAAAAAGGAGACTGTGAGCTGAACATGCTTCCATTGCTCTCTGAGTTTTGATTGGGACTATGACAAGCTGCTTCAAGACCCTGCAGCCTTGACTTCCCCACCATAATGAACTGTGCCACTGAACTGTAAGCCAGAACAAAACCTTTCTCCTTAAAGTTTGCTTTTGTCAGCAACAGAAAGATAAACCATGATTTGGGGTCTCATGTAATGCAGGCTAGCCTCAAATTTCTACATAATTGAGGATGATGTTGAACTCCTACTCATCTTGCCTCTACCTCCCAAGTGCTGGGGTCAAGGATGCGCCATCATGCCTGTCTCACTTTCAGACTCTACAGAGACGCTCAGAATTAGTAGAGATCATTGCAGTGCTTTTATGAACCACATCCTTACTTGTCCTGGTATTTTTGTGTACAAGCAGATTTTGCTTTAACTGAGCCATTCTCAACTTGTGTGTCATAATCTGTTTGGGGATCTAATGACCCTTTCATAGGAGTTGCCAATCAGATATTTATATTATGATTCTTAACAGTAGCAAAATTATAGTTAGGAAGTTGCAATGAAATAATGTTATGGTTGGGGTCACCACCACATGAGGAACTGTATTAAAGGGCCGCAGCATCAGGAGGCTGAGAACCGCTGCTAAACTCCCGAGTAGCTTTTACCCTTCCTTGTTTACTTGCTGGACGCTAACAAAAGTTGTTTTACCTAATATTGGGTATGTGAGTCATCTTGACATGCCACAGATTTTAATACAGATTATTTTTAAAATAAGATTAAATGTTTTACATAAAATTAGCAAAGTATTATTTTCTTCTTGAAATCATTCTCTAAACCAGAGGACTTACAAATAATTTTCTGGTTATATATCTATTTAATAAATATTCAAATGCCCATCTTATTCAAATTTTAAAATAGACAGAACAAAACAAACAAAAACAAAACAAAACCCTAACCAATCCACCATAATGCCCATTATTAATAGAGTAAATATTAATTACTGTGTACTAGGCACCATTTTGGAAAAACTAAGTTAACTGACAGGAGTCCTAATCAGACGGTGTTTAAAGAAAATACAGTTAGCAATTCTGTATCAGTCTCTCCAAGGATCCGGCTCTATCAGTTACCCCATCCCTCTATCTCTTCAGCCACTCCTCTCTGACTCTTACCTAACAATACAACTTAAGTCATTCTCTTTGCTGTGTGGCCTGGCTAGTCTGGTACTAAGTAACAAGTTGGCCTGGAATTCAGTGATCCCCCTGCCTCAGTACCAGTCTTGTAATTATTTCTGTGATTGGGCTTTATTTTTGTAGTACTGAGGCAGAACTCAGGGCCTTATGAATAACAAGCAAGCCCTACCACTGAGCCATATCCCCTCAACTCTAAAATTTCGTGTGTGTGTGTCACGTCTTTTGGAAAAAGTTATCCCATTACCAGCCCCACTTCTTCCTGTCTCACTCAGCTGACCAGTCTGACGCCTACGCTGACGCACTAGAAGGCCATCACCACATCCAATGGATGGCTTCCCTCTCTACCTGGCCTGCTTCTCTTGAAGCATCCATTAGTCCCCCTTTCTTGAAATTTTGCCCTCAGCTTATGGAACCTCATATATTTTCATAGTTTTCCACTTCACTGGATGCTTCCCCTTGCACCCCTCTTTTTCTGTCCATTCATTAAAATAAAGAGCAACCACAAAAGAGTGCTTTTATGTGTGAACACAGGGGTAAGAGCGCTACACCTCTTAGTTTACTCAATCCCCAATTACATATGAGATTGGTACTACTGAAGCCTCTACTTCACCATAAGGAAGCTGAATCACAAAGAGGCTAAATACTTTGTCCAAAGTCATACAGCTGGTAAAAATTATAACTCTCAGTTTTATTTTCTGTCCGTCCTTCATTCTACACTCTCTTCACGGCTGTATCTGCTGCCCTGACCCAGCAGCTTACCTGAATCCAAACTACTTCTGTTCACCTTGAGACTTAACTATTGCAATAAACATCCTTACTTGAGATTTCCAGCAAATCTACACATCCAAACCCCAACAGCTCTTCTCAGAATCAAGCCATGAAAGCACTCAAAAAGGAGTCTGACTCTAGTTTTCTAGTTACTTCCCACCTGTCTGTCACCCAATGCTCCAGCCACAGACAATGAGCACACAATGTCATGTTTCTCTCTCAGTTCCTTCCTTACTCTGACACTACTACCTGACAATTTCTACTGGACCTTTGAGTCTCAACCTAGATGCCTTAACCTTTTGGAAAAGCCACCTCTCTTTTCCCCTCATTCCACCCATCCAGAAGCTGGTAATAAATGCCTGTCTCCAAAATCTTTTCATGCCATTCCTCTTGATAGCACTGTACTGTAATGCTATCTCTTGTGGGCCACCAATCTCAGAAACAGGTACTGGGCCTCGGCCTCATTCTGAAAAGTATGTAAAAACTCAATGGTACTCATCAGATATACACCAAACAAATTCAAATTATCTTTTAATTAATTTATTTGATTTTATATGTAAGAATGTTTTGCTGGCATGTACGTCTGTACACCATATGCACACCTAGTGCCTAAGGAGGCCAGAAGGTATCAGATCCCCTGGAACTGGAGTTATAGATGGTTGTAAGCCACCATGTAGGGTACTGGGAATTGAACCCGGGTCCTCTGCAGAATTAATAAGTATACTAAACTACTGAGCTACCTCTCCAGCCCCCAAATTTAAATTATTATTAAATCAAAGTAGTAGATACCCAAGAATATTTTTAAAGAACTTACTTGAGCCCTCAGTACAATCTCACAAAGTAGGAATTATCACAACTGATTTAAAGATGAAGAAACAAAAGCTAAAAAGTATTAAGTAATTTGTCCAAAGCCACTGGGCTATTAAATAGCAAACCATGACTAAATCCTACGATTATCAGTCTCTAAAATCCACACATTATAGCCTGTCACTGTCCAGTGCCCTGAAGAACACAAAAGATTTACAAGATCCCATCTTGGCCATGGAGCTTTAGGGACAAGTTACTTTTGGCTGGAAGGAACGGGATGTCAGATTCCGGAAGAGTTTTTTGAAGGGCAACATTTGATCTAGCTCCTAAAGGGTGGGTCAGAGTTAGACAAGCAGAGACCAGGGCAAAGGGGTACTGAGGGGACACAACGGACATCTCTGGTGGTGATGACAGGATAAATAGATGAGAAATAGATTTATGGGGAGTCCAATGGGGTTTCAATATGGGTTGTGGCTGCTATTTTTCACCTTATGATGTACTAATAAAACTAGGCATGTGTCTTACTGCAAGATAAATGGGGTTTTACTAGACTTGGCACTCACTCTTAAGAGGCAGCCACTGTGTAAACACCTTACAAAATCAATTCGTAAAGAAGCCCACAAGAACATTAAGGCGCTTACTTGCTGCAGTTCTGCAAATTGCTTTTAAGGATGTCGTAGTCGGTATTGAACAGAGGCCCACTGTCCTTTAGCATAGCTTTCTGGATGCTGTACACATGGATGCTGGCAGTCACAGCTAACTTGGACTTCACTGCTACAAGTCAACAGGAAAAGCAGTCTGTTAATACACAACTTCATAGCTTGTAGGGACTTTAACAAGAAACTCTTCTGCACTAAAACCATTTGCAATCTATGGTGGTCCAAAAACACCAACAAGCCAAACAGCTACATATAAAGTAGAACATCAAGCCTCTGTCTGCAATGGGACACGCTGGTACTGAGTTGTTTCTAAGTACAGCACCTGTGAGGATATTACTCACCCAGGGACAGTCAGCAAATACTAATTGATGATTAATGATGATTATGATGCTTTGTTTTTAGTCAGTTAAGTAATTGCTACCTGAGAAGACTTATCTCTACCTAGAAGACTTATTTGTATGTTTCAATTTCAGTTTAAAAAAAGCAACTACATATTAACTAATGAACTGAGTCTACAGAGCAAAATTAAAAGACCATTATCATAGGAGTAAACTATGGGTCCTACAAGGGCAAGAACTGTGCCAACTTGTTCCCTGTCCCCACAGCCTAGCACAGAGCTTGGAATATATAAACCTCCACATATGATGGAGTTTCTTAACATTTCCTTTTTAGTCAGAGAAATTTTTATGCAAATATATATACTTGCATATATAAAAGTACACAACTTAGATATTTACTGATAGTTATGAAGAATTTTATTTTAAAACAACCTTGTGGCATACACATAATTTTATTATTAAAGATGAAAACAAATTGAACATACTAATGAAACAAGTGTGCATGTTTGTTTTTATACAAAGAACTGAAATCTTGGCTAAATATTTGATCCTGCAGAATGCAGAACATATCAATGTTTTTTAGCTGATCAACATTTTGCTTTTATAATCATCAGTGCTGACAATGCTACCACTTTGCAGAAATACATAGTACAAACCAGAAGAGGTAAATTTAGGCCATTTCAGATTGTTAGAAACTCTGATCTAATCCACGCTGAAATTTACTAAACTTTTTTTTTAAATACAACAAGGAGCAACTCTAATAGCAATTTTTAGAATCTAATATTTTAACATAAATACAATCTCCAAACACACTAATTTGATACTTACACACGAAGGAACAATGGTGGGAAAATATTAATTCTTTGTTTTCATAATTAAAGTATTATGTTTCTATAAGAGCACAGAAGTTCACGTACACAGTAAAAAGACTACGACTGAGAACATCCGCCACAGCAGTGTCAAGTCTGGGCCAAGGTGGTTCAGGCCATACTCACGGTGTTGCATGGCAGGGTGGCACACAATGCAAGGAGCCCTGACGGTGTGTCCAGAACTAAGGCTGCAGTGAGGTCACATGATGTAACACGTGTGAGCAGCCACGGAACCCACGTTTTGTGGGTTCACCATCCCACATGTACTGCTGCATTCACTGTTCACCATCTGATATTGAATTAAGTCTTGTTGTTATGAGCTCTGTTTGATAATCTTTTTTACAAGGTCTAGATTCAGTAATTCAACCCACATAGTGTCACAGTCCACAGCTTAAGGAGCCATGTCATCTGGAATTCATGACAATTTTTTTACATCTGTTATGAGTCTTGAAGTCCTGTCATAGATGTACTTTATAAATGTCAGCCTTAAAAATGGGAAGTTAGGCAAATGTAAGAAGATTAACAATTCAAAAACCATTAGTATAAGGAATATAAGACTGTCTGATTAAATAACCAAATACACTTCATACAGACTGTACACAATCAACACTCCCGTAAGAGGCCCAGCGAAAAGCTCACTCGGCTGCTCAGACTCTTACCTTCCAGTTTATCTTCTCTCACTACTGCAACCTTGTGGCACTGCAAGGAACAACACTTCATCAGTAGTGAAGCTACAGAACTCAGAATTTCAGCTTCCTCGACTCAGTGGTGTTTAGCTATGAAATTAGAAAAACACTGGGTACCCTGAAAATACACTACAGTACAGGGCAATCTGACTTATTTTTAATTGCATATTTTACATCATCTTGAAAAATATTAAGGAAAATGAGGGGCCCGTCTCAGTATTTTTATGAAACAAAACTATCTCCAACAGTATAAAAGTAATTTTCAGTAAATGACTGAATGATAACTACTATATAATCTATGGAACTAAATAAACCTAGATCTGTCTATTCTGCTATACGCATATATTGTCATCAGAAAGGCTTCGTCCAGTGACTGATGGAAACAGATGCAGAGACCCGCAGCCAAGTATTACACAGAGTTCACGGAGTCCTGCAGAAGAGGGGGAGGAAGGATTGTAGGAGCCAGGGGAGTCAAGGGCACCACAAGAAAACCCGCAGAATCAACCTGGACTCAACCTGGACTCATAGGGGCTCACAGGGACTGAACTGACAATCAGGGAGTCTGCATGGGACTGACCTAAGTCCTGTGTATATGTGTGTGTGTGTGTGTGTGTGTGTGTGTGTGTGTTACAGTTGTGTAGTTTGGTGTTTTTATGGGACTCCTAGCAGAGGGGGCATAGGCTGTTTCTGGAGCTTTTGGGGCCCTTGTCCTCCTACAGGACTGCCTCGCCCAGCCTTAATATGAGGGGAGGTGCCTAATCTTATTACAACTTGATAGGCCATGTTTGGTTGATATCCCTGGGAGGCCTGCCCTTTCCTGAAGGAAAGAGAACTGAGTTTAAATAGATCTTAAATTGGTAAATTGCCACAATGGGTGATTTAAGCAGAATATATCCTGCAAGGAAAAAAAAAAAAAAAAACTTGCCAAAAAAAAAAATTCTTGAAAAGAATTTCAGTAATTGTTATTAAAAATATTCATTTTTCTCCTCTATATTTGGCTTAAGCAGTAAGTATTTATGTCAATGTTAGGAATCACCAAAATTCTTAATATAGATGAGCAATATAAAAATCAAGCGAGGCTTTTTGTTTGGTTAGTTTTTAGGAGACTGAAACTCATACTGTGCTCAGGCTGGCCTCAAACTCAGTAACTCTTGCCTCAGGCTCTCACGTGCTGCCAATTACAAGTATGAGCCACCATGTTTGACAACAACATAACTTTTTATTGTTTTGGTGCTTCAGTACTGATGGTCAAACCTAGAACCTTATACACACTAGGCAACTGCTCTACCACTAAGCTATCTCCCCTAATACATCAAAAAAAGCTTTTAAAAAACGTAGTCATACATTTGAATTAAGAAAATTTATGTATTCTTTTTGTTGGTTTCTTTTCTAGTTAAAAAATGAAGCAAGGCAATAGCTCAGTTGCTAAAATGGTTGCCATGCAAGCATCAGGATCTGAGTTTGATTCCCATGTCCATATAAAAATATGGGCATGGTAGGAACACTTATAATTTTAGTGCTGAGGAGACAGACAGGAGGATCCTGGAAGCCACTGGCCAGCCAGCCTAAGACAAACCAACAAACCTCAGGTCCCAGGCTTGTCTCAAAAAAAAAAAAAAAAGAAAAAGGAGACAACTCTTGAGGAGTGACATCCAAGACTGTCCTCTACCGTCACAAGCGCTTGCCTACCCTTAGACGTATGCATACATGACATGCATGTATGCATACACACACACCTGTACCTGCACACACTTACATGATCATAGATACAAACCAGACATTCCCAAAAATGTTATTCTACAAAACTGCACACTAAAAATTGCAGAGCTTATGAAAAAACGGCACAAAGAACTAACCATTAAAACACTGCAGATTTGTAGTACAGCCTTAGAGGCAGTAATTAATTGATACCTAAGGGAATAGTCTAGACAGCAAGGAAGTTCAGCGTGGCTAAGTGCTCCTCTGCTTGGGGCTACTGAAAAGGCACAGGCCTCAACAGTGGACATGCCACCTTGCTGTGTGCAGTAACAGTGCAGATCAGCAGAGCTGACTGCTGCAGTGGACACCTGTCAAGGTGAAGGGTCCAGTAAGCATAGCATCACAAACCCTGTTACCTGTTAGAATTTTATTTTACATTTTTGAGAGAGGTCTTGCCCAGACTCACCTGCATCAACCTCCCAAATGCTAGAATTATAAGCATGTATGACCACACTAAGCTTCAATAAAAGTTCTTCAGAGAGGCCAGGTGTGGCGGTTGACACCTTTAATCCAGACTAGAGAGGCAGGTGCATCTCTGTGAATACAAGGTCAGTCTAGTCTACCAGCCAAGCTACACAATAAATCTTGTCCTTAAAAAAAATTCTTCACAGATTCCAGCTTAAAACTTGACAATTCTGTAACGTCTGGTAAATGAATAATAAATTGGGTGGTAACTTTAAAAAATCATTCTCAACTAAAAATCACTATATTAAAAAGCTAATGAGAACTTGTAATGACAAGCCCTAATTAACATAACAAGAATCCACTACCCAGTGGTTCTCAACCTGTGGGTGGAAACCCCTTGGAGGGTTGCATATCAAAAATCCTGCACATCAGATATTTATATTACAGTAGAAAAATTACAGTTATGAAGTAGCAATGAAGTAATTTTATGGTTGGGGTCACCACAACATGACGGACTGTATTAAAGGGTTGCAGCGTTAGGAAGGTGGAGAACCATTGCTGACTAAACACTTGAGTTTCAGTAGTACACCAACAGGGAAAGAAAACATGGCTGGCCGATGCAGGGATCTGCATCTAAAGTTCTGTTTCTCCTCATGTTACCAAATCCACCTAAGAGCTTTAAATCTCACACGCTTGGGACTCTTGTTAACAAAACATTCCCGGGCTGGAGAGATGGCTCAGTGGTTAAGAGCACAGACTCCAGGGGTCCTGAGTTCAATTCCCAGCAACCACATGGTAGCTCACAATCATCTGTAATGGGATCTGATGCCTTCTTCTGGTGTGTCTGAAGAGAGCAACAGTGTAATCATATACATTAAATAAATAAGTAAAGTCTTAAAAAAAGAAAAAAACAATTCCCACCAGTATTAGGGCAAATGAAGTTGAGATTGTAACATGATTTTGAGGGAAAGTCAAAAGGGAAGTAAAAAAGATGATCTCTAAGAGGGGCCCCTGATCCTGGAACTGATGACAATGAAACAGAGGTGTCTTCAGACAGGCTCAAGGAGAGTCAGAACAGAGAAGACGTGCCATGCGCTGGACAGGAAGCCAGCGTGCAAGAACTATGAGCGTTCCCTGGATTCAGTACAAAACAACAGAGCTTCTGGTGCTTCGCAAGGCCTGGGAAGAACACAGTGATACCCGCGCCCTCCCCTGGGGGGAAAAAATGGAAGTGAACAAGAGATCAAGAGACCAGAGTCTAGGACTGCTTTGTGGGTGAGATGAAAAAAGCAACAGTACCCTATGTTGGTGGGCTAGACGAAGATGAGAGCAGAACAGAAAAAGATGCAGGCGCTGAAACATACTCCCCAGCCCATGCCTGTCTGTACCAGCAGCTAAGCCTTCAGGCCTATCAGTGGGCCACTCTAAGTGACTGATCAAAACAAGTGCTTGTATTACAAAGTCACCTTATCTTTTTTCCTCCTTTTTTAACACCGGAATCTGTGACTTGAAATTTGGAGAGGGTGAAAATTAAGTATCAGTGCCTTTAATACATATTCAAAGGGAAAAGAGGTTCAAGGAAAAGCCGTCCCTTAATGCCTCGTCCCCTGGCTAACTAACAGTAGTGACAGTCTCTTCATCACAGGTGAGGGATTTCCTAACCTTCTGAGTGTCAGATTTAGTTTAAAAGTTCAGAACGCGCCAGGCGGTGGTGCAGCACGCCTTTAATCCCAGCATTCGGGAGGCAGAGGTAGGAGGATTTCTCAGTTCAAGGCCAGCCTGGTCTACAGAGTGAGTTCCAGGACAGCCAGGGCTACACAGAGAAACCCTGTCTCGAAAAACAAAAACAAAAACAAAAACAAAAACAAAAACAAAAACAAAAAATTTCAGAATGCTCGCTCTCTTTAAGAGGTACTTTAAAACTCCCATACCTCTCAATCTTGCCTTTCTCCTGTTATTTCTAATACTGTTTATATCTCAGGATCATGAAGCCTTGTTACGAGAACTTACAGAATGTCCGTTCTGTATAAGACTGCCAGACACCAAGTAGGTAACATGCAGCTGAGCTCCCGAATTTTCCTTCCGTTTCCTTTCAACATATTCATAGAGCATCCTGTTCCAAACAAGACACAAGTGACTCATTAGTATGCATCTTCACCTCATCAACTCGGGACTCATGACTTGGAAGTCATATATATGAAATCTGACAGTTTTTTCAACAGCACAATTTTTTACTTACTGAACAGACAGATTTTTGAAAAAACAATGAACTTTAGATGGAGCATGGGACTGGAGCCAACCAGTTTGAGTTGGCTGAGGGACCCAGGAAGTGACTAAGATAAATATGTGCAATGGTTAAATAGCAGATACAAAATTGAGTCAATTTTCTAGCCATGGCATCCAGAACAAAGTTTTCTCGGTTTCATATCTTTAGGCATAAAGCAAAAGTGCCATTACTACATGAATAATTCTTATAGCCCAAATTCATACACTGTCTGCAAGCCTCTATTCTCAAGTATCAGTAGGCAATATGTGGTTTTTTTTTTTTTTGGAGATGGAGATGATTTGGAGTTTTTAGATCATTATGTTAAGTATTTCAAGCTATCAAATACATCATGACAAATATATATCCACCTCTGTTGCTACTGAATTACTTAGAGTCAGATGGTTCATGATGTAGAATACAGCAGATGCTTACAGCGTCCAACATCTAAAATGTTCATTAACCTGACACTGCCACACACTAGATGCAGGAATGTGGCTTGCAGGAAAGTCCTCATTCACTTTCATCCCAACACAATATACCAGAAATTGATGCCCTCGATGGAGTTTAACAATAAAAAGATGCACACCATTTGTCTTTATTTCAAGAAATATTTAGCAAGCTTCTACAAACATATCACACTTCAGTTGAGAACAGCCAGAAACTCAGAAATTCTGAGAGCTAGGTATGGTGGTGCATGCCTTTAACCCTAGAGAAAGGCAGATGGTTCACTGAGTTCAAGGCCAGCCTGGTCTACACAGTAAGTACCAGGTTACCCAAAGCTATGTAGTAAGCCAAAGAAAACCTCAGCCTCTGCTGACCACTCTCTTCTCCAGATGCCCTCCTACCTTCCATGATACCCGAGTCTCCTGCTACCACTGCTCCATTTTTCCTGCAGTTTCTGTGCCTTCCTTTCCTGTCTTTAGCCATCTTACTCTATTTTAGTATGAGCAGCCACCCCAGTATGTCTGACTCAGACAGGTTTCCTGGGACATGGGATATGGTTGGTCACCCTGTGGTATTCTCCATGGTCTATTTTATTCAACTCCATGGCTTTGTTTTTCCCTGATGACATCATCGTTTGTTCAAACCACCTTAGCCAGAAATCTAGGAGTCATTCCCCTTCTCCTTATGCAGTGAGCTGCCAAGTCTCATTAGCCCTCCCTCCCAGCTAACTCTTGACTCTATGTCTCCAACCCACTTTACTAGACTATTTCAAGTCCAAGGGTCACCTGTATTCTCTTTTCACCATCATTATCTGTGAGGCTATCAGAGTGAAGTCTTAAAATGCAAGTCAGTAAAAAAAGCCAACAGATTAAAAAACGAATCAAAACTTTTCTGAGTGACCAATTATGTTCTAAGCAGTGAACAAAGGAGTCACAGCTCCTCTCCATTTGAACCAGCCATTTCTTTCCCAGAGTGTTAAGTTTAAAATTGGTAGGACTTGAATCATAGATCTGTCTGCCTCTCTTTAATCCTAGGGAGGGAGGCAGAGGCAAGCAGATCTCTGTGAGTTTGAGGCCATCCTGGCTTACATAGGGAATTCCAGGGCTATATAGGTTCCACCCACCTAACCCCTCCTACTCCAGGCCTTCTCTAACACGACTGGCAGAGCAGAGCACCTCTGCCTCCTGAGTGCTGACAGAGTTTATTCCCTATCATGTATTCTGACACTTACTACACCACACTCTACCACAGCTTTATAATGGCTGCCCCTCCGTACACCATCAGTTACTTAAGTACAAAGTGTGCTCTATTTGCCAATTTTACGGATTCTTCCACCTTGCTCTCTCACGTCTTCCCACTGCAGAGATCATGTCAGAAGGGCAGACGAGGTGGTGGGCTCTGGACTGTTTATGCTAATTAGGACCATGCTAATAAAAAACCAAAAGGGCAAGTTCCATGGCCACCATGCTCTTGAGCATGTCTGCCAAATGCAGTCTTTTCTCCTCAGCTCTTGACCTTGCCTGTGACAGCAGGTCACTGTCTTTAGCACAGGTTTCCCCAATAAACCCCAATTTTTCTCTTATTAGTTTCTCACTTGTTTTTGTTTTATTTCCTTTTTAATCTCTTTCCCTTTTTACTGAGTTTACGACAAACCTTTAAAAAAGGAATTTACATATACTCTAACATGTTTCTCATTTAATAAAGGCAAGTACTCTATTTATGACAATAATATAAATGAAATATTCTTTAAAATGAGTGAAAAAGCATGACTTCCTCCCCTTTGAGACCATTAGTTTTCCTCTCCTTATCAGTTCTAATCATAATTTCCCCCAGAACTAAACCAATCTTAGTCCTCCGTAACATTTTCACAATCTGAAGTTATGTTTAAGTCAGTGAGGAAGGATCTTGTCTGTTAAAGACTAAAATATTTTTTAAAAAAAGAACTAAAAACAAGAATTTGTTTTGTTTGTTTTGTTTCTTCAAGAAAAGGTTTCTCTGTGTAGCTCTGGCTGCCCTGGAACTCACTCTGTAGACCAGGCTGGCCTCAAACCCAGAGATCCACTTGCCTCTGCCTCCCAAGTGCTGGGATTAACAGCACTTTAACCATACCTTTTTATTTACATTTTATATTTTCTAAACATGACTGAAACAACATCTCCCTCCCTAGATACTGCTCTACATTTTCTCATTGGGGTGGAGCCCAGGCACTGAATCAGGGAGGACTTTTGAGGGACTGCTTGAGGGTGAAGTAGTCAGAAAGATGAGTGGCTTCAGTTGTGTGCTAGAACAGCTGGGTAAGAAATCTGACTGCTTCACGACACCATACTGCAAGGAAGCCCAAGCCCTGGAACAGCCTGGTCTATAGCCCAGCTAAAGTTCAGATGATAGCCAGCAACAACTGCCAGATGTACAGAAAGATGATTAAGGACTGGGCTGCAGTGGCTGACACTTCAGCTAAGACTCCAGATGCCATTCAACTAACATGGGCGATTCTCACTGGGCCCTGTACACACTGCCGAATCTATGAGTGATTAAATGGTTGTTTCTTTCATTAAAGTTTGGGCCAATTTGTTACACACTCGCAGTAATCAGAAGTGACAAACGTCACCAACAATCAAATCATCTGTGCTTCAAAGAACACCACCAAGAATGTGCACAGACAACCTACAGAACAGAAGTCAATAAACCTCTGGTGTTTTAAGCTACCCATTTTGCAGTACTCAGAACTAAGAAACTAATACATCATATAATAATGGAATAGTATTTGGCCATAAAAACAAATTATGCACCAAAACATACTTCAGCTTGGACAAACTTCGAAACATTAAAGAAACCAGGTAAATATGAATGTGTGTGTGTGTGTACATATATAATATTCTATAGACAGAAAGATTAATAGTTGTCTAGGAAACGTGAGGTGAGAGATTGAGGTTAAAAAAACAGTGACTATTAACAGGCACGATTCATTTTGGAGTGGCGCAACACTGTAAAATTGTGGCTGTATTAAGAGAAAAAGATACCTCAAGGGCATTTTAGTTTGCATCCAACTCATCAGTATTGATGCTAAGTATGTAACGGCTCTTTTGTTTTGATTTTAGAGTGTATGAATGTTTGACTGCACGTACGTCTGTACAACATGTGCAAGCAGTGCTCTTGGGGGCCAGAAGGAGGTGTTGGAGTCACCTGCAACTGGAGTTACAGGTAGTTGTGAGCTGCCATGAAGGTGCCGGAAATTGAACCTGAGTTCTCTGGAAGAGCAGGCAGTACTCTTAACTGCTGAACCACCTCTAGTTATTTTTTAAATGGTTCAAAATTTTTGCTTATGTATCTGTTGGGTTGCTTCTGATTTACCAAATGGGATGATTTCTGAATTGGCATTAAATATTTTTCCTGCTTTGAAAGATCAAAACAAAAAACAAACAAACAAAAAACCCTGCCTAAGGTGGCAGCTGCACACTAAAAATATTAAATATACTTTCAATGGGTAAATTGTTTAGTGCTTCAATGAACTAAGATGGGAAACTTTTTTTTATAAAGTGATTAAAAAAAAAAATCCCTAACCATGACATGGGGTAGCGCTACATCCACAGCACCCGCTGACCCCCCAGCCGGCTCCCTGTGACTCTCTTGCAAGTGACCTTGAATGCACCTGCTAGTTTGCATGGAGCCAGGGTTTTGTTAGGACTCATAGTTTTCAATTTGTGTAAAGGACAACTACCCATAGCATAAACCACTGATGGAAAAGGACTGCCAATAAAATTAAAAAAAATTACATCAGTTGAGGTTCAAAGATAATAGATGCCTGTTGTGATCATGCGTAAGACACACAAGGACTGGGGGGGTGGGCATCATAGCTCAGTGATAGAACTCTTGCCTAGAATCAAGCTTTGGGGTTCAGGCTCTGGCAGCACAGAACGAAAATCAAATCCTGCCACATGCCTTCCTACCAACTGACTTTTGAAGTGAGAAGCATATGAAGGTGTTTCTGAGGCCCTATGTGAATAGGATCGGGTACCACGCACGTGGGGACAGTGTTCTAGAGTGCCACAGATAGGCCCTGGAAGCCACAGTCCTGAGTTAACAGCTAGCACTTCCTTGTATACCTCTACAGTCACAGGCTGCTCTACTCATTAACAGAACTTCCTTCAAACTGTTCTATTACAAATGCCCACATCCACATCTAGGTTGACGAGACGGTTCTGTGGGTAAAGGAATCCTCTGCCAAGCTTGGCACCTTGAATTAGGCCAACATGTGGATAGCAGAGAACAAGTTCCTGAAAGCTGTCCTCTGACCTCCACAACTCACAGGAGTACATACATTAATAAATAAATGTAATAAGAACAACAACAACAAAAGAATTAACAGTGAGAGTTGGCCCCGCCCCTTGACTAGGAAAAGGGGGAGAGCTGACCCTGGTGGCATAGGCACAGGAGAATCTGAACAACACAGCCACTACCCAACTAGGCACATAGGCCAGATGGCATGTTAAGGCTAGAGTAACCATCTATAGCTCTAATCCTGCAAATGCACCCTGACTTTATGTCTATTGGGTGACTGTAATAGCGTTGTTTCATTTCATATTCAAACACCTATCACTGAAATGAATAAAGCACAGCCAGTCTCGGTCCACACCTTTAATCCCAGCACTGGGAAGGCAGAGGCAGGCAGATCTCTGAGTTCAAGGCCAACTTGGTCTACAAGTTCCAGGCCAATCAGACCTACATAGTGAGGCCCTGTTTACAAGCAAACAATAAAGTTCTTATCTGTGTCCATCCCAAAGCTATTGCAACTCTTAGGTTTAGGCCAAAGCTGATCTTGGGCAATCTTGTTAAAAACAGGTCTAAACCTAGCCCTGTGCTAACAGTTTCAGTTCTTAAGAGCTTGAACATCACAGCCAAAATCAGTCTCCTACACCTAAAATGTTAACTCAAATAAAGCCAAAGCAGTCAGCTCAAGAAATCAGAGGCTTCTAAGACATGTGCCACTGTTGCTATGGCTCAAAGAAAGCTCCTGCTACTAAAGAAACAAATACAAATCAGGCTGCCCAGGGGCAGGACACACCAAGGACAGCATCTAACCCACCCGTGTGCCCTCAGATGACTAAGTGGTTACGTAAGGCCTCTTCTGTGAACAACACTCTGCACCACCCTTGCAGATCAATACTCTTAACACTCACGTAAACGTCATTTCTCTTTTGGCCTCAAATTAGATCTGTTCTAACAAAAGAAATAAAAAGGTGTGGCGGAATGCAAGCAGGGCAGTGCTCTAGCCGTCCTGAGTACTTGATTTACTTTCACTCAAACACTCTATCTTTATTATACTTAATCAGTGCATGCGTGTGTACATACATGCAACAGCTCAAGAGTGGAGATCAGAAGACCACCTCCGTGTGTGTGTGTGTGTGTGTGTGTGTGTGTGTGTGTGTGTGT
>CM052703.1:93742321-93753023 GCA_028551405.1 Uromys caudimaculatus | reverse complement strand
TGTGGAAACAAAAGGAGAAGCGAGTCTGAGTTGCCAAAAGTACCAGTGCCCCTCCAGGTGGCACTGTGGAGGCTCTGAGAGGAACACACTGGGCTTGGTAATTAGAAGGCTTCTGGGGACATCAGCCAGGGAGCAGGGGCTCAATAGCTAGGACTCTGTGAGGTGAAAGGTGAGGAAAATCTAGAAGACCGAACACAGGGTGGAGATGCCTCTGGCCAGTCAGCCAGCTGGAAATGAAGAGCTGGGAGGGGCTGCGGAGGGTTATGCGGTCCCTAGCACATCTGCACCTCGGAGAGGAAATGCAGTAGGTGTCTGTATTAGCAACAGTCATTGTACTGACCGGTTTGTGTCAACTTGACACAAGCTAGAGTCATCAGAGAGGAAGGAGCCTCAGTTGACAAAATGCCTCCAGGAGATCAGCTGTAAGGCATTTTCTTAACCAGTGATCATTAAGGAGGGCCCAACCCATGGTGGATGGTGCCATCCTTGGGCTGGTGGTCCTGGGCTCTATAAGAAAGCAGACTGAGCAAGCCAAGGGAAGCAAGCAGCATCCCCCATGGCCTCTGCTTCGGCTCCCGCCTCCAGGTTCCAGCCCTGCTTGAGTTCCTGTCCTGATTTCCTCCAACGATCTGCAAGTGTAAACCAGATAAACCCTTTCCTCCCCAGCTTGGTTTTTGGTCACCGTGTTTCTTCACAGTAATAGACACCCTGTCTAAGACGATCATGATGAGCATTCCGGGAGCACCTCCGTGTGAGATTAGGGTACCTAATTTTTTGGCATCATCACACACACACACACACACACACACACACACACACACACACCCCAAAAACAACAACAACAAAAAACCTCATACCGTTTTAAGTACATTCACGATTTTGTGCTGGACTGTATTCGTGGCTGCCCTTGGTCCCCTGCCCGATGGAGGGGGGGTCTCAGAGCTTCTGGCTGCAGGAAGTAAAGGCCAAATCTGCAAGAGGGTGGCACTAAGTAGAGCCGTGGTTCCCAGGGAATGGGCTATCCTCAACAGGCCTTTTCATTCCAACCCTAGCCCCCGCTGCCTGGGCTGGGCCCTCAGCAAATATTTGTTGATAGATAACTGAATGATGGAAGGGTGAAGCTGAATTGCATATTGTTCTGCTCTATAATCCCTTTTGTTGAACTATAGACTATCGTTTGTAGAAGGCGGTGTTTCCTTTTCCTTCCACCACTGAAATTCTTTTATGGTCTGTTATGAGAGCAACCATTATTGATAAGCTACCTGGGAAAATCCAGCTTACTTCAAGGGCCTGGTGATCAGATACGCAGGAAGATGGATGGCCAAAAGGAGCAACAGTTGGGACCAAATCCAGGTCCTAAGCTGGCTCGACAAGACACACTGCTGCTAGAGACCCCAGAGGACGGTCTCAAACGATCCTTAGACAGACAGACAGACAGACAGACACACACACACACACACAGCCTTTGCATGATGCAACTTTAAGAAGCACACTGTGAGGGCTGGAGACAGCTCAGAGGTTAACAGCAGGTACTTCTCTTGCAGAGGTCCCAGGTTTGGTTCCCAGCACCCACAGCAGATGGCTCAGAATCAACTGCAACCCCAGCTCCAGGGGATCCAGTGCCCTCTTCTGGCCTAATGGATATCTGCACTCATGTGCACATTCCTGCTCACAGACACATCCATAAATGTGTAATTAAAAAAAAATTTTTTTTTAAGAAAGAAGTACTCCATATATTTTAGGCTGCCTAATTGAAATGTCTTACCTTTTCATAGTTTCTTCTAAGTCTGGAGTAAAAGAAATAGAATCAGAAGCCAGCTTTCCCCACACTGACCCTGCTGGTTTCCCCTTCCGCTGTACCCCCAAGGCACTTCCTTCACAGCCTTGGATCTCCTTGTATCTGCTGTGATTCATCCTCCTTATCATCCGAGTTCTTCTTTTAAGTTGTTTTCTTCTTAAGAAGAAAATCCATGCTCACTGTCTTATGTAGCTCCATCTGTGTCCCCATCTCTCCTGCCCTGTCCTGGTCCATCTCGGCACCAAGTTTCAAGACGACCCTATGCTCCCTGCTTGTCCCTCTGTGGTTCCTAATGGCTCTGAGGATAAAGTCTCAATTTCTTAACAGAGAAGAAAAGGTTCTGGGTTTTCTAGATCTTGCCCTGTCTCCATCTTTCTCTTAGCAACGTCAGACTGCCATAGGCTTTGATTATGTCCCCACAGAACATAGTATCATAGTACTAATCGCTTCTTAGGACTCTCTCTCTCTCTCTCTCTCTCTCCTAAATTTTTTAAGCATCCACACCATACACATCTCTGTTCCTGAGTCTGCTGTGAGCTCCTTCCTGTATGTGTCGGATTCACCGCAGTTCAGCTGGGCCTCCAATTGCTGTGACTAGGCCACATCAAGCCACCAGAAGTGATATAGTTGGTGAGAGCTAGGAGGCCAGTCAGGAACCTTCCCAACCTGGAGTGTGGAGTTTCTGACTGCTTACCCCTCCCCAATGTTCTCTGATCCATTCCCAGATGTTATCATCCACCTCTGACAGCCATTTCTGCCTCTTAGTACTGCTAACTCTGCTAAGCCAGAAAAAGGGACCATCCCTCTTCTGGGCACTGAATGAGACTTAGATGAGGCATTTCTTCCTCTGGAAAGTTAGTCTCTCACTTGGCAGTCCACAGGGGCCATATTTCCCACAGATCACCTGTCTTAGGGCAGGTGCCAGGTGGCTCTCCTCCTTTGGTCCAGCCCTGAGCAAAGGTCACCTCAGCCTCCCACAGTCAGTTGTCTCTCTGTAGTTCCACCTCCCCATTCACAACCACAGTTCTCATGCCAAATAGACCTTGGTTGGCCACCCCCACATGAAGATGCTTTAGGGCTCACACTGCTTTATTTTAACTGGGGAAAAAAAATCCACCCATTTTAGTATGAGTTGGATGGGCTTCAGAAATTTTATAAAGTTGTGGGAACACCATGAAAATCAAATTATAGATTTCTAACACACACACACACACACACACACACACACACACACACACACACACACACACCTATTCTCTTATGGCCTCATGTCTCACATATGCAGTCAATCTCTGCTCCCAACCCTCAGACCCAAGCAACCACTCATTTCCTTTCTGTCTCTTAACATTTTGCCTTTTCTAGAAATTTCCTATACCACATGACATGGAAGGTTGCTGTTATGGACTGAATTATGTACCCCACACACCCCTATGCTTCCAAGATTGTTATGTTGAAATCTGAATCCTGAGTTCCTCGGAACATGACTGTACTTGGAGATCATCTGAGGTTACTGGGTTGAGGGGGGGAGGGGCGTGATCTAATAGGATGAAAGTCCCAGAGGAAAGAGGAGGCCATTTTTATACCCAAAGGAAGGCCATGTGGTGACACAGGAAGGTGATATCGACATGCCAAGAAGAGAGGCTCAGAAATCAACTCAACTAATCCTTGATCTCGAACTTCTATTAAGAAAATAAATTCCTGTTGTTTAAGTCACCTGCTCTGCGGCACTTCATTGCTGCAGCCCAAGCAAGTGCGCATGTCAGTTACACACTGGTGAACAGGAGGGGAGGTTTATTTAACATGTCTCACCATCTTAGGAGTTAGTTCACAGTTGCTTAGTTCCATTGCACTGAGTACAGCTGCTCACCTCATGGTGCCTGGGCAGCAGAGAGAGGAAGGGGCTGGAGCTACAGTCTACCCTCCAAGAGTGTTAGAAGCACTCTCCCAGCTACCTCCTTTCTATAGTTATACCTCATCCCAATAGCCCAGTAAAACATGAGTCCATGCCTGGATTAATTCAAACATGAGGTTAGAACCTTTGCAATCCAATCATATCCCAGTCTCTCCTCTGAACATTGTTGCGTTGGGGATATCAAGTCTTCAACACATGAGCCTTTGGACACACTTAACACCCAGACTGAATCATCAGTAGTTCACTCATTTTTACTGATAAGTAATAGTCCATTATATGAGTATAATGTATTTTGTTTACTTAATAGAAAATGGGCTTTTGGGTTGTTTCCAGTTTGGGTGCTAAACATTTGTATACCAGTCTCGGTGTAAATATATTTTCATGACTGTTAGAAGGATCTTAGAATCTAGAGCTTACAATCAATCCTCCTTATCCCACCACTAAACTCTTTGTGTGTCACTTTCCTATGCTCCACCAGCACAAATTGCTATTAAGTCCCTGAACATTTAGCTGGTTAGTTGTTTTATGTTACTCATTTGTTCATTGCAGTGCTGTAGATCACACCAAGTGCCTTCTGCACGGTACGCAAGGACTCTCACTGAGCCGTGTTCCCAATCCTGTATTTAGATGTATTTATAATGAGTCTTTGCATTGCTAGGCCTGATCAAAAGCACACCCTCACCCAACTTAACTTTCCTGGTGCCCTCTCTGCCTCCCCACTCCCCACCACCACTAGTTTAAGACTCTTCTGTGTCCCTATAACTATTTAAGGTTTTCTCTAGCACACTACAATGTCAGTTTCTTTCTTCTACTAACCAAGTTTCTTTCTTTTTAAGATTTATTTATTTATTTTATGTATATGAGTACACTGTAGCTGTCTTCAGACACACCAGAAGAGGGCATCGGATCCCATTACAGATGGTTGTGAGTCACCATGTGGTTGCTGGGAATTGAACTCAGGACCTCTGGAAGAGCAGGCAGTGCTCTTAACTGCTGAGCCATCTCTCTAGCCCCTACTTTTCTTATGAAAAGGTATGCTATCTACTTCTGTATTGTCACTGTTCAGGACTGTGTAATAACTGGTGCTTAGTATAGAGATGGATACATAACCCAGTCATCTGATAAGTGTTCAATCAATGCCTGACATTGATAGCTGCCCACAGAGACCACATGCATACACACAATAATGTGTTCACATACACACACACACACACACACACACATGGGGGTGGGGGTCAGGGAAGTTCTAAGTCTTTTAGAACTTTTTAGTTAATTGAGGAAACACGCCTTGTTCAG
Source organism: Uromys caudimaculatus (assembly GCA_028551405.1). Lineage (NCBI taxonomy): Eukaryota > Metazoa > Chordata > Mammalia > Rodentia > Muridae > Uromys > Uromys caudimaculatus. The sequence goes on along the minus strand of CM052703.1, from coordinate 93,748,017 downwards.
AAAAACTGATTAGAGGATAAGACAATGAAGAATAAAGTTGCTGAGGCTAGAGAGGAGACCCAAGGGTTAGAGACACCTGTTGCTCTCCCAGAGGACTGGGGTTGGTTCCCAGCACCCCCATGACAGCTCACAGCCTTCTGTAACTCCAGTTCCAATGAATCCGATGCTCTATTCTGGCCTCTGAGCGAGCTGCATGCATGTCGTGCACAGACATACACCCATACACATAAAGTTGTAGTGAGAATTTTGGTTCCTTTAAAAACCTGGAAATGTTATGGGAATATGTCTTTGTTTTAATCCTAGGTGTGGGATATGGGGCTGCTTCAGGTTGCCCACAGTAGCAGACTATGATTTGCCTCATGCTTTGGCAGGAGCATGATTTTTGCCAGTTGCAGATAGTTTTTGCAAGTGTATGACGTTTGGAATTCTGGGTACTGTTGAGAGGGTATATAAATGCAAGAGCCCCAAGTGGAATGTGACCAGCCACCGCTGCTGCTGCTGATGATGATAGTGATTGCTGGTTGCTGCTGTTGCAGTTTGTCAAGTGGTCATGCACAAAGTGATGAGAAGAAATTGGATATCCTGACTGCGAAGATCAAACTTGCCCCAAGGAACTCAACACCCCTAATCAGCAGGAAGTAGTCTAAGGATATCAATGTCCCCTTTCCCATCTAGTCTTCTTTCCCTTCTACCCAGTGTTGGGGGGTTGGAAGGGATAAGGGTGGAGAAAGGTGGTAGAAATAGGAACCCATAAAGTAGCTAATTTGAAAACTTTTTGAATGGACAAACACAAGGCTTTTCATGCACTAGATAAGCACTCTGCCAACTGAGCTGTCTCCAGTCCTTCCCATACCTTTGAAAGGACCCTTCCATACTTCCTGATTTGGCTTAGTGATTTTAGTGACTAGAAAATGCTTGACTATAGAGACCTGATTTCTCTTCTTATACTTAGAATCCCTGGACTACCATGTCAACAAGCCTATGCCAGATAGTGGAGGATGGGAGGCTACACAGAGGACAATCAAGGTGTCCCAGCAATCGCCAATCACCAAATATGCAAGTAAGAGCATCCTAGATCATCCAAGGTCACCCAGCTCACCAGCTGACGAGATGCACATGGAGGTCAGACTAGATCAGCCGAGATGACTACAACCATAATCATGGGCTATATACCCATGTGGTTGCTGGCTGTAGAAAGAACTATTGTTCTTTAAGCCATTAAGTTTCAGTAAGTCCTTTAGCAGCAAAGGCTGAGACAGATTCAAGAAACAAAACCTTGGCATAAAGCAAGCTGGGCATGATTTACAGCTCTGCCATCTTCTAGGGAAGGGCTCCTCGGTGAGCTGCTCCATTACTCTTAGAGTTTCAGTATCCTCAGGTGAACTTGGAGTGATGGTACTACCCATGGTTGTGAGGACTCAGTAAAACGTAGGCGATGTCAAACGTTAGCTTGTATGGAGCTTCACCCAGCATAAAGAGAGCCGTGGTTGTCATGGTCTATCATTTAGATGGGTTGACTAAAACTGAAAAACCTGAATTCTGAGGTGTTTGGTGACTTCCCCCAAGGTACACAGCCATAAAATGATGCACTGGGGACCTATACGTAGCCCTCTTGACCCTCACTATTAAAGGGTTCCTAATAGCTAGTGTGTGGGTGTGGGTGTGGGTGACCAGAGGGGTTAGGGAGGAACAATCAATGTCCATGTAGTGACAGATTGTCTTCTGTCATGATTTCCCCAGGAAGCCAAAGCAGGCTAGAGTTGGTTTGAAACTTAGTTTTGTTACTGTGGTTGTGGGTTTGGTTTTTTTTCCTTTGTTTCTTAGGCTGAGTTAATGGGTGATCAAACTAAGCTTTTATGACAAGCAATCAGCAGCATGAAGCACAGCCCATTGCCAGGCGCTGGCACTCTCACCCAGTTCCTCTCCAGAGCCTATCTGAGTCTGGTTTTCTTTCTCTACTGGTTATTTAATGCCCCACACCCTTTGTGTACGTGTGTGTGTGTGTGTGTGTGTGTGTGTGTGTGTGTGTGTGTGTGTGTGTGTGTGTGTGTTGAGACAAGGTCTCACTCTCATTTTGTGGCTCAGGCTGTCCTAGAACTAGCAATTCTTCTAGCACGTGTGCTTGTGCTTGTGTACACACACACACACACACACACACACGCTGACTTCAGTCATTGTGCACCATGACAGGCCTCTTTCCATTTGCTTATTTATCTCAGCCATTGTCCATTTTCTAGAAGTCTCTGGTGGCCTTCAAACTCTGCTGGTGTCTTCTGTGGTATTCCTTCCCTCCTGCATCCTCAGCCATGCTTCGGTCCCTGTGCTGGAGAAGCACCTGGTGTTCAGCCAAGCATAGACTTCGCTCTCAGGCTTCACAAAGGAACTGGTAACATGTTTTCTGGATGTTGGGATGTAAGACCTTTAGGTATCCCACACACCCCAACTATGAAATGAGGGTACTGAGTAGATGTCCCAGGGCAGATGTGCTTGCAGATGTGATTTTTAGGGTGGAGCCTGGTCCCTCATAAAGGGCTGGCAGGAATGAGACAATGAGCAGCAGGTGGCAGAGGCAGCTCTCTTTCACTATCTTCCATGAAAAGATTCTGGTTTTTCCCAAGAAAGAGAATTTTATCAAGTAGAAAACACTCTGTGAGACAAACTTTAACTGAATGAATTGCCTAGATTGATTGGGGATTTTGCACTAAAGTAATATTTTAGGGGCTCAGCAGTTACTAGTTTGTTCTTCCAAAGGACTAGAGTTCATCTCCCAGCTTGGTGGCTCATAATCACCTATACCTCCAATTCCAGGGTATCTGACACCCTCTATGGGCCTCCATGGGCACCAGACACACAAGTAATGCAAGTAATGCACATACATGCACATAGGTGAAAAATCCATACAGATGATGTAAACTAAAATATGTTTTTAAAACAATTTCTCAATGGACAGAAAAAAAATGTCTACACAGAAACTTGTGCATGAGTGTTCATAGTGGCATCTTTTCATCACGGGAAACATGTAGAACCAACCCAAATGGCTTTCACCTAATGGATGGATGAGCAATACATGGTACACAATGAAATATTTAACTAGAAAAAGAAATGAAATTCAGATACGCGTTACACATAGATGGACCTTATGAACAAGCTGGACGAAACCAGCCAGCCATAGTGACTTTGTACTACACAGTTCCATTCATGTGAAAGTCCAGAACAGGGAAGCAGTGCAACAGTGGCTCCATGGTCAGTGGCTGCCCAGGGCTGAGGAGACGGTGGGGAGGTGTGGGAAGTGCTGTTGTAGAGGGTTTCTAAGATGACTAAAATGTTTAAAAACTGACTGTGGGAAGAGTTTCACATATCTGTGACTCAATTAAGTTGTTGAAATGTATGCTTTACATGGGCAAATTATACTGCATGTAAAATCGTGGTTCAGTAGAACTTTTCTAAAACTGGCACACACAAACGTGGCGGTGTGTGGGTGGTGCACACAGTTGTGTTTTATAAAAAGATAAGAAAGGCCAGGGATAGGTTCGGAGGAGGCGCAGTATGGTGTGGGGGAAAGGTGGTGCCTCTGCGGGCTCATGCTGAGGCATCCCTTCCCCTGAGGGACCAGCGACAGGATGGCATAGTATAGAATAGAGTTTATTCAGGGCATGGGGAGGGGAGTTGAGGGGGTCGAAACAGAGAAAGGCAGAGAGAGAGGGAGAGAGAGAGGAGACTGGCGACTGGCCATGAGCACTTGGGAAGGGGAGAGGGGAATGGGGAGAGAGGAGGAACAGGAGCAAGAGGAGGTGAGAGGAGAGCAAGAGAGTGAGGAGGGCCAAGCAGCCCCTTTTATAGTGAGGCAGGCACACCTGGCTGTTGCCAGGTAACTGTGGGGCGGAGCCTAGACTAACCACCACCACACACCCATAATCCCACATTTGAGAGGCAGAGGCAGAAGTGTCTTCACAGGTTTGCAGCCAGTGTAGACAACACAGTGAGAGCACATCTAACAACAGCAATGAAAGTACAAACAGAAGAAGCCAAAGCAGGTGTGACGCTAGCCCAGATCATACAGAACCAACCCAGTAGGGCACTCCCTGCCATGTCTATTCCAGTCCAGAACACCAGACCTAGAGACACCCCTAATAACTAGAAATTACTGCCACTCCTCCTCCGACCTGTAAAAAGAACCCCACTCTTCCTGCTTCTAGTTCTTTCTTTTAATCTCATCATGGTCTTTTGCAGTGTGGGGACTGACCCTGCAACTTTGCCTTTGCAAATGTTAACAACCACTGGGTCACTGAGCCACACCCCAGCTTCCTGCTTATTTGCAGACAATTCCCCATCTTCTCGTTTTAGTTGTAAAATAACTAATGAAGGGCATTATTGATAAACATCACACTCAGCCTGGAACCACTGAAGTACAGCTTCAAAATACACTAAGCATCACTAACAGGCAAACGATACATGTTCCCCCTTCAGAGTCAGGTCGCCGATTTACAAGATCATATCCTCCCAGCCCTTCCACAACCGCCTTGATGTCATTGCTCCCAGTAAGTTTCTTTAAAAAGCTTGGAGCTTCCGATAAGCAATCCGCCTAACTAAGGGGGTCTTAGAAAGCCCCCAACCCACCTGTCAGGAGGCGGATTTTTTAATTTCCAAACTTGGAGATCCAGCTCCTTACTTACTTCCCTCCAAACCAGAAGTGTGCCAATTTTATAGGGGATGCTGGAGGGGATCGGGCGTGAAAGGGTATGCTTGGCCCTTTCAGAGCACAGCAGAAAATAGGGAAAGCCATTCAAAAGAAGCCATTGGAAGTTAGCAACATAGAAACAGAGCTCTGGAGCTAAAAACAAGGTCGTTTTCTCAAAAAGATAACATTCATTTTATCAAAGCAAAGGCACAGCTCTCACCCAAAGGGGGATAAAAGATAGTTTATTCTACAGCCAAATATGAGTGACCATGGCCTGGGAATAGAGACTTAAATCACCCCTGAATTCCATGTTCCAATGTGCAAGTTTTCATGAAGTTTTTATAGGAACAGAACAAAGAAAGCCATAAATCAAGACACTTTTCAAATACACTGGCGGACGCATCCGATCTGCGGGCCACAGGGTGTCAGGTACAACAGAGAAGTGGGCAAGCAAGGCTCTCTGGGAAGCTGAACACAATGCAAGATAAAGCGTCATTAAGCTCTAGACCCTCGGCATTAGGCATACCTGCTGCTGCTTCTCATTTTGGTTTTTTTTTTTTGTGGGTTTTGTTGTTGCTTGTTTATTTGTTTGAGACAGGGATTCTCTACATAGCTCTGGCTGTTCTGAAATTTACTATGTAGAGCAGGCTGGCCTCAAACTCAGAGATCTACCTCCTTCTGCCTCTGCCGGGATTAAAGAAGTACACCACCATGCTTACTTAGCCCATTAGATTTTCCTTCTTAAAAGATGTTAAACAAAACATAAACTATACCATATCCCAGAGGCAATAAAATGTTATTCTGTTAAAACATATACAAATTAAGGTTTAACACTGATGCATGACAGTTCTGAAATTATTTTGGAACATTCCTGGCAAACCAACATAAGAATCGAAGCAATTAGGCCGGGTGTGTTGGCGCATATGCCATATGTCTACAGAGGCAGGAGAATGGCTACAAGCTTAGGAACTATGTGCTGAGTTCCATGTTGTGTTGGGCAGGGAGAACTTGACTCAGA
>CM052703.1:93657293-93742221 GCA_028551405.1 Uromys caudimaculatus | reverse complement strand
GCTGGGGAGACCCTCTCACTCAAGTCTTGGGATGGCGCGATCCCCCAAGAACTCACAAAAGACCGTCCTTGCTGCAATCACACGAGGTTTATTGGGGGACCAGTGCACTGGGGTTGAGCTCGTGTCCCATGCAGGGGCAGAGGAATTCGACCCTGAGCAGCTGAAGTCAGGGGTATTTAAAGGAAAAAAACCACAAGAACAGAAAGAATTTGCATTATGGGGAAGTACAGAATGTTCTAAGTTAGTCACAAGGCTGTTGCACAAACATTTTTGTGGTTAGCTAGTTCCTGGAACATTGTGCCTCTGGCCCTGGGGCCAGGCCAAGGTCACCCGTTTCTTAGGGGAAAGAATGCAGCCAGGTGGGGATTGGCCAAGCAGGCAATTTCAGTCCTATTTCTGTTTCTGGCTCCAAGTGTGCTAAGGGTCTAACTTTCCTCATAAGGGGGTCAGGTCTTTCACTTGCATTCTGGCTAACAGTTAGCTCTGATGAAGAGGGTAGCTGTTACTCACTTCCTGGATGTCACGCCAGGAGAGAAGCAGGGTTTTAAAAGCACTTGGCTCCCTAAAGACAAAGCTGAATTTCAAGTTAGCCTTTGTAACTGCTATAAGATCCAAGAAGGACAATTTGAGGGGACTTTTGTTTTTTATTTTTTCTTTTTATTGAGACAGGAGTTCCCATATTCCCAGGCTGGCCTGGAACTCACTATGTATCTGAGGAAGACCTTGAACCTCAAATCCTCCTACCTTGACCTCTCAAGTGCTGGATTACTGCACTGCATCACCAGGCCTGGCTTTGCTATTGTGTGGCTTATGTTTCTTATATTTCTGAGGAAATTTACTAGTTTGTCTAGACATATGTTCCTATGTATATGCATAATATCTCAGGGGGTGGGAAACCAAATATCTGGCTTTTTTTTTTCACTTCCATTAAGAGAGACAAGATCTGCCTCCCTTCAAGACTCATACAGCAGAGAATTCATCATTTAAGAAAGGATTTCCAGGTCAGGTCCCAACCAAATGAGCGTCCAGCCAGGCAATAACCACAGCAGTACTAAACCCTGCCATTCACATCTAGAAATGTAATTCTAATTCAAGTATAATTATTTAACCTATCATTCAGACACTCACCCAGCCATGGATGCCTACAGTCACTGTAAGAATTTATTAAGTACCTACAAGCTCCAGACCCAGGCAGAGAGAGCCTCATAGAACAGAAACACAACACTCTCTGTGCGCCTTCTCCCTGCAGATGCTCCCTCACTTATGGAATACCACAAGGGACCCAGCCAAAAGTACAAGAGCATAAAGGAGCAGTCTGTCAGCTTGGCTTGAGGTTGGCTTGGGGAGGGGGGGTTGTTGGAAAGTTTTTATGGAGATGACCTTGAAGAGAGCCTTAAACAAAATGGGGTGGTACTTTGCTAGGCATGAAAGAGTCAAGTGTATTGGGCAAACCCATGTGAGCAAAGCAGGAAGGAAGTTCTTAGAAAGAAGGCACAGCGTCCACTGAGCCTTTTGCAAGATGAATAACTGCTTAGAACTTCAATGATTGGGGGGGGGGGGGGTAGCAATGTTGCAGGTCCAGAGCTTAACTACAGAGTATCTTGGGCTGCCTTTGGTCCCCTCAATAGCCACTTCTTGTTCTCTGTGTCTGACCTGCATCCTTGTGACTAATAGATAAAGCTGTTTGGAAGGCAATAACTTAGCAGATAGACCACTGGCTTCCACCCAAAGGCTAAGAATGTCACAGGATAGTGTCTGAGGTCTAGAGTAGCGTTTTCTCCACTTTAAAATGATAACTTTCTTTGATCTGTTACTACAAAAGTTTCATAAACTGTTACAGTTTTGGAACATGGTATTTGGGGTAACTTAATTCTGTCTTCCTGGGCCATGATCACTCATATTTGGCTCTATAATAAATAATCACTTACCGTGTAAAAGGCAGGTGCAGACTTCTGGCCCTACAGATGTGCACCTACACCTGGATGCATACATGCTCTTACCCACACAAATGTGCGTATGCCACAAACAAAAATGGAAAAATAAAATCAGACTGTGTTATGGCATAATAGCCCTTAAGCTCAGGAATGGAACAACACACATTTGTATCTTAGTCCCTTGCCTGTGTCTTTGTCAGCTTGAGCTGCTATAACAAAATACCACAGACTGGGCAGCTTAAATAGCAAATATTTATTTCTCATGATTCTGGAGGATGAGAGGTCTAAGATTGGGATGCCGGTAGACTCTGTTTGCTGAGGGCTACCTCCTAATTTATAGGGAGCTGCTCATTTAAGGTCTCCTGGTGGAGACAATGAGCTCTGATCTCTTTAGGCACTGTTTTCATCATAAGACACCACCCTCACTACATCATCTAAAGCAAATTACCTCACCAAGTCTTTTCTTCCAGATACCACCACATTAGGAGTTAGAGCAGCCTTCTGCATTGGAGGATACACAGACGAGTCAGGAGCCGTGCATAGCTGAGTGATCATGAACAAGTCAGTCACTGTCAACTGTCTCACCTGTGTGATGTCCAAATGGGGATTCCTCTCTAAGGCTGATGTAAAGATTATATTAGATCATGGGCCTAAATATGCTTTGTACATTGATGGGGTTTAAATGAGATTGGCCCCCTTAGCCTCATAGACTTCCATCCTTGGTTCCCAGTTGGTGAAAGATTGGGAAGGATTAGGAGGTGTGGCCTAGGTGAAGTAGGTGTGTCATTGGGGAGGGCTTTGGTGTTTCAAAAGGCCACTCCAGGTTTGTTCTCTCTCTCTCTCTCTCTCTCTCTCTCTCTCTCTCTCTCTCTCTCTCTCTCTCCCTCCCTCCCTCCCTCTCCCTCTCCCTCTCCCTCTCCCTCTCCCTCTCCCTCTCCCTCTCTCTCTCCCTCTCCCTCTCCTCCTCTCTGGCATGCATGCACACTCTGGCTGCCTACTGCCTGTAAATCATGATGTAAAGCTCCCAGCTACTCCTCCAACATCATACCTCCCTGACTGCCACCAGCTCCTTGCCATGCTGATAATGGACCAACCCTCTGAAACTGTGAGCAAGCCTCCAATTAAATGTTTCCTTTGTAAGAGTTGCCTTGGTCATAGTCTCTCCTCACAGCAACAGAACAGTGACTTACAGTGCCCAACACCAAGTGTGGCACACAGAGCATGCTCCTTCAACAAGAAGAAAAGATAACAATCACTTTTGAAATAATAGCTATCTTCCAAGACTGTGATAATTGCTTTGTCAACACTATCTTCCTAAGAGCCTAAGGTGACAGCCATTGTCTGCTCCTTCCCAAAGCCATAATAACATGTGGTCCCCAAGGCAAATATTGGGAGGTGGTAGGATCTTTAAGAAATCTTTACCTGCTGGTTTAATCCCAGCACTTGGGTTAGCAGAGGCAGGCAGATCTCTGAGTTCAAGGCCACCCAGGACTACAGAGTGAGTTCCAGGACAGCCAGGGATACATACACAGAAAAACCCTGTCTCAGAAAAACAAACAAACAAACCATAGAAGTCATTAAGTTTAAGTGGTAATTGGAGCATTAAGAGCGATCATGCAGTTTTTGAGAGATTAGATTAAGTTCAAAAGGGTGGGCTGTTATAAAAGTGAGTGTGGCTCTCAGCTCCTGCCTGCTGTTTGTCCTATTTGTTCTTTCTGTTTTCCACCATGTAAGTCACAGCACATGGTCCTGAGCAGATGGCAGTCAAATAACCTCCTCTCCTTGTAAGGGTCCCAGAATCGCCGAAAGAAGACCCCAGACTCGAATAGTATCCAAAGACAAAGAACATGTATTCTGCAGAAACAGCCAGCATGTAGGAATCAATCATCCAAGAAAAATGATGATGGGGGGGGGGCTCTCAGCCCCCTTTTAAAGCCAGTTAGGGGTCTTCCAGTTGTGGTTAGGTCACCTTCATCAGGATTGGTTGAGCTTATGGTATGGGATATTTATACACTTCTGATTGGTTTGTACCTTGAGGGAGAGAGGGTTACCATGTAGGGACTTTTTCATATCTGTTGTAAGCCCCTGGCCAGATTCAGGCAGTTGCTAATTGGCTGCCCTTTTTTGCGTTTCTCCCCCCAACTCCCAGAAGCCTGGACTGTCCTTCTGGAAAATTGAAGCTGAAGGCCTAACATGGTTGCCTGTTCTAAAATGGAGTGAGTTAGGTCCTCTCATCCTTTATAAATTGCCCTGTCTTGGGTATTTTATTAGAGCAATAGAAGAGAGACTTAGACCACCACCCACTTTCCTGAGTTGTCCAGGGCTCTATTGGTGCTAGCGCCGAGTCTCACACAGCAGCAGTCTCCTCAGATGTGGACAAAGTCTGTCATGCTTACCTTACAAAAGAGAAATTGAGGCTCAGAGAGATCTTAGAAATGTGCCCAAATCACATTTGCTGACAGTTAAAATTTGAACCCAGATCAAACAAGATTTAAAAAACAAATATCAAACAAATTATAGGGGCTGGAGGACGAATAGACATCGGAGTATGTGAAACCCCTGGTTTTTTAGTCTCACACTAAGCTTGGTTTGGGGAGCTATCCTGGGAGACTGCCCAGAGGAAATCTCAGCACCCTGACCCCATCAAGGACAAGCCCTTCAAGGCATGGTGCCTGCCCCTCTGTATTTTTACTCCATAGAAACTGTTTTGTTTCTGTGGGATGATTTAAGCCTCTCCTGCTTGATCCTGTTTATATTTTTCCTTTGTGTTCTGTCTTCTTGAAGCATGAAGGAACAATTTAGCCTTTCTAGTTCCCACTGCCTGATCCCCAAAGCTGGTGGCTTTGGGTCTTGAGTATTAGAATTGCAATAAGATGTCGGTGGAGGTGAATGGGGAAACTCAGTGCTCCGCAGGCATCAGAACCAAGTACTTCTCAGCTGCTAATGTCTGAGTCCAGCCTGGAAGGACAGTAGCTAGGGGAAAGAGAGAGAGACTTGTTAGTTTAGGGATTGATACACCTGGTTTCCCTCCCAGCCCCCAGTAATTTGCTCTGTTGATAACTGGAGTCCGGAGGCTAGCCTGTGGTTCCCAGTTCTGTTCTTTGGAAAGTGTGCCATCTAAAGAGTATCATCCCTCTCTGAGCTTTAGTTTTCTCATCTGCCAAGTGAAGGCGTCACGTGATTAGGTCATATGCTTCCCTAGCAGTCCTTGTGAAGTTGACTTTATAAGGACAACCATAATCCTGTAATGGGTCCATGGTTTGCCAAAGAATGTTACCCAATGAGACTCAAATAGTATGCAAAAACAAAGAAGTCTAGCAATGGAGAGGAGGGTGTCTCCCATTACCAAGACAGAGATGCCCAAGTAAGCTCGAAGGCTCGATTTAAAGCACATTAGGGGAAATCTGGGGAGGGGTTAATCTTAATCTGTTGACTCTATCTCTAAGGTCATCCCAGAACCAGCGCTGGGGAAATCTGGAAACTGTTGCTGAGGAAGTCTGGAAACCTGTGCTGACCTATTGCCCTTGCCTCAGGCCAGGTGGCAGGGCAGCTTCTGATGGCTGGGCAGTATCTGACTGGCTGCCTGAGGCCTGGGGTTTTTCAGTAACTGAATTGCCTGGTCTTGCCCAGTTCTTGGAAACAGAGATTTAGGCCTAGACTCTTGAACTGCCAATTTGAAGCCTACCTTGGGGTCAGCCTGTCTTAATCCAACCACTGCTGCAGGCAGGCCCTGGGCTAGGTGGTGTGTAAGTGGGTGTGAGGACATGAGGGTGTGAGTGCAGGATCTGGGTGAGTGTGTCTGAGTGTGCATATAAATCATTCACTGAAAAGGGCTTACCTGAAATCCACTGTGGTACAGGTCCCCTCAGCCACTTCTCCATCCTCCACAACTGCCTTCCCACCTACATTCCTCCTAGGTGGGAAGAAAAGACAAGGCGGCACTGAAGATCAGCAGTAACTCTGGAGTTGGGCTATGGTTTGAATCCTGACTCTGCCCTGTACTAAGTAACCATGAGTACATCACTTATATAACCCTACATTTCCTCCCGGAGGTCACGGTTCACAACTTGGCACAGCTGTGGGCTCAAAACGAGAGGAAAGTGTGCAGCACATAACAGGACTCCAACTCCGAAGACGCTCAGTCAGGACCAGCTGTGTAGGGCCTAAAGAAAACAAAAATATAGGCTCTCTCTTTTTTAAAAAAAAAAAAAAAAAAAAGTAGGGCTGGAGAGATGGCTCAACGGTTAAGTGCACCGGCTGCTCTTCCGAAGGTCGTGAGTTCAAACCCAGCAACCACATGGTGGCTCACAACCATCTGTAATGAGATCTGATGCCCTCTTCTGGGGTGTCTGAAGACAGCTACAGCGAGCGAGTGGGGCCAGAAAGAGAAGAAAAAGTGTCTGAAGACAGCTACAGTGTACTTACATATAATAAATAAATAAATCTTTTTTAAAAAAAAAAAAGCATTATGTTTATTTATTCATGGGGGGGGGGGGCTGGAGAGATGGCTCGGTGATTAAAACTACATACTACTTTCCCAGAGAACCAAGTTCAGTTCCTAGCACCCACATTAGGCAGCTCACAACCACCTGTAGTTCCAGATTCAAGGGTTCAAGTTCCTCTTCTGGGCCCCAGAGGCACCTGCACTCACTGCGCGCACATATATAACATGTGCAGATACACACCCATTACCATAAACTAAAAATAAAATCTTTATATAAATAAAAGAAAATGTTAATTTTCCTCCCCTCAGGCATGCTCAAACCCACATACTGCCTTATTCACAAGCTGGGCTCCTAGGGTACTTCGTCTGCCTTGCTGCTCCCATACTCTAAGTATACCTGTTGTTTAGCTGTGGGACTCAGGGTGGAGCTTGGTGAGTCAATGCTTCCCTAGCATGCTCAAGTGCCTGGGTTTGATTCCTCTGCTCCACGTAGAATAAGCTTAATTGTGAAAATACTCTTTTCAGCTACTATGTGGAGGTGGTGTGTGGGTGAGGGGTTGCTGAGGGTAAGGGTCCCCAAGGAATCCAATCAACAAAGCCCAGAGGCTTGGAAGTCTCTCCCATTCCCAGCCCCTCCCTGGACTGTGGCCCTACAGAGTCTAGATGAAGGTTGGGGCAGCTGAGTCACTTCCTTACCTCTCCCTACTTTCCCCACTCTTCCCTCCCTCCCCGATGCCAGACTTAAGTGAGGATAGGACACCACACATCCTTTCTCAGAGACTCGGCCATCTTTTCACTACCCCCTTTTGCGTCACCTAAGTCCTTCTGGATCCCCAGGAAAGGAACTGAGGGCCTGGGGCCCAATGGCGAGGAAGGAGCTTCCGAGGAAGGTCACTGTCCTTTGGGTAGGAGGGATGCTCCAGGCCAGAGGGTGGCAGAGTACTAGGAGCTGGGAAGTCAGCCAGTGTCTCATCTTTTGTTTTTTCCTCCTAGGGCTTCCTGTCTCAGAGGTGGCTGGAGAGGGGTCATGGGGACTTCCTGGCCTCTACAAATAAACCTTTCCGTTGCAGTTGTTCAGGCCACACTTCCAGGCCAGACAGACCAAGTTGGTGGGCAGTACCAGACACCAATGTAGCCCTCAGAGGAAATGCTTCCCCTCCCCCCCCAGATCCCATCAAAGATCTCCGAGGCTACTGCTGCCTCAGATTAGAGGCAGAATTCGCCCCCTTTGGGGGTGAGTGGTAACTGGATGAGAAGTATCAGAGATTAACAGTTCATTCTCAGATGAGTCCCAGAGCCTTCTGTAGTCACTGGCATGTAACAGGAGCTCACTGAGCTTCTAAATAAGTGAGTGGGGCCTCAGTACTGCACCTGCATCTCACTGAGGCAGAAGAGACAGACCCAGAATGAGCAAGTTTCTGAAGGACACATAATGAATTAGTATCAGAACCCAGACAAGAGCTGCATTCCTTACTGTTGCCATTGCTGTAGCAAAATACCCGACAAAATCAACTTGAGGAAAGAAGGAAGGGCTTATTTTTGCTCAAAGTCAGAAGAGACAGACCCTCATGGCAGGGAAGCATGGCGGCAGCAGGAAGCAGCTGGTCATATTGAACCCACTTCAGAAGCAGAGAAGGGAATACCAGCGTTCGGCTTTCTTTTCCATTGTATTCAACCTAGGACTCCAACCTAGGAACGGTGCAGCCCACAGCTGAAGTGGGTCTTCCCACCTTTTTAGATAATTCCTCCCAGGCATGCGCAGAGGCTTGTCTCCTAGGTCATTCTAGACGCTGTTGTGTTAAGGATATAATCTTAATGTATCACCGGTACTCAGTTCCTAAATCTTATGCCAGAAGCTTGTGTACTGATTCACGATTAATGTGGAGGAGGAGAAGTATTCTCCTTCCCTAAGCTGAGTTAGGAAACTTCCATAAAACCCTCAGAGAGCTTGATATCTGAGGACACTGGAAACCATGAGATAGAAATGGGTGAGTTGAGCGTATGCTTGAGGAATTTAAAGATGAGAGACTTGATGGAATTTTTAGGACAAGGGTTGAAGTTGTGCCAAAAACAAACTGTTCTCCTATTATTGCTATGAGGTAATAATGGGTGTTTTCTAGGGATGAGTGTGGACCTGGATGAAGGGAATTGGCCTACAGTTTTTAAAAATGACCCTCCACACGTGTGGTTACACACACCTGCAATCCCAAATTCATAAGAGAGAAAGCATACACATGATTTTTATGTAGTATCAGAGCAACGGTTCTCAATCTTCCTAATGCTGCAACCCTTTAATACAGTTCCTCATGTTGCAGTGACCCCCAACCATAAAATTATTTCATTGTTATTTCATAACTATAATTTTGCTACTGTTATGAATCATAGTGTAAGTATCTGATAAGCAGGATATCTGATATATGACCTCTGTGAAAGGGTCATTCAGCTGCAAAGGGGTCCCAACCCACAGGTTGAGAACCACTGTAGCAGAGGCTTCCTTAGGAAGCAATACCTATCCACCCCCCCTAGGTAAATCTGTGTGTTTCTGATGTTAACAAAAAAGCAGGTATCCATAGAGAAGTATTAGTGGGTTAAAGTATTATCCACTGCAATGTGCTGGGGGAATGGAGCAAGACCCGTTTGTTCAGACTCCTTTCCCTTAGATGCTGCAGGGAATGCTACTTTCATTTGAGGGTCTCAAGGACTGCTGAGGTCAGAAACTCTCTCCTAGCTTTCACAACCTGATTGACAGAAGAATGTGGGAGGGACCGTCCTGTTTCTGCTGTTTTCTCAAATGCAAGGTGCTGTATTTGGGGACAGCATGTTCTGAACCTCACTATTATTGACTGAAAAAGTGAACAAGACTCCCCATTGTTGGTGAAGACATAACATACTATAGCTGACTGGAAAGTAGTCTGGAATAATTCGGAAAGGTTTAAAATGTATGATCATTGGGCCAGGCATATCTTCTGTAAGACTGTATTGCTAGCACAAAAGTGTCTTTTTGTGCTATAAAATAAATATAGGTACAAGGTATTTGTGAGAATAAGTAACTCTCACAAAGGTAAAATAAAGGTCCAAGGGTATTGATGAGAATATTGCTTATGGTGACAAAATTGGAAGTGACCTGGGCATCCAACAGCAGGGACATGTTTTCAGTAGCCTTTTGTGCATTTGTTTTACACTATGACTGTTTGATGCTATAGCTGTTCAAAAGACAAATCAAATCTTCCTCAATGTGCTTTAAACAAAGTAATTATGTGGACTGTAGGAACCACAGCTGTGCTGAGGCTGTAGGTGAAGGCAGAATGCCCCGCAATGTGTTCTGCGGGCCTGACTTGTTAAATAAGCAACCGCAGAGAGAACCTTTCTGGGTTTATAGTTCTGTACTAGCAAAAGTGTGGCAAGTCCTAGAACACAGTGTTCACACTTGTTGGTTGGGGGCACAATGGGGAACAGTGCAGGAGGTAATACTAAAAGAAGGGGACTGGCTAACATGTCCAACAGGCTTTGTGTTTGACCTATTAAAAGAATACATTACACTTTTAATTTTCAAACTTGGATTTTTATTTATCTATATGTGTTTATGTGAGTGTATGCCATGTGTGTGCAGATGCCCAAGGATACCCAGAAGAGGGCACCTGTTACCAGAAATTAAAATTATAAACAGTGAGCCATCCAAGACAGGTGCTAGAAATCGGTCTTGGGTCTTTTGGAAATAAAAGAGTAGAGAAAAGGCACGGGTTCAAAAATTAGGAAAAGCCAGCTTCAGCCTCCTGTCCTATTGCTTATCATTGGGTAAGCACACCTACTTATTCAAATGTCCCAAGTCCAAAGTTTTCTTATCTAATAACATGGAGGGAACCCCTAATTCTCAGGGTCATGGGAAAGATTAAGCCAGGACCAAGGGTGCAACTCAGCGGTAGAGTACTTGCCTAGCATGCACCAGGCACTGGGCTTAAACTCCAGCACTGGAATAAATAAAATAAAAGAAACTTGTGAGCAAGCATGGCAGCACATGCCCATAATTGCATCAGGAGTTGAGGCCAGCCTGAACTACAAAACAGTACCCCCAAAGATCATATGAGGTAACCCACTTAAGTACTTAGTACTTAGTGGACACTCCAAGAAAGAATACTTACTAGATTCTGTCACGGTTGGATGGAGCTGAGTGGGGAACCTAGACAGGTTTATCATTTTGCAGCAAGTAGGTCATTCGGGAAAACAGTTCACATAAGTCATTTTAAAAAAGAAAGTGTTATAGTGACAATTTTAGAATTTGGGTTTCTTTTAAAACACAGTAATATTATAAGAATGTGTTTTCACTTTAATCCCAAATGTTGGGATGTGGGGCTGCCTTCGGACTGCCCACAGCAGCTGACTATGATTTGCCTCTTGCTCTAGCAGAGGCATGGTTTTGCAGCTGCAGATGGTTTCTTTGATTGTGTGGTGTTTGGAATACTGGGAATTTTTCGGAGGGTCCTAGGTGATTGTTGGTCATTTAGGGAGGTTTTTGCTGTTTGTTAGTAGCCATGGTCAAATAAAAAACAAACCAACAAAAAAAGAAATTAGATTCAGGGATTTTTCTTATTCCTCTCTCCCCTCTATTCTTGTTTCTCTTCTATCTAGTGTAAGGGGGAGAAACCAGGGGGATAATGGATGGCAAACAGAAGAACCTTCAAAGTAGCAAAGACCACCACTAAGTGGCACCCAACGTGGGGCTCAATACAGAAAAATGGGAAATTTGATTTCAAATGCTATAGAGGAAATGGCAGGGGATGAAAGAATAGATACTATTTTTCAAGAAGACAACACATCTATTCCAGTTCCTACTACTGGGATATCCCCCACTTTGCTCCTGGGGTAGGGGTGGGGGGGTTTCTCCTTTTTCTTCTTCATATACTTTGTTTCAAAAATGATAGAAAGACTGGCTGAGCAGTTGGAAAAATTGCAGATGGAACTGGAGGAACTAGAGAAACAAAAACTGGCTGAAATGGAAAAGAAAAGTGTCAGTCACTTTGCTCTCTTGTGTCTGAAAGGGTTGCAGGGTTGGCTCTGCGACTGGGAAGGTTGTGTGTGGAAGTGGAAGCAGTTGGGAGTAGAGGAGCACCAGAAAAGGGAGAACAAAAGAAAGCGGGGTTTCCTACAACAGGAAAGGGGGAAAGCTGTTCCAGAGGGCAGTTGGGTCAGAGAAAAGCTGAAAAGAGGGAGGAAATACCTGATGAAACAGCCCATTTAGTGTTAATTTCGAACCAACCATGTTGTCAGAGTTAGAGGAGGAGCAGCCCTGGGTTACAAGATCAGAGATCACGATCAGTTCTCCCAGCAGTTGTACAGCATATGCCTGCTAATGGGGTGGAACAAGGTTATGTCGAGACAGGATGGTGTCCTGTAGAAATGATAGACCAAAAACATTCAAAGAGATCATGATTTCATATGAGATGCACTCACCTTATGTGAAATAAATTCTAAATAACTGGGCTACTCAAAATAGAATTATTCCCCAAGACTGGAAGGGATTAGTAATAGTTGTATTAGAAGCTGGTCCACAGTTGCAATGTTTAACATGGTAGAGGAAAAAAAGCCTCAAATATTGAACAGTGAAATAGAATGAGGGAAATAAACATAGTAAAAGACCAGCTAGTAAAAGGGTAGTACAAGAACAGATTCAATTTGATGATGTTACTGTAGGAAAATGTCACTTAGTGTCTTTAAGAATTTGGGACAAAGTTGAGGAGCCTGGAAGAAAGTCCACCTCATTTACAAATATTATACAAAGCTCTGGAGAACCTTTCACTGAATTTTTTTTTAAAAACAAAGATTAGTCTTAGCTTTAAACAAAGCCATATCAGACCTTGATGCAAGGGGGTGATGATAGAGAGCTTGGTGTTTGAAAATGCAAATACTGAATGCAAAAATGTTATTAGACCATTAAAGGCATGAGAAGTACCTATGGATAAAGGAACAAGGGATAGGACCCATATTTGTTGTAATATGTACCATGCTAATATAGTAGGTCAAGCTATAGCTAAAAGTTTCTGATATCAAAATGCCCAGTGCTTCAATTGCAGGAAATATGGTCATTTGCAAAGAAACTGTGAGCAAACCAAAAGCCTCAGATCTTAAAATGCCCAGATATCTCAGTCACAGTATTTACTTATAATAATGCTCAACATGTACAAAGCTGTCAATGGAAAGTTATCCCATGGGGAATATTAGGCAATCCAACTTTATGTCAATATTTTGTGCAACGACCGCTAGAAATAATTTGTAGACAATTCCTCAATCCATCATTTATCGTTACATGGGTGATATTTTGTTGGCTGATTCTGACACAGATACTTCAGAGAATTGTTTAAGAAAACACAATGAATTCTGCCATGCTGGGGGTTACAGATTGCTCCTGAAAAACTACAGAGAGGTGATTCTATTAACTACCTGGGCTATAAAATAAATCAACAACAACAAAAAAAATCCAACCACAAAAGGTACAGATCAGAAGAGATCAGTTTCAAAATCTTAATGATTTTCAAAAATTAATGGGAGATATTAATTGGATATGGCCTACAATTGGATTAACTAATCAAGACGTAAGTAATTTGTTTCAAATGTTACAAGGGAATTTGGGCTTAAACACTCCAAGATGGCTGACAGCTGAAGCAGAGACAGAGTTAACTCTGGTAAAACAGAGACTGCAAGATGCCTATGTGGATTGCATAAATCCAAAACTTGATTGTATTTTTGTTATTTTCCCTTCAACTGGGCTTATTATGCAAAGGGCAGATACTATTGTGGAACGGGTTTTCTTAGCACACAAAAAAGTAAAAAAATTAAAGACTTACATAGAAAACATTTCTGATTTAATCATAAAAGGTAAAATAAAACTTCATCAATAGCCAGGAACAGAACTAGCAGAAATAGTAGTACCTTATACTAATGCTGAGATTGTGCCATTATTGGTAATCAGTGAAGATTGGCAAAGAGCTTGTAGGAGCTATTGGGAAGAAATGATCAGGAAACATCCCAAAAGCAAGCATCTTCAGTTTATAAAAAGAACTAACTGGGGTCTCTCATGTATTGTAAGAGGAATGCCAATTCCTGAAGCACCTGCATTCTACACTGATGCAAGTAAGTTGGGAATGGCAGGCTGTAAGTGAGATAGAATGAGCAAAGAAATTCAAAGCCCATGCACTTCATGTACTTCAGTTCAAGAGTCATAACTGTATACAATTCTTACGGTACTTTTAGGTTTTCCTGAATCTCTCAATATAATCACTGACTCTCAATATGCAGAAAGAGTTGTTCTGCATATAGAAACTGCTGAATTTATTCTGGATAATTCAGAATGAACCTTGTTATTTATGCAACTGCAACAGGTAATCAGAAATAGAAAGTCATTATACGTCACCCATATTCATAAGATAAGTCAACAAAAAATCCAACCACGAAAGGTACAGATCAGGTCTCATATAGGCTTCCCAGGTCCATTAGCACAAGGGAATGAAGAAATTAACCCATTAGAAATAGGCTTAAAGTCTCAAACGCCAGTTCAGATTAAGACTGACGATGCCCCGCATATGCCCACAGCAAGATGAAGCAATTCTTTGCATATTATAATAGAAAACACACTTCAGGTATACTACACAGTCCTACAGGACAAGCAGTTGTAGAAAGATATAATTGCACCTTAAAGGGATGCTTATAAAACAAAGAGGAAGCAAAGCCCCCCAGGGACAGACTCAATAGCTCTCTGTTAATGAGAAAGGAACAGCAGCAGCACAGAAACGCTGGGCTATAGGAAAAAACTGTGGCATTAAATTAGACTCTATATTTACTATAAGGGTGTATCAACATCAGAATGAAAGCCAGTGAAAGGTTTGCACTGGGGACACAGATCTGTTTATATTTCCACAGGAATTAAAAAGCTGTGGATCCCATCAAAACTGATAAAAATTAGAATTGATCAGGAGAGGTCTCCTGAAAACCTTGGCCACTGACCCAAAAAGCACTTATTTCTTTGAAAATGTCTCTGTTTATCATTTCCTGCTACCCAACATAATTAATCGCTTAAAACGGAGGGGTAGTAGTTTTTGAATTTTGGTTTCTTTAAAAACAAAGAAATACTATATGAATGTGCTTTCGTTTTATTCCCAGGTGTGGGGGTGTGGGGTTGCTGCCACCCGTCCGCAGCAGCTGACTGTGATTTGCCTCGTACTCCAGCAGAGGCATGGGGTTGCCAGCTGCACATAGTTTCTGCGACTGTGTAATGTTTGGCATTCTGGGAACTTTTCAAAGGACAGACAAATGCTAGGGCCCCAAGAGGTGTGGGTGGTTGTTGGTCATTTAGGGAGGTTGGTTTTGGCTTGTTAGTAGCTATAGTCAAAGAAGAAACACAAGGAAAGAAATTAGATTCAGGGATTTTCCTAATTCCTTTTAGGAATTAGGGAAATTCCTGTTAGGAGGAGAAACTGAGGAGGAGGGGCGGGTTAAAAGGCGGGAAAGAGAAAAACCCACAAAATAGCAAAGACCACCACCAGAGTGTAAGTTAGGGACTTAGTTCAAGGAATAATAAAGGACGGACAAAAGGGACCAGAGAGGTGACAGACTGACTGAATTGAGGTACCTACTTTTGACTTAAAGCAACTTCTGGAAGAGTTTATTTTGGGCTAAGGTTCCAGTATCCATCAAGACAGGGAGGTATGGTGAACAGAGCATGAAGGTAGCTGATCACAGCCTCATCTACAAACACAGCAGCCAGAGCACACTGGAAGGCAAGGTTATGCACTCTCAAAGCCAGCCCGCAGTGAAACACTTCTACCAGAAAGCACACATCACCTAAACCTCCCCCAAACAGCACCACCAGCCAGGAACCAAGCGTTCAAACCCCCAAGCCTACAGGAGACATTCTCATTCCAAACACCAAGAGATAAACAGCCACCTCTGGGGCACTGGGGCGGTTCCAATAGACAGTAGAACTCAGGATGATCTACTTGGTTTCCAGTCAGTTCCACAGCACAGTGATCAGACACTGCTGCCTGCTGCTATCATTGCCCAGCTTGTTCCATGTACCATGCGAGCTCCTAGGTATCTAAGTCTCTGTACTGTAGTCCTGGAGCAGTGGACAACCATTCCTCACCCACACATTCTTGTGACTTTAGTAACCACTGTAAATTTTGGGATAACGTTGTGCAGAGACACCTTCAGCCTAACATGAAAGCCTCCAGGACTCTTTGATCCTTTTTCTTTCACAGTACATATTGACACACATGACTTTGTCTCTTCATTTGATGTGGGATGTCAGCTTGTGATGCTTTTAGATGCTTCCTACCGTTGAATTTGCTTATCATTAAATCCATAAGCCCCCTACCAGCCTCATGTTCTCGTCTCATTGATCAAGACTCCTCAGAACCCAGCCCTACTCTACTCCTGCTACTAAATGATGTCTGGATCCTGTGGCTCCTTAGCTGCATGGTCCTTTTACACCTTTATTAGTAGCAGTTATCTTGTGACATAACCCTAATCACAGGCTTTGCAGCAAGTGACGAATGGTAGCAGTTCCTGATTATCTTAGTCAGGGTTTCTATTCCTGTACAAAACATCATGACCAAGAAGCAAGTTGGGGAAGAAAGGGTTTATTCAGCTTACACTTCCACACTGCTGTTCATCACCAAAGGAAGTCAGGACTGGAACTCAAGCAGGTCAGGAAGCAGGAGCTGATGCAGAGGCCATGGAGGGATGTTCCTTACTGGCTTGCTTGCTTCCCCTGGCTTGCTCAGCTTGCTTCCTTATAGAACCCAAGACTACCAGCCCAGGGATGGCACCACCTACAACAGCCCCCCCCCACCCCTATTGATCACTAAGTGAGAAAATGCCTTACAGCTGGATCTCATGGAGGCATTTCCTCACCTGAAACTCCCTTCTCTGTGATAACTCCAGCTTGTGTCAAGTTGACACACAAAACCAGCCAGTACACTGATGAAGGAATATTTTGAGAGTCTTCCATTCTCTGCATTGCTTTCAAGGAAGTAGAGGACATAGGGGGTTAGCGCTAACAAAGAGAAGAGCTATTTCTACATGCTCAGAGAATTTAGAGGAATCTAAGAGCTCAAAATACTTCTGTGTATCCCCCTACTCCACCGTCCAAGTGTCAGAGTCCTACAACCTTGGTGTCTGATCATCGTTGCTTGGCCATTAAGTCTCCTTGGCAGATTGACAACTCTATTTCCCAGCTCAGGTCTTAGGTTTTTCTGTCTCCCCACTGTAGGTGCTGAGAGTCTTTTTGTAAGTTTTCATTATTTATTAATTGCCTGTGATTTTTCATTATTATCTCCTAAATTATGCATGAGCCTAGCAAAACTCAATTCCATTACTGTCATTCAATTTCCATGATAGAAATGGTTACTGTTTCTCTTATATTTCTGCTACAGTTTAAATATGGTTTGAGGGTTACCTGGGAGTTTATGTAGGAGAAGCCTGGTCCCCAGTGTTGCAGTGTGGGTGATGGCAGAGCCTATAAGCTGTATGCTGGGCACTGTAATTAGGTCACTAGGGCTATGGCACTCGGAAGGAATTAATGTAGTTCTCAGGGAATCCCTCGTAGTAACTTTTCTTACTGCTGTGACAAAATGCCTGACAAAGCAAGGAAGGGAAGGGTTTGTTTTGGCTCTCAGTCTGAGGGTGCAGTCCTGGATGGCTGGGCAGTCATAGCAACAGGAGAAAGAACAAACTGGTCACATTGAGTAGGAAGCCAAGAAGCAAAGGGAGATGGAGTCGGTGGCCCACTAGCTGTCTCCTTTTTATTTAGTGCAGACCTCCAGCCCATGTTCCCCTCACATTCAGTGTAGGTCAACCCTCCCCAGTTAAACCTTTCTGGAAACAGCCTCATAGACATAAACACAAGCATGTTTCTATGGGGACTTTAAACCCCATGGAGTTAACAATCAGTCCGTTTCTGAGAAATGAGTTACAAGAGACTGGCTTTACCACACTTTCAGGCTTTCTGTTTCACCGCAAAATAGCTCCCTCTCAAATGTGTTTCTGCCATGATGCTCAACAGGATGGGATACTGATGTAGCCAAGGTCGACACCAGAGCCATGCAGATGGCGACACCAGAGCCGTACAGATGGCGGCACCAGAGCCATGCAGATGGCGGCACCAGAGCCATGCAGATGGCGACACCAGAGCCATGCAGATGGCGACACCAGAGCCGTACAGATGGCGGCACCAGAGCCATGCAGATGGCGGCACCAGAGCCATGCAGATGGCGACACCTTTGCTGGGGCTCTAAAACTGGAAGCTAAATAGCTATCTTTTCTTTATTAAGTACCCAGCTTTTGATACTCTGTAATAACAACAGAAAGTAGACCATTACAACTTCCCAAATACTAAATTTGTCAGCTGGTGTATTCTCCTCCACAACCATTCCACCCAAATCCATCACAGTGAGAGTATTAATGACTCAGTGTCCATCTTGTAAGAGGTTTGGTCTTTGTTTCACCTGTCATCAATGATATGGTCTTCATTGTTGATTCGGGTCAGACATTATTATTATCATTACCGTTGTTGCCATTGTTGTTTTGGGACAGGGTTTCTCTGTGTAGCCTTGGCTGTCCTGGAACTCTGTAGACCGTGCTGGCATCATGGAAACTTTCTGCCTCTGCCTTCTGAAAGCTAAATGCTGGGATTAAAGGCCATCACATCCTAGCTGTTTTTATTATTTTAAAATTTCATTTTATTTTGTGTGTGTTTGTGTATTGTGGCTCACACTTTTAATCCCAGCCCTTGAAAGGTTGAGGCAGGAGAATCACTGCAAGTTCAAGGGTGGCTTGTGCTACACGGGGAGACCCTGTCTCAACAAACAAATAAACAAGCCCCCCAAAGAGAAAGAAATCCCAGTGACTGAGAGCAAATCAAAGCTAACATGGAAGAGGCAGGAGAACATGGTTCATAGTTAGGAGAACTGAAGGAAAATTGGTCCAAAATGGATGCAGATATTAGAATGAACAGAGAAATATATTAAAACAGTTATTATAACTATATACCATGAGCCCAAAAGAAAATAGAAACATGGAAAATGCCAAAGAGACAAAGAGAAAATGCTATATGTCATAAGCTAATAAAGGCAATAAAATCAAATAATGGAGCATCTAACTATACAATTAGCAAGGGAAGGAGGCTTGTCTTCCACATAAAAAAGCTGATGAAGGAGTCTTTCTGGGCACACAGCATCATGTGTGGTAGGTTGTTTCTTCACTATCCATGTCCCCCTTTCATGAGCATGGACTACAGCAAATGGAACCCTGGGAGCACCCTGTTGCCCTGGATGTATTCTTGCCACCAGGCTCCTGCTGTTGCTGAGGTACAGCTTTGAAAGTCTGGAATAGTAAAGATTGATAGAACTTCTTTTTTTTTTGGTTTTTCGAGACAGGGTTTCGCTGTGTAGCCCTGGCTGTCCTGAAACTCACTCTGTAGACCAGGCTGGCCTCGAACTCAGAAATCCACCTGCCTCTGCCTCCCAAGTGCTGGGATTAAAGGCGTGCGCCACCACTGTCCGGCTGATAGAACTTCTTCCAACATTCATTTCAAACATGTCCTCACCCTGTTTTACAGAGTCTGTGGCCCAGAGAGTGGAAGTGACTTGTCAAATCTAACAGTACTGTCATAGGACAAGAGCTAGGTAGAGTTAAGTCTCTATTCAGTTCCAATCAATGTAACAAACCCCTAAATGAGGCCCTGAGGACCCAGCTAAGCAGAAGGTGTGGGTGACTTCACTGGGTGGGAGCTTTCAGCCAGGAAACGCTTGATTGTTCCTTAGATAGCTGACAAGTGGTCCTCACTCCCAAAGGGTGTGCCCCAGATAAAAAACGACTGTGTTGTTACAAAGCTAGATGAATTTCTGCAGTTCAGGAGGGCATAGTCATTCTTACTAAGGATAATCTGACCAGAGCTAAGCTGCCCACCTGTGCTCTTTCAACCCAGTCTGAGTTCTTTGTGATCTACAGAGCAAGGCGAGTAAGTGGTAAATAAAATCACTGACCTTATAAAACTTAAACAAACGTTTTCTGTGCCATGCATCAAAAGGCATCGTTTTAAAAAGATTTTATTTTCATTTGTAAGTAGGCGTGTGTGGGAGGGGGAGCTACGGCTTTGTGCACACCAGTGCACATGGAGGCTGGAAGTAGTGCCAGATACCCTGGGGCTGGAGTAACAGGCAGCTAGAGCTGCCCAGTGTGGCTTCTGGAAACTGAACTTGGATTCCTTGGCAAGAGCAGTAGCCGCTGAGCCATCGCTCCAGCCCAAGAAGGCATTGTTTTGTTAAAAGAAAATTTTCTGAGTACAGACAGACTGCTTTGGTCAAAGTATTTTGAAGTTTACACACTCATAGCCCTGTGTTCAGCAAGAAGCTCCTACCATGTTTCTCTGGCCGAATTCCTGAAAAATCTTCCCTCTAACCATGCAGGAATGGCTGTTTGACTTTCACTTGGCTTAGAAGCATCTGACGGATCGTGTCCACTTCCTGGTGCTATCCTAGTTAATGAGGCACTATCTGGCACTAGAATGCTCTCAAACACAAAGGTGCCAGACGTCAAAGTGCTAGGGCAGGTGAGCATTTCCCAGCAGCCTGTTAGCTTTCACTTATTGGCATTATTATCAAAATTGAATAAAACATTAAAAAGGTTTCATGGGTAAGTCAGGCCCTACAGGAGTTTCCACAAAGCAGGCTCTCTTCTAATCTTTTCCAGAACCCCAGGCTGGCTTTACCTGAAAAGCTATAAAGCAGGGCTGTGGTGCTCTGGGGTTGGAGTGGCAGTTATGCCGAGGCAATTGAGTAATGCTGTACCTCGGTTTCCCCGTTATCTACTGGCAAACTTCTCCTTGTACTTTGAATAGATTTTTCTGGAAACCTTTCCTGGCTTCCACAAGTTGAGTCCTCTGCACCCCTATCTACACAACATACTCAGCCCTGCAGATCGTAGGCAGATGGTAGACTGCAAGCTCCATCAAGGCAGGGACAAGGGACTGAGTCTGTTCATTTGCCAGGTCCCCACTTCCCTATGAAGGAGTAGGCTCAGGAAGGAAATGAATGAATGAATGAATGAATGAATGAATGAGTCAGCTCGCTGGATGTCCCTCTAGATTCTCTGTCATCTTGAGAATATTCAGTTCTGCCATCCAGATTAGCATTTTCTTTCTTCTCTCCAACTCCTTCGATCTCTGCAAGAACTTGAAAAGAGCATCTCATAGACTTGCTGGGCTTGAGGCATAAAAGCGCCCCTGTAGGGCATGAAAGCACCCCCACTTTGCTCTGGAGCAGACCAGAAGTGCAAACCAGGACAATCACTTGCTTCAGGGCACCCAGGTCAGACATAATTGCCTTAACCCAGAAGCTGTGTGACGGCCACTTCAGTTTCTTCCGGGGCATTGTCTGTTACTTATGCAGTTAGATGGTTTTGGTCGGGGCTGCCATAGGGAAAAGTAATGTTCCCGGTGACCTCATCTCCCAGTGGCACTGTTTTGGGAACAAACTGGATTCTCACGGTTCTCCCAATGGTGGCGGGGTGCCCACTTGGGACAAGGTATTTTTCACACTGGAAAGAAACAAAGATAACGTCAGCCCTCATTTGTAATTTCCCCAAGCAGCTGAAATCTAAAATCTCTTTGTTGTTTCCCTTTTCAGTTTATAGTGCTGACTTTGTCCTTGGTAAAGTGGAGCAGAAACGTTGAGTTAGGGGCAAAAAACAAAAAACCCAAAACAAAACAAAAACCCTTTACTTATTTACGTATATATTTATTTCTAGACACATTTATTTTTGCAACATGGGCCAACATGGACATCCTGAAACATCCGCCCACCTTACCTCCTTAATATAGATTGCTCACTTCTCTCCCATGGCCCCAAACACTAGAGTCATCGTCATCCCTGACCCCGGACATCCTTCTTCCTTCCAGACCGGGAGGCAGCTCGTCTCCTCATGCCTGGCCTTCCCAGTGGGCCATCCTGGCTTTGACCTCACAACCACCAGACCCTCATTCAACGTTCAATCACTTCCACTCTCAGCACCGTGCCAGCCCTTCCTTGCCCTGCTTCTCGGCCCTGGAACCCATGGGAGAGAAATCTAGAAGGGAAGAAGAGGAGAATGCAGCTCCATGGATCTACATCATTGCAAACTATAGACTACATGCTAAGACATATACATTGACATAAGTTTTATGAAAATTAAAGAGCCAGATGATTAGTTATATTTTTGTTTCACCATTTAAATCACTACCACTTTGTCTTAGTTGGGGCTTCTATTGTTGGCATGACAAAGGGGACTTGGGGAGGAAAGACTGGATGGTTTTAAGACAGCGGCATGATGTCATGTAAATGATGATCTCAGGGTAAAGACCTATAACCTTTAAGTAGCCTTTGGGACTCTCCATGGTCTGGTCTCATTTCACACCAGCAGCACGCACCTTGTCTTTATTTCTTCACTCAGTGCCCACAACTATTCACACAGGCTCTTCTCTGTGCCCAGAGTGTTTCTTGGCAGCACCAGTTTTAGCCTTCAGCCTCCCCAGAGGGACTTTCTGTGGACTTTACCTCAGACCACTTTCCCATTTCCTCTCTATTACCACCCTTGCTTGGTGATTTCTTTTCTTTTCTCTTCTTTTTTGATTGCCAACAAATTGATGAACTTCCTGGCTTAGCCAAAGAAACAGGGGCTGTTATAGCCATTATTCTTTGAGCATCTATTTCACTGTCTTGCACAGTGAACGTAATATATATTGTCTGAAAGATGGATAAAATTGTGAGCATCTTTGTGTCGGTGCTTCATTAGCTAGGAGAGCACGAGGAAGTAGACGCGATCCGTAAGATGTGCCTATACCAAGTGAAAATCAAACCGCCATTCTTGCACAGTTAGAGGAAAGATTTTTCAGGAATTTGGCCAGAGAAGCACAGTGAGAGCTTCTTGCTGTACACAGGGCTATGCGTTATGTAAACTTCAAAATACTTAGGCCAAAGTAGTCTGTACTTTGTTTCTTGTAACAGAACAATGCCTTCTTGGGCTGGAGTGATGGCTCAGTGGTTAAGAGCACATTACAGACAGTCATGGGGTTTCGAAAGATCTCTGGCTTCACTGTAGAAGTGAAGGAAGTAAGTGAGAGCAAGCTGGAGGAAGAGAGCTGCCATTATGCTGGGCTGTTAAAAGCCAGTGATTGAAAAAAGGGAGATCAAGTGGGGCTGGAGAGGCAGCTCGGTGGTTAAGAGCATGCACTGCTTTTCCAGAGGACCTGAGTTCTATTCCGACAACCCAGCTCACAACAGTCTATAGCTTCAGAAGGTCTAAAGCCTAGTACTTCTGGGACATTGTTTAACTTCAGGGGTGCGACCCCTCTGAGGTTGAATGACTCCTTCACAGGGGTCCCCTAAGACCATCGGAAAACACAGATGTTTATATTATGATTCCTAACAGTAGAAAAATTATAATTATGAAGTAGCAATGAACATAATTTTATGGTTGTGGGTCACCACGCACAAGAAATTGTATTAAAGGGTTGCAGCATTGGGAAGGTTGAGAACCACTGGTCTAGGGGCACCCGCACTCAGGTGCAGATATGTATACCCAGATATGTACACATAATTAAGAATAATAAAAATAAATATATTTTTAAAAAATAATGCAATGAAGCTAGATAGTTGGCTCAGTTCCCAGCATCCATATGATGGCTTAAAACCATCAGTAACTCTGATTTCTGGCTGTCCAATACCCTTTTTGACCTCTGTAGGCACAGGCATACATTGGTACACCTGTGTGCACTCAGGCAAAACATTCACTTAATATAAATTAATCTAAATTATTTTTCAGTCAAGCAAGTTTAATAAAAAATGACTTGAAGGCTGATACAGGGAGGGAGAGGCTAAGAAGGGGACCTTCTGGGGTCCCTTCCTGTACATCAAACGGCCGTCAACTTTAACTGACGGGCATTGGGAATGATCTGATTAAGAAATGGATCATTACTACAAACCAATTTCAGATTATCTGTGAGAAAGAAGAGAAGAGGCCCAGCAAGAGTTGGTGGTTCACTGTTCAGCTTTGGTCCTTGACAGAGCCTGAGGAGGGCGCCAACTGTAATGAAGCCCGGGAGAATTAAGTCCCCAGTCTTACTGTATGCCTCAGGTAGATGTGGGGGTCACAGACAATGGTCACACTCCATGGAGTAGGGGTGAGATTCCACTTAGAGGCATGGCAGCCAGCAAGAACACTAGAGTTCAAACCATAGGTGACTCTAGGGCTTGATGGCAGAACTGTAGGCAGCAGGCAAGAAATCGGACTGTTCTGCCTTGTACTGTAGGCTAGGGTGGGGGGACCTCCAGATGACTCCATCCTGTTGATGAAGACAAGTTTCCTGACCCTTGAGGGCAAAGTCCATGCCCCCCTCTTCTGGGTATTGCATTGCTGTTGTCTGTGAATGGGTCTCTCTGCTTGGAAATTGGCAGCTTCTTGAAGACAAGGACAAAAAGCATACTTTCATTTATTTTATTTTGTGGGATTTTTTTTTTTTTTGAGACAAGGTTTCATATAGCCTCCAACTAGTATGTAGCCCCAATTGACCTTAGTTCCTGATTTCCCTCCTAAATTTCCCAAGTGCTAAGATTATAGATATGAGCCACCATATCAAGAAAATCATATTTTGAATCCCTGTCACCTATTATGGGATGGTAAAGTGTGGGGTAGGGCAGTATTGCATTAGATGGAATAACCGGCATAGGAAAGGGAAAAGCTGGCGCTCACTAGGCAGGAGGGAAGTCACGGCAACTCCACCCCCTTCATTCACTCTGCTTCCCAGGGTTATCTGTTTATCCTCTTACCCAGCAAACATTTTCTGCCGTGTGTGAGTGTGTGTGTGCTTGTGTGTGTGTGTCTGTCTGTCTGTCTGTCTGTGTGACAGGATATTTAAAGATCAATTAGAGAGAGCTAAGGCCATGGACTCTGGCACCTGACCACCTAGACATGAATCTTTTCCTTGCTACCTTCAACGGGAAGCAAGCAAGTCAGTTCTAGAGCCACCCCCACCCCCCCAGCTTCCTCAACTGCTCTATGAGGACAATAACAGCATCAACTTTATGGATTATTAAAGTATTGCTCACATCAGACTGTCCCCTATGCCATTATCTATGGTGTGTAAAACAGACATTCTTCAGTTTGTTCCTTACCCTGAGAGACTCCATTTTACAAGCAGCATTTGACTCCATTTTGATTGCAAAAAGAGGCAGGGTGACTCTGCTCTTGTTAGGTATTTGAATAATAACATCTATCTGGTACCACTCCCAAGCCACCCGACACACAAATAATTTATTCCCAAAAGTTTTTTTTTTTTTTTTTTAAAGGGTGCTATCCTGTAAACTTATCAAAGTAAATTGGGGCTATTGAAATACATGGCATATTAAAATCATATCAGGAAATCCAGACTCAAGAAATGTATCAAACACTCCAAACAGAGAAAAGGGTGCAACACCTTTACCTGGACCCCACAAAGAGGAAGGCGTCTAACACTGTGGTGGCAAACCATCGTCTGTCCACCTGGCATATGCCGGGAAAGGTCATAGGCAGAGGACGTCCAACTGTCCTGGGAACTGCAGCCC
This sequence comes from Uromys caudimaculatus, assembly GCA_028551405.1. Taxonomy (NCBI): domain Eukaryota; kingdom Metazoa; phylum Chordata; class Mammalia; order Rodentia; family Muridae; genus Uromys; species Uromys caudimaculatus. Next base: position 93,717,217 of record CM052703.1, on the reverse strand, counting down.
GACCGTCTGCCCATCTGTGTGTGACCATTCATGTGCTTGACCTTGTCCTTCGCTTCACCTCTGTGATCTCCACAGTCTCATACCTTGCCTGACCCTGACCCTGAGGTTTGACTTGGCTCAGCCACCAGTGACCAGTGCCTTCAGCTGGGTTCATTAGTACCTTATCTGGCCACTCTCAGTGACTCTCTTTGTATCTGGCCTCCTTGGAACCTCCTGAACACCACGATGGGTGCTTAGATAGTTACACATATATTTAATGTGTGATATGTAATGTGTGGTCTGAGAGCTGAGATAAGTAGTTAAGACTGAAATAAAAGAACTCATGTTTGCCTTGGCCAGATATCAAGGGAAATTGGGAATCCAAACAGCAGCCAACAAAACCAATGTAGCTTATGAGTTTATTGTTATTAAATAAATTCTGACATGTGGAAAAGATGTAAATGTATCCATCTATATTTCTGACATAGCATTCTCATGACAGATAGTAAACACACTGATGATTTTAAAGTTTTTAGAGCGTCCAACACAGGGCAAATACTATCTAAATGCTATTATCTGTGCTCTAGAGCCATGGGACTGGCAAGGGGGTAGGTAATGAGTCCAACCCAGGATAACCTAGGTAGATTAGAGTCAACAAAGGTTCAGACATAGTGTTGAGGGAAATAGGAGGGGGCAGGATGGGGAGGGAGACTCTGAGCCTGGTGGGTGTAGATTGGCTTCGGTGTGCTAGGAGTAAACACTTTTTACAGCGATGATCACCTCAGGTCCTGGAAACTTGGTATCGTTTGGGAGTTTGGAGGCTGCCATGTCCCTTGGTGAACGGTCTCAGTCGATGACACGAACAACAAACTATTTAACTGGTTGTTCTTTCATTCTGCAAATATCTACTAAGGCCCTGTAGGTGTCAGATGCTAGTCAGAGGAGATGAGGACCCGAGAACCATGCTGTGCATTACCTCCCCCAAAGGGGTGCAGACACAGAACTGAGACAGAAGATGACCCCAGATTGCCTGGCGTTCCTGCTAGATCTGCCTCACAGCAGGACAAGCATCCGGCAGGACTGCAGAGTTCATCTTGTACAGGAACCAAATTGTTGCAGTTACTTTCCCACCCTACATGGAATTATTAATAAGATGTAGGTGCTCCGGGACAGGGCCTTATGTAACCCTGCTTCCCAATGTCTCTTCTTCTCCCAGAGCCTGGAGCAATCTAAATGTTTAATTTTTTGAAACCACATCCCTACCATTGATGGCTCACAGTAACTTTTGTCATCTGCTCTGAACCCAACTATTGTACATGTTTGCCCATGCCAGTCTGTTTGCCTTGCTGATTCCTGGCATCAAGCCTCATTCTGGTTTAGTCTGATCTTCCTCTTTCTGCTTCCTGCCCCATCCATACCCAGTGATACTGGGCTATGAAGAGTCAAAGTCCGTCCCACTGCTGCAGAGGCAGAGGCAGGAGGATGGTCTGCGATGGAGGTAGGCCAGGAGGGCATGGCAGAGGTGGGAGGTTTCAGAGAGCGAGAAAGCCCACAGTGCAGGGATGAAGGCTCAGGCTTTAGGCCAGTATCTGAAAAAGTAAATAAAGAAAAAGGAAAAAAAAAGTTAGCGGCCAGTGCAGATCTGAGTTTATGTCCCAGGTCAGAGACACACGGTGTGGCTAGAAACAGGGACTGGTTATTAAGAGAAGAAAAACTCTCAAGAATGGGGGTAAGCTAGTGGGTTGTGGGGACGGAGGGCTCAGAACCCTTTATAGGACTTTGGCATGACATCTACCTCTCCAAATTGTAGTTCTGGGGGCTTTTCTGGCACATTTTCTGTCGTAGGAAGCTCAGGTCAGGAAGGGTTTCTGGGCCAACTGGTTTCTTTCACAAATTAATCTTGATATTCTGGCCTCCAGTCCCTGTCCTTCCCTCAGCTTCTGGGACTGGGTTGCCTGATGACTCACGCTGGAGTTCCCCTCAGAGATCAGGCCTCCATAATGGAAGCAACCCCTACAAAGGTAACGGTGCCTTCCCAGGAGTAGCTTGTTTTTGTGACCCACCTACGTAGGACATGCGTTTCTGCCCATTTGATGGGTCAGGCCAGACTCAAAGCATTCCTGGGGAATAGCTAAGGAAGGAATCTAATGCAACTGTTTCTCTGCTCAACTACAGCTTCTGCCTAATCCTGCTTCTGTCAAGTCTTATATACCTGCCACCAGGTATATATCCCACACCAACCCACAATAAACCTCTCTGCACACTAGTCTCCCTTTCAGTTTTCGAGGAACTCAACGTATTACTGAATTCTGTTTTTCTTTCCATCACTATAAAGCCTTAATATTAGCTTGTCAGCTGTGAACACCTAAGCTCCCAGGGTTGGATCTTCGTTTCTCATACACTGTGCACTGCAGTGTCACGCTCCTCGGACTGGGCCTGCAGAACACAGAACGTACTAAAGAATGATTATTGGAATGAATGGGTGGATAAAATCAATCCTGCCGGACCCCGGGTCCCACAGGTAGGCGGGAACTAAAGCTCCACTCAGGGGCGTGGCCCAGAGTCCCCGCCCCGAAACCCGACAGAAGGCGGGGCCCACGCGCACCTCCTCCCGCGCGATGTCGCTGCCCGTGGTCCGGCTGGTTTGGCTCGGGCGGGTGTCCTATTCCGAGCTGCTTGCGCAGCAGGAGCATTGGCTACAGCGGCTACAAGCCGACCCTCGCCCCAGGACCCTGTCGGAGACCAAGGCGGGCGTGCTCTTGGTCTGCGAGCCAGCGGGGCCCGTGTACACAGGCGGGCTACGCGGCGGCCTGACACCCGAGGAGATTACGCGGCTGAGGGCCTTGGGCGCCGAGGTGCGCGCCACGGGCCGCGGCGGCCTGGCCACTTTCCACGGCCCGGGCCAGCTGCTCTGCCATCCGGTGCTTGACCTGCGGCTCCTAGGCCTGCGCCTGCGCACCCACGTGGCGGCGCTGGAGGCGTGCGCCGTGCGTCTCTGCGAGCTCCGGGGCCTGCCGGGCGCTCGCGCGCGGCCGCCGCCCTACACTGGCGTCTGGCTGGGCGAGCGCAAGATCTGCGCGATCGGTGAGCGCGCGGGGGCGGAGCCGGGGCGGAGCCGGGGCAGGGCCAACCTCAGTGAGCTCTGGACTGGAAATGCAACTGACCTCCCAAATGGAGCTGAGACAGAAGAGTCCTCTAGTTCAGTATGAATTGTCAGGTTATTTCCTGTGATTCACAACGTGGAGGCGGGGGAGGGGGGAACAGGGTGCCAAAATTTAAAACTTCCAATGCAAACGCAATTCTTGTGTTAAAGGACTCTCGAAAATAAGGTCGGCCGACGTGTAACCACAGCCCCTACCGCCATTGACTTAGCCGGCAGACCCAGGCTGTGTTCCATCCAGGTTTCAAGGGATTAGGCCTAGGCCTATTTACCTTTCAGCACTAGAGGGATCCTGAGGCCCCAAAGAAGGGAAGTATAGCTATGCTGTGACATTTTGGCTTGCCTTGCAGGAGTCCGCTGTGGAAGACACATCACATCCCACGGCTTGGCTCTAAACTGTTCTACCGACCTCACGTGGTTTGAGCACATTGTGCCTTGTGGACTGGTTGGGACTAGAGTCACTTCCCTGAGTGAGGCACTTCAGAGACTTGTCACTGTGGATGAAGTCATGCCATCTTTCCTTGTGGCCTTCAAGGAGACTTTCAAGTGCACATTAATCTCTGAGGACAGCCCCAGCTGAAGGACACTCATTCACCTTAGCCTTGGGATGATAGTTCTGCAATAGAAAGCGCCTAGTCCGACTGAGTCCCTAGAACTACTCAGTGATTTACTGACCATGACTGAGGACAGATCCTGAGCTATTGCTTCCGGTATCTCCTCACTTACCTCAGGGGTCATTATGAAAACACTATGAAAAGTCGCATGCTCCATAGAGTATCCCTGTTAACGGAAATGCTCCAGTGTTATTATAAACCGCCATTTCCTAATTACTTGCTACTTTTTCAGTGCTGTATCTAACAGCAATTTTGGTTTTTTGATTCCGTGGGAACCAAATCTCTGTGAGGCCCAGTGAAGAGATAAAGTTACTTCATTCTCAAAAGACTTGGGTCTTTCTTCAATAAAGGGGAAAGCCTCTTCAAAAAATAAAATATTTTTGCCTCTCTGGGTTGAATGTTTCAAGTTTGATAATTTGCCTGTTTTTTGCTCCAGGTCAACAGAGATGGGTTAGAGGCGTCCTAAAGACAAGGCTCCTCCCTCTGCTCCTATAGAGGAAAGATTTTCGTAAATGGGATCCGTGGGTCTGTGCACATGTCAGGTCTGCTGAGAAGCAGAAACTTTGTGATTCAAGACTGCCAAGGAACACGTGACCTCGTTTCTTGTGGATCAGGTAATTTGGAAGAAATGTACCGAGGTTGGTTTTAGTTGGAGTCTTACCAGAGCTTCCATTTAAAGGTGTTCTTTGTCGTTAGAAGGCTTAACTGTTGCTGGAGGTCACTTTCCAAGATGGCTCACTCCATTGTGCTCTCTTGGTTGCTTCTCCTGTGGATGAGAAACCTCAGTTCCTTACCTGCAGTCTCTTCTGTAGGGCAGCAGTGAGGTGAGAAGGAGGGGTATAGGAGCTCCCGTGACTTTTATGAGCCAGCTTTGGAAGTCACTCAGTCCTTTCTGTAGTCTTCCAATGAGCCGTATTCAGAGTGGAAGGAATATCCCATTCGCTGCAAGAGATGAAGCTTTTTTAGGAGCCATCTTGGTTTGGTCCCCATAGCTTGTGAAAAGTGGAGCTTTGACAGCCTCTGGGCCACACTTGGAGCTCTGGATAGTTCCCTCTCTAGGCTTCGGTGCTGTTCACCAGAAATGCAGCAAGAACTGCACTGCATTCTGACATTTCCTAGGAGCCTCGTTAAAAAGGGATTTAATGGTTAGTTGGTTTTTGTTTGTTTTTTGTTTTGTTTTTTTGTTTTTTTCGAAACAGGGTTTCTCTGTGTAGCCCTGGCTGTCCTGGAACTCACTCTGTAGACCAGGCTGGCCTCGAACTCAGAAATCCGCCTGCCTCTGCCTCCCGAGTGCTGGGATTAAAGGCATGCGCCACCACTGCCTGGCTGGTTAGTTTTAATATATTTGCCTCAATTCATTTAAAAACGCTTTATGAAGCAGTATAACATTAATATTTTATACTTACACTCTCTTCAACAATTCAGTACATGCTTTATACTTTCAAGAAACCTCACTTGATGATCCACTCCTCACCCCCCATTTAAGTATGTGCCTGAAACCATGCCTGTCTTCCTTTACTTGATTTTTGACAATGGTCTCATGTAGCCCAGGCTGACCTAGAACTTGCTATGTAGCCAAGGATGACCTTGAACTCCTGATCTTGTCTGAGTGCCCACCTGTACTATTCTGGGTCATAGAGAATAGCTACATGGTGGCTGATGGAGTTGACCTTCCTGAGACACACTTTCACAATATGAAGCAGTGTGAAGGCATCTGCCGAGGTAAGAAAGGAGTCACATAGCTTAATGACAGGGAACACACTGAGAATAATATTGGTACAGACCCAGTACTCAGGAACTGCTCTCATTATGATCATTACATTCTGTTCTCTGCTGATTTTTTTTGAGGGGGAGTGGTTGGGTTTTCAAGACAGGGTAGCTCTAACTGTCCTTGAACTCACTCTGTAGACCAGTCTGTTAGATACACTTGCCTCTGCTTCCCTAGTGCTGCCTTGAAGGTGTGTGCCACCACTACCCTGCCTCCATTGGTTTTCTTAAGGGAGCTATCCCCAGGTCCTGTAGCTTCCTCTCATGTCAGTAGGGCCTTTAAGGATAGAGGTGTGACTGTCTTGTTTCCGTCATATCTCTGGCAAACAACTATTGAGCCTGGCATACAGGAGACCAGTCATAAATACTGAGTAGAACTGAACTGTGTAAAAAGTCTCCCATTGTGGGCTGGGAGATTGCTCAGTGGATAAAGTGCTTGTTGTGGAAATGTGAGGATCTGAGTTCAAATCCCAGAACCCACATTAAAAACTGGCAGGCACACAGTTATGCTTGATCGTTTCTGTCAAGTTGACACAAGCTAGAGTCATGTGAGAGGAAGATGCTGGAAATGAGAAAATGCCTCCTTAAGATCAGGCTGCAGGCAAGCCTGTAGGGCATTTTCTTAATTAGTGATGGTTGAGGGAGGGCCTAGCCCATTTTCAGTGGTGCCATCTGTGGGCTGGTGGTCCTGGGGTCTACAAGGAAACAAGCAGGCTGAGCCAGCCATGGGGAGCAAGCCAGTACTCAGCAACCTCCATGGCCTCTGCATCAGACCCTGCTTCCAGGTTCATGCCCTGTTTGAGTTCCTGCTCTGACTTCCTTCAGTGATGACCTATGTGATGGTTTGTATCTGCTTGACCCAGGGAGTGGCACTATTAGGAGGTGTGGCCTTGTTGGAGTAGGTGTGTCACTGTGGGCACGGGCTTTAGACCCTCATCCTAGCTGCCTGGAAGTCAGTATTCTGCTAGCAGCCTTCGGATGAAGAGGTAGAATCCTCAGCTCCTCCTGCACCATGCCTAAGACAACCAACAGTATAGAAGTGTAAGCCAAATAAACTCTTCCACAGCTTCTTGTGGGTCATGGTGTTTCATTGCAGTAATAGAAACCCTAAGTAAGACAGAAGTACACATCTGTAAACCCAGAGTTCCTGTGGTAATATGAGATGCAGACACAGGAAAGACACCAGAAACCTGCAGGGTCAACTGGCCTGGCTAATGCAGTGATGACAGCAAAAGATATAAGATGGACAGTGTTGTCCTCTGACCTCCACACACACACCATGGCATATGAATGCTAGCACACACACACACACACACACACTAATGCATGCACTCACACTTCCACACAGACACAAGCTTACACTCACAGTCTCCCATGCTGCCCACCTATGCACCAGCTCCAGCTCTTACGTGTCCCTTTAGGTATATGTTGGGGTCCAGGAGTCACCCCATAAACCATACAAACATCAGTCTCAGTCAGACAGGGATGGTTTATTGAACACACCCCTTAATACTGATCGACCAGGGTCATAGCTCAGAATTCCGGAACTGAGGCTTCGGTGATGAACATTTCTCAGTGCCAGCTTATAAAGGAAAACCACAAAAAACCATAATGAGGTCACACGCAAGTGCAGGAAGTGCTTGTTGGGGGTCGGCTCTGACTCAAGCCATTTAAGACATGACAGTTTATATTGACCTTTAATTTGATGGGTCCTATGTAAAGCTTTGTGAAATTTCTTAGGATTAACAAACATCAGAACATACAGAACATAATAGAGAACAAACTTAGTCAAGTTATTTTTCTGCGTCAATGATTGGCAGGCATATTACAGCAACAATATGAAATAGCTGGCAGGTATAGAACAAAATGGCTACAGCTATGCTTGCTGGGGTAGACCTCAATAGAACATGTGTTCCTTTAGGGTACAAGCCAACAGCTAAGACCACATCTTTGATGAGGACAGACCTACTCAGTACAACAAAATGTATTCTCTGTTCTGGACTTGAGTAGCACACGCCAGCACTGTCATTCATGGGTTACTGCTGGTCTGCAGGTGTGTTCTCTTTGGCTGACAGGATTTGTGCATGTATGTCAGTATGTAATCGTATTAATTGACAGCATTAAGAAATGGGCTTTCTGATTGATAACTGGAATCTGAGAAGCAGGCACAGCTTAAAGTACATTCTCCTTAGCTCCAGGACTACCTTCCTTTCTGAACCAGCCCAGGTGCTGACATCCACCTCCTGACTCCCAGAGGTGTTTGAGTTTGTGAAGCCTAGTCCAGATAATCTGAGATGCAACAGAGTGTGAACCCCAACATCATGGCACTAGTTTTGTGCTGCAGCCATGGAGGGGCCTTTTAAGAAGGGATCAGGATGTCCATGGATATAAAACAAAACTCTCAGCATCACCAAAGCAACACCACAGTGAGACACTCCCTCAGTCCGCTGCATGGCCGGTGTCAAAAGACAAAGGGAAACAAAGGTCATGAGAATGTACAGAAAAGGATCTGTAAATGCTGTTAGCGAGGATACAGATTAGAATAGTCATCATACAAAATGGAGTAGAAATAAAAAAGAAAACCTTCCATCTGATTCAACAATCTCACTATTAATTATTATTTAGTTACCTTTCTATTGCTGTGATTAAACACCATGACCAAAAGAAACTAACAGAGGAATTTATTTGGGCTTATGTTTCCAGAGGGGATAAGAGTCATCATGGTAGGACCATAAGCAGCTTGACATGGCAGCAGGAGCAAAAAGCTGAGAGCTCCCATCTCAACACAAACAGGAAACAGAGAGGTCAAACGGGAAACGGCTTAAGGCTTGTAGTCTTAAAGCCTGTCCCTAACGGGCTTCCTGTCTCAAGGCCCGCCTTCTAAACCTCTCCTAATACTTCCACCAACCAGGGACTAAAGGTCTAAATACTAGAACCTACGGGTGACTTTTCCAATTCAAATAATCACATCTATGTATGCGAAATAAATGAAATTAGTATGCCATAGAGGTATGTTCACTCTCATGCTCACATCAGCTTTAGTCACAATAGCCAGGCAATGGCAATGAGTGACCGTCGTGAGGATGAAGTGCCCATCAGCTGATGAATGGATGAAGTAAATGTTCCATCTGCAACAGAATACTATTCAGCCCTGTTAATTGAGTGAATCTGGAGGACATCCACGCGTGACACCAGTCAGAAACAGAAAAACAAATGATGTATGGTCTCACTCACATTTGTGTCTTAGTTATGTCTCTATTGCTGTAATAAAACACCATGGCCAAGGCAACTTCTAGAAGGAAGGGTTTGTTTGGGGCTTATGGTTCCAGAGGAATAAGAGTCCGTCACCATTATGGGGGGATTATTGCAGCAAGTACCAGACACGGCAGCAGGAACAGCTGAGAGCTCGCGTCGAGAACTGAAAAGAGGAAGCAGAGAGAGAAAATCAAAGTGGCACAAGTCTTTTAGCTCTCAAAATCTGCCCCAAGGACACACTTCCTCCAGGAAGGCCACACCCCTCCAACAAGGCCACACCTCCTAAGCCTGGGGAACAGCCACCAACTAGGAACAAAGTATCCAAATGCCTAAGACAATAGGAGACCATTTAACCACCACAAGTCAATCTCATAGAGATTGAGACTAAAATAATGGTTACCAGAGGCAAGGGAAGATGGCAGAAGGGAGGGTGAGGTCAGGCTCCAGGCACAGGAAGAGTAGGTTCTGGTGGTCTGTTATTGTGTGAAGTGGTTACAGTTAATGTAGTGTATGTTTCCCTAGGAGAGAGGATTTCTCTGTGTTCACCACAGAGAAATGATATTTAAGGGAATTAATGTTTATCACCCTGATCTCACACACACACACACACACACACACACACATATATATATATATCACATTGTACCTCATAAGGTACAATTATTTTAGTCAAATACAAAGCTTATTTTACACACACACATACGTATGTAATAATGTAAGTATGTATATGTATATAACATACACATTTAGTCCCAGCACTAGGGGGACAGAGGCAGTCAGAGCCCTGTGAGTTCAAGGTCAACCCACTCTACTTAGAAAGACCCTGCCTAAATAAATAAATAAATAAAACTTAAAAAAAAAAAAAGAGGATCATGATTTACTTATCGTTGGTCAGAGCCTGGTACAGAATAGATTGCAGGAAGCGTATGATAGTTATTAATCTTACTGGTATTTTTTTGCTCCCTGCCCTCTGGACACAGGACAGGAATGTACTTCTTGACATGGCAGGTAGTTTGTTCTGGTAAATAAATTATGAATAGGGATGGCATCTCACTTCTTACCTGAGCACTGAGTACCTAGTGCTAGGCTTCAGGCATCATCAACAATAAAGAAGATGGCTCCTTCCTGGGGCACTCAGTAAGCAGAGCCTCATCTGACGCTGAGCAGAGAGAGAGCTACCTAAAGGAGCAGGGCGTCAACTCCTACAATGGCACACACATTTAGTCCCAGCACTGGGGAGGCAGAGGCAGGCGGATCTCTGTGAGTCCAAGGCCAGCCTGGTCAACGGAGCAAGTTCCAGACTAACCACAGCTTCATAGTGAGACCCTGTCACAAAACAAAAAGAGAGGTTAGTGGAAAAGGTTCTGGAATCTTAACAGTGCAGGGGTGGGGCTCGGGAATAGGATCAGAGCAGGTCACAACGTGTTTGTGAGTGAACATTCCTGGAAAGAGGCTGCATCTGCAAAGGCAGAACAACTGGTTAAATGTTGCAGAGAGTTGTAGGTCCAGAACCTAATGACGGTTTGTTGCAAGCCCCTAAAAAGCCATTCCTTGCTCACCTCTGCGTTGGACCTAACACCCTATCACCTGCAGATAAAGCCAGACCTAAGATCCTGACAAACAGCTGTTAACCTGACAAAACCCCGTTCTCCACCAACCATCTGGCACGGTGGTATCAGATGGCATCTGAGGCCTACAGCTGAGACTCCACAGCCTGGCTGTAACCTGCCTCCCTGGTGTTTCTTTATGCATGGCTTTCTTTGTCCTGTTACCATAAAAACTTCATGCAACTGCTTTCCTGCTGCAACATGGAATTCGAGGTGACCAGACCATGGTCACTTGTGTTTGGCTCTAGAATGAGTTATCTCTTATGCCCCCAGGTGGGAGAACTGACACCCTGAGAGAACCCTGGCACCTGTTCTCTGTACCCTTTGCCACTTGCTTCAGTCCAACTTTCTCTATTGTCCCATTCCACGTAGTAGGATTCTATGGATACTGGGTCAGAGACAATGGGTGTACATACAGGTAATTGGCTACCAAACTCCAGGAGATATCACTGGGACTGAAGGCAGTGGATGAGAACCAACTTTGGAGAGGAAAATGCTAAGTTAACTTTTCGAGGGATCAAGTTTGAGACAGTCATGGAAGATGAGTGTGGAAAAAGCCCAGAGACAGCTGGATCTGGTGCATAGGTGTGACAAGTGGTGCTTTAAGTCTGTGGGGCCTAGGAGAGAGAGGGGGAAGGCCGTTATATATGAGGCAAGGGCTGAGGAGTGGTAGGCCAAGGAGACTGACAAGCAGGTGGTATGGAACTGGCACAGGGCATAGAAAGCAATGATGCCTCTTTCATTTGTCCAGTAGCCTGTCAAGATAGGACTATTTTATGAGTGGAAACCATAAAGGTAGGATGGGGCACAGAGATGGCTCAGCAGATAAGAGCACTCTTAGCTCTTGTAGAGAACCTAGGTTCAGTTCTCAGCACCTGTATGGTGGTCACAACCAGCATTAACTCCAGTTCAGGAGATCCAAAACCTTTGTCCGAACTCCTTGGGCACTACGTAACTGTGCATAGGCATGCATGCAAACAAAACACTCAAACACATAAGGAAAAATAAGTAGCTGTTTTAAAAAATGCCTCTGAGGGGCTAAGTGATTTGAATGAGATCATACAGTTGGTCAGGGCAGGGGGCTGTCTCTGAATGGAGTGGGGCTAGTGTCCGGAAGGAGAGGGGCCTCCAGCAGCCTGAGGGCCGGGCCAGGAAGGACGTGAACAGCATACAAGAATTTAGCAGCGTGGACTGTGGCATCATGTCAGACCACTGCCGCAATTCCCAACTCCTTCCTGCCAGGACAGAGCTTGCCTCCGGTTTCCCACTGGGGACCTTCCTCCAGGAAGGAAGCTGAGCAAGAGGAAGATATCTAGCACCCTGGCTTCCCCCTGGAGAAAGCCCCCTCTTGTTTGTTCAGAGGCTTTTCCGCATTCATAAACAGATTGCTCAGGATCTGGTGGGCCAACTCGGAGGGTACTGACGTGACTGGCTGCAGTTAATGGTCCAGGATCTTGTTCCTTTGGTGAGGATGGCCAGGAAACTAGATAGAACCCACTCTGGGAACGTGACCAGGTGTGTATCTTGCTCCATTCAGAAAGCCTCTTTTAAACAAAGTTTACTATGAATGTTCCCTGTTGTTATATGGTCTTTATATATATATACATACATACATACACACACACACACACACACACACACAAATACACATATTTGTTGTTGTTTTTTGAGAATATCTCAATATGTACATATGTAGTCCAGGCTAGTCTTATACTCAGTGCAATTCTCCTGTCCTAGCCCCTCAAGTCTAGGGACTGTGAATGTATACAACCGAACTTGGCATATAATTATATTTTTGAATGATTTAATTTTGTTTTAGTAAAAACTTACATTTGTTTTTGGTTTGTCCAAGTTTACAATACAGCTGTAGATGACCTTGAACTCCTGATCCCCTGCCTTTGCCTCCCAAGTGCTTGGGTTATGGGAATCCACCTCCAGGCATGTCCTTCTGCTTTTTAATGAGGCACGTACACATAATAAAAATTTAAGGGTACAGCATGTTGATGTAGTCTAGTTCCAGTCCCTCACCCCTGTAGACTCAGCCCTCTTCCCTGGAGGCTCACAGGGAATGCTTCTGGTTTGTCTTACATGTCTTAGAGAGATTGTGCGTGTGCAAATGTGTGTGTGTTGGGGGGGAATGAATGCACATATGTGCTTATGGGCACCCTCTCTCACATAGTGGCACACCGTGTGCTAGTCTTCTGCCTTACCTGCTGCTTCAGATCAGTCCATAAAGAACATTTCATTCTTTTAAAGGACCATTTAGTATTCCATTGAAAGGTTTGCTGTGCCAGTATTTATTTAGCTGACTCCTAGTGGAGACATTAAGGTCATTAGTAATCTTTTGCTTTACAAAAATCCTTTGTTTAAAAACAAGGCTGTGGGGCCAGGGTATGGCTCAGTTGGTAGAGTGCTTGCCTGCCATGCATGCAGCTCTGAGTTCGATACCCACCACTGTAGAAAACCAAGTTTGGTTGAATGTGCTTGTAATCCTGGCCTTCAAGAGGTGGAGGCAGAAGGATAAGACATTCAAGAACATCCTTCAGTACACACCAAGTTCAAGGTTATTCTGGGCTACGTGAGACCCTGTCTTAAAGAACAACAAAGAAACACTAGACCAGTGGTTCTCAACCTTTCTAGTGCTGGGACTCTTTAATACAGTTCCTCATGTTGTGGTGATCTCCAACCATAACATATTTTTGTTGCGATTTCATAACTGTAATTTTGCTATGTGTATGAATCATAAGGTAAATATCTAATATACAGGATATCTGATATGCAACCCCTGCGAAAGGTCATTCATCCCCCAAAGGGGTCAAAACCCATAGGTTGAGATTTTAATATTTCAAATTCCCTTAACTATGGACTTTTCTATATGAGAGACTAATTCTGGTGGCTTGTTTGTTTGTTTGTTTGTTTGAGCAGTCTTACTGTACAGCTCTGCCTGCCTCTGCCTGAGTGCTGAGGTTAGAGGTATGTGCCACTATGCCACTGTCTGGTTTTGTTTTATATCTTTATTGCCTTATTGACTGAATAGGTTCCGTGAGGAGCCTTCACGTTTGTCCTTTTGCGGATGCACAGTGATATTCCGTCTGTGAAGTGGGCTTTCCAGCCTTCCTCACGTACCTTCAGATGCAGAGTACTTCCTCTGGAGTCGTCCCCTTGACCACCTCTGTGTGCACTGGGACTGAGTCAAAGGCTTTACACTCGGTAAGTAAGCACTCTACCACAAAGCTCTACCCAGCCCTGCCTTCACCTTTTATTTTGCATTGTTAGTTTTGGGACAGGGTAGTTCAGGCCTTGAGTTAATCCTCTTGCCTCCACATCCCAGGTCCTGGATTATAGACCAACACATGTCTGGCCTCCCACTCTCTCCTTTTTTCTTTTTTCTTTTTTTCTTTTTTTTTTTTTTTTTTTGCTTCTCACTTAAGTTTTTTGTGCTGTCTTTCAACTCATTTTGTAGCTCAAGCTGGCTTTCAACCTGCATTTTTCAGTATTCTGAGTGACTAGGATTAAGGCCCAACTTCTTATTGCACAGTCTGATTGTTAGAAAGTTTATCTTTGAAGCTAGAGAGATGTATCCTCAGTTAAGAGCAATTACTGCTCTTCCAAAGGACCCAGGTTTGGTTCCCAGCACCCAAATGGTTCATAATCACCCATAACTCTAGTTCCAGGGGTTCTGATGCCCTTTTCTGGCTCTAGGGGCTCCTGAGTGTACACAGTGCACACGTACTCAAGCAGGCTCACACCACATATACATAAATTTTTATTACTGTTGTTTTTTGAGACACAGTCACATTATGTAGCCTTGTATGGGTTGGAACTTACTATGTAGACCAGGCTGGATTCCTACTCACAAAATTGCCCTGCCTCTGACTCCTGATTGCTGGGATTAAAGTTGTAAGCCATCATGTCCAGCCAAACACATAAATTTAAAAAGCAATAAATCTTTTATTAAAAGATAGTTCTTTTTCATCATAAACTGAAATCCGTTACCAACATTGTCACAATTGTGCCCTCCTGCAACGACTTCTCAGAGGCCTTCCCTGGGCATACCCTCGTGCCTCCTGGTTGCCCTGAGCACACTGAGTCATGGTTCCTTAAATTTGTGTGTCCAACACCATCCAGGCTGTGAGCTCTGCTGCTGGGATGGTAGCCCTGCATCCATGGCTTCCTCATCCCTAGCCCAGGCCGTGCACAGAGGAGATGCCCAGAAACAGTCTGTAAAATCAGCAAGTTGATTATCAGAAGTGTTCTCTTCAAGAAAAACACTTCTGGTTCTTCTGTTTCCATGTAAGATGGATTTTAGACCCCTTATCAGGCGTTTATTGGCCAACATGTACTTAATCTGTATTGCCTGCAATTGGTCTGGTATAAAGAGTCTCAGCCTCTCCTGTACTCTGAGGATACAGAGATGGGTCAGTTCTAGCCCTTTGTAGGGTCACAGCTTTGTAGCAGAGACACATCTATAAACAAAATGAGCGGTCAGTTGTCTCGTGGACTGAGCATTGTGTGAACAGAAACAGCCAGAATATAGATGAAGTGATAATCTGAAAGGAAGAAGGAGTGAGAAAGCCTCAAGGTGAAGCCGAATGGGCTCCGATTTTGCTTCATAAACTGGAAACAAACACTCTGCTCACACCAACTCCAATCCAGAGGACTATTCTAAGTCCAGTGCGCTGTGATCTCTGCATCAAGAGGCAGGGGCAGGAGCATTGCTACAAGTTTGCCTGGTCTACAGAGTGAGTTGCAGACCAGCCAGGGTTAAATAGTGAGATTATGGTCAAGCACAGCAGAACTCACCTTTAATATCAGCCCTCAGGAAGCAGAGTCAGGTAGATCTCTGTGAGTTCAAGGCCAACCTGATTGGCTTATCGAATTGGGACCCTGTCTCAAAAGAGAGAGACAGAAGAAAGAAGGAAAGGAAGGAAGGAAGGAACAAGAAAGAAAAGGAAGGAAAGAAAGTAAAGGAAATTAGTGAGCCCCTATCTTAAATAACAAAATGAAGTCTGAGCTAGGTATCAGGCACAATCACCAGGGCCCCAAATAATGGAGTCAGAACTAGATCTTCCTCCTTCTGTTAGCTCTGCTTACCTTGGACTGGTATCCTCTCTGTCCTGCTAAGGCCACACCTTACATAACCATATGCTGACCACACACTCCATATTACTGCCCTCCTCCCCCCTTCCTAATACATCTCCTCATGTACGGCCCACTTGTGATCAGGTTTTTGTCACGAGTCTTTTTTTAGGGGGACCCAAATTCTCTTCTGACAACATTTGTGGGAAACCTGAGTCAGGACCAAAGCTTTGGGTTTTAGTTGCCTCATGTGGGTCTTACAAATACTGAAAGACTCTAAGGCACTGCCCCTCCTTCCAGAAGCTACAGGTCTGGTAGAAAACCCCATAATAATTCCTCAATAATTATGCTGGCTAGTTTTGTGTCAACTGAGAGTAGGGAGCTTCAGTTGAGAAAATGTCTCCATAAGATTAGGCTGTAGGGGGCTGGAGAGATGGCTCAGCAGTTAAGAGCACTGACTGCTCTTCCAGAGGTCCTGAGTTCAATTCCCAGCAACCACATGGTGGCTCACAACCATCTGTAATGGGATCCAATGCACTCTTCTGGTGTGTCTGAAGACAGCTACAGTGTACTCATATAAATAAAAATTAGTAAATCTTAAAAAAAAAAGATTAGGCTGTAGGCAAGTCTATCCCTATTCTTAATTAGTGATTAATGAGGCATGGCCCAGCCCATTGTGGTTAGTGCCATGCCTAGGCTGATGGTACTGGGTTCTACAAGAAAGCATGCTGAGCAAGCCATGAGGAGCAAGTCAGTAAGCAGCACCTGTCCATGGTCTCTGCATCAGCTCCCGCCTCCAGCTACCTGACCTTTTTGAGTTCCTGTCCTGACTTCCTTCAGTGATGAACAGTGATGTGGACACAAGCTGAATAAATCCTTTCTTCTCCCAGTTGCTCTGGTCGTGGTGTTCCATCACAGCAACGATAACCCTAAGACAATAGACTTCGGGGTGCTTTGCCAGCCACACCTTCATTTGCTTCTTAGAACCTTATGAGATTTGCGGGACCAAGCTTCCTGTTTGGCAGGTAATGATCCTGAAGCTTAAAGTAAATTAACCCAGAGCTCAGAGCCAAAGATGTCTTCAGCTGGGTATTCCCTCCACTGCACCCAAGTCTTCACTGTCTATGTGGCTTCTAGACTAGGAAGAACTAGGAGATTCTGCACTTCTGTGTTCAGATGGTGCTCCAGTAAAGACAGCCACATTTATTGCTAGTCTTCTAAATCTCTTGATGACTCTTGATGTGGGTGATTTGAGGCACCTAAATAAAACAAACAGTGCACTTACGATCCAGGGGCTCCAACATCACCACCCTCAGACTAGAGGACACCCCTTCCCCCTATCCCCATTCTCCCCTAACCCCATTCTCCCCCTCCCACCCCACTCTGCTCCACCCCTAGCTAGGGCATAGTTCTCATTAGTTTGGAGACTTGAGAAGCCAGGGTAGGGATTTTAATTGGGGTGATATTGCAAGGAAAGGGAAAATAGACGGGACTGGAACTCAGAGAGACAGAGGAGGACATCTGATTTAGGCAGGAGCCCTTCCTGGGAGGAAGCACACCCAGGCAGAGGTCTGGGCACAGCCAAAGGCTTGAGGGATGGAGAACACACAGCTACATTCGAAAGTAAAGGTTGTTGTAGTCTACTTCCTGGGGTGATTCCACCCTCCTCTCTGAGCCTTAGTTCTCTTACTCCCCTGTACTACATCCCATTACCCCTAGACCTAGACCAAGTGAACAGGAGAGGAGCCACTCATCCTGGCTGTTGTCACTGCCTGTTCTGGGTCCTTTTGCCTGTCCCTCCATGTGCCAACATTCTCTGCCCAGCACAGACCTTATTGCTCAGGAGTTTGCATCTGGGCTGAGCCAACAGGAGGCAGAGGCAGAGGACCAATGGCAGCAGGGGCAAGAGAAACCAGTATTTATTCCAGTATGGTTGGTTGTAGCATTTAGCAAACACCATGGCTCCAGCCTGGATGCCCTCCCCATCAATGTCCCTCCCCGCCTCCCACCTCTCAGTCTCCTGCTGGTTTCCCTTCCTGATCCTGATCCTTGTTGGTTTTCTAAGCCATTGTCATACTTTCTTCAAACTGCCCAGTGTCAGAGTGCCACCTGTTTTATGCTGGGACCCTGTGTCACACATGGCCCTAATCCATAGTCAGAGAACAGACAGAGCCCCATGGAACGCTGGGCAAATGTCAAGAGCTGTTGTCATTCAGATCATTAACCGTTCACCTCTTTCCAGCCCAAAACATCAGGACCCGGGGTACCTGAGATATCTCATACACAGAATTTTAAATGCCCAACGGTTGTATTATTGACCCTGTTTTGGGAAGGGGAAATTGGACCTCAGAAGGTTCTGCCTCTAGTTGGTTGAAATCATGGATTGAAAATATTCAAAGGAAAGGGGGGGGTTTGTCCTAATTTGTTTTTAATATTTTCATTTTTTTCTTTTTGAGGCAAGATCTCATGTACTCCGGTCTCAAATTTGCTATATAGACAAGGATAACACTGGACTTCTGGTTCTCCTGCACTAGCATTTTGGTGCTGGGGTTGTAGGTCTGTACTGCCATGTCCAGTTTATGTGCTGCTGAGGATTGAACAGAGATTTGTGTATGCTATTAAGCACCCTACCAACTGAGCTACACCTCAAGTTTGTCCCAGCAGTACATAAACTTTTTTTGGTCATTTTTCCCTAAATAATACAGTACAAAGACTTAACATTTATATTGTATTATATATTGTAAATTATCTATAGGTGATTTAAAGTATGTAGGAGGATATGCACAGACTATATACACCATTTTCATACAAAAGATTTAAGCATTCTTGGTTTGTAGTGTTCAGAGTTCTGGTAGCCAGTCCTCCACAGACACAGGGTTGACTGAAGTCAAAGGCAGGTCCAAGGGTTAATTCAAGTCTGGATTGATGAGGAATAGGTATCAATAATCAATCACCAAATCTCCTCTGATTCATTCTCTATTTCTCCTAGGAGAGCACAGGCCTCTCAGCTGTTGATGGACCCATCCATGCTCCCCCACTGCAGCCTTCCCTCCCATGTACCAGCCACTCTGGGAAAACTGTGGGAAAAATACACATCTGGATTCTGCTCTCCGAGCTTATAGTCTAATGGGGAAGGCACCCCAAATGAGCACACAGAGAAACTGAAAGCTGGATTGAGATCCATAAAGAAAACGAGACCTGGACGGATAATGGTGTCTTTACTGGGAGACAGAGACTGAGGGGGAGCCAGAGTTCCAGTCTCAGCATGTCACTTGGAAATGAGTGGGTTGTTAGATGGTTGGAAAGCTCCCTGCTGTCTGTCCTGCCAGGCGTTCTTAGACTCCATCTTGGAGCGTTTTCCTTGAGCACACAAGGCCAAGTGATTTGCATGCCCATAACCATCGGTCATTACCATTCAACCATTCATTTATTCATTCAGCAAAGTCATCTTACAATCTCCATTGTGCTAGATTTGGTTCTGGGAATGACTTGGTATGCTCAAAGACTTCTGTGCCAGGCTTGGAGTTGACAGCTAAAGTAGACAAATAAATCATACTCAGAACGGAAAGTGCTGTGTTAAAAGGGAAGTACTGTGAAATTACCAAAATGGGCCTCAGAAGCAGTCATATGTAATACCAGTAATGGAGAAGGCTCTGTTCAGAGATGGTCAAGGAAGTAAACAACCATGTTGAGGCTGGGGGTGGGGGTGGGGCAGTTAAAGTAGCCTGGGACTTAAAACACTTGGGCTCATTGCTGCCTTTAGGCCTCATGGGAAAGGGTGTCAGTGGGGAGATGGTGCCTCAGCTGAGGATAGAGTCAAAACACTAGCAATAAACTAGAAAACAAAAGCAAGAGGGCCAGTGAGATGGCTCAGCAGATAAGGTCACTCACACCAGATCTGAGGACCCGAGTTCAAGGCCAGGAGCCCACGTGATAGAAAGTACTATTGGCAAGCAAAACAGAAGAGTCTTAAGGAGTAAGAGAAGGAATTTGGAAATAGAGTGGTTAAGAAAAGACTCCATAAGAAGGGGACATTGAGGCTAAGACTTGAAGGTGGTCTATCTCTAGGGGAGTCCTTCCCCTTGCCTACAGTCAGTGCACTCCCCATCCTCATGCGAAGACCTTGCCTGGGTGATGAGGAAGTTCCTCTCCCAGGCTCCTCAGGAACAGACAGTCTGCACCCGTTCTTATCAAAGGAACGATGCCTTTACTGCACACCCCGGAATGCCCGGTGCACGTCATTCCATCTAGCCTCCTAGGAAGCCTGCAAAGCACAGCTGAGGGAAATGAGGCCCCTCAGACCATTTCCCAACAGCTCCTTGGTCAGCTGCCGTCTCTAAAAGAAAGATTAGGCTCATATTTCATGTTCCCAGTGGGCACAAAGACCGAAGGACAGAAGGAGGCAAACTGAAATGTGAAGATAGATATCCTGTCAACCGGAGCCACTTTCCTGCTTTTGAGACAATTAGCTTTCACCCTGTCGTCAGTGAAGCTGGACAGCCCCTTGTCAACATGAACTACAGAGGATTCACTAGGTGGGACTGACTAGAGAGCTGTGAGTCTTTCTCACTTAGGTTCTATGCTAAATGACTCTAGAACTCTAAGCTGGTATGAATAAGAATCTCTGATTCTAAAACCTTATTGGAACAGATCATCTGTGTCCTCAGAGCACTTCTGATTTGGGCAGTTAGCTGCTCCCCTAAGTCAGGAACGCAAGGCTCTTCCCGAACTAGGGAAAGGGGGAGGACCTTGACTGGACCAAGGCTAGTCTTTTTTTTTAAAGATAAGATTTCTCTGTGTAGCCCTGGCTGTCCTGAAACTCCCTCTGTGGACCAGGCTGGCCTTGAACTCAGAGATTTGCCTGCCTCTGCCTCCTGAGAGGATCACCACCACCCGACACCCAAAACTAGTCTTAACTTCTTTTTTTTTTTTTTTTCAGATTTATTTATTTTATGTCTATGATTATTATGCCCAGCTGTATGGCCTGTTGCATCACATGTGTGCCTGGTACCAGTGGAGGTCAGGAGAGGGCATTAGATTCCCTTGAACTGGAGTTCCAGATGGGTGTGAGATCCTGGATGGGTACTGGAAACCTAATAGGGTCTCCTGCAAAATCAGCAGGCATTCTTAGCTGCTGATCCATCACTCCACCCCCTGTGGGGTTTTGTCAGCAGGCCTTCTTAGCTGCTGATCCATCACTCCACCCCCTGTGGAGTTTGGTCATTGTTCTTGTTTTTTGTGTGCGTGGGAGTTTTGCCTGTATATATGTCTGCGTATCACTTATATACCAGGCACCCTCAAGGCTACTCTGAAGCATCACTGGGAGACTAGGAATCTTGGTTTTCTTTTCTTTTTTCTTTGTTTATGTGTTTTTTGAGATGGGGTTTCTCTCACAGAACTCTGTCTGCCCAGCACTGGGATTAAAGACGTGCCCTGTCATCCCCTGGCTGGACTCTTGTTTTTAAAAATGCTGATTTCTGGGTCCCTCTCTGGATCTTCTGAATCAGAGCCTCCCAGGAGGAGCCCACTGATCCATGGTGTGTAGACTGCAAGCAGCGCACACTGAGGTGATCAGGATGACCGCTCTGAGAGGTGGAGTCCAGCTTAGGGAGGAACGGCTGGATAGAAACGTGTTGCACAGAAACAATGCAACAATGGTGGGTTTTGAAGGAGATTAGCAATTATGCACAAAATGCCTTCCATGTGGCACATACTGTTTTTCCCTAAGCACTTGCTAGATCATCAGATCCTAACATTCTGTGATTGAAATTATTCACCTTGGAAGTACTGCAGTAGATCTTTGCCAGGGTGTGAGGGAGCTCATCTGAATGTGGTACTTGTGTGACCTCCAAAAGGGAAGACAGCTTGGATAAGTGGTTGCTACAGTGTCCCTGAGAGGCTGGTCCCTGTTTCTGTCATCAACAGGAAAATGACACTTGTCATCTTCTCTTCAACGTAGCCTGTAATATCATCAGAAACAAATTGAATGCAGACCTAGTGGCTGGAAAACAAGTGTTCTGGGACAGACCCCAGTTAAGAAGTGTCTGGACACAAGTTGATCAGGCATGTGAAGCACTCCTGAGGAAGGAGGGAGTTCTGTGGATTCTGAGCCTGAGTTTGCAGAGTGAAGATAAGTCACCTCCCCAATTTGGGCATCTGTCAACTGAAAACAGGGTTTGTCTTAAAATCAGATGGTTTTCTTTTGTTTTGTTTTGTTTGGGGTTTTTTTTTGGCTATTCCAGTTTTAGTATTTTGGATTCTGAAAACACTTCTCACCCTACCGTAAGCCTGTGAAGAACGTGTGCAGGAATGGTGGTACCCATAGAGAGAAAACCAAGGCCCCAGAGAGGAGCTGCCCAGTGCCACACAGCTACACAGGTGCCACGCCCGACTCCACCAAAGCCTAGCGCTTGGTCTGGGGTTCTGGAGATCCGCTTTTCGCTAGGTTGGCTGAGGCATAGAGTCACAAACGAGAAAAATTCTGTCTGGGATCCAGGAAGCAGGTGGTTCCCCACAACCGGGTGAGGCCAAGGAGCTGGGCGGAGGCGCCCCAAGCCAGCCAGCGCTGAAGCTGGTGTGCTAAGGCAGGGCGGGGCCAGAGGAGGGACACCCTGGGAAGGAAAAGGGAGCCAAGAACCCGTAGGAGTGCAGAGCAGTGAGGGCACTGAGCGCCGCTGGGCATCATTGCAGTGCTCACCGGAGACAGATCGCAGAGGCAGGTAAGGCGCCACAGGGTTGGAAAAGCTATCCATCGTCCCGGCAAGACGTGCAAGGGGTTTCAGTGCTTTCCTTGAGAGGGAGGACCTGACGTGGGATGCTGCTAAAACAGAGTGGGTCTTCCCCGGGGAGAAAAGCAGGTATTCCCAGGAAACACAGGGAGTAGTAAGTTTCGCTGCGCTTGGAAAGTCCTATGTGGTTCGAAGGCGTTCTCCCAGGCTTCCCTCCAGGCAGTAAAAGCTCCTTATAGGTCTTCAGCGGCACACTCAAGGAAATAACATTCCAGGAGTCAGTCTTGCTCCACCAAAGCTGCGGGCTCTGCAGAACTGCCCTGCCCTTTCTACCCCACTCTGACCGGCCCTCGGTGACCAGACTCCTGGGACTGGCTGAAACATCTTCTGCTGCTAGTAGCAGGTCTACGTTGAAAGTCAGGAGTCTTGGGTTCTAGTTTTCAGGTAGTGTAAACTGGTGCAGGTCAACCATGGCTCTGTGCCTTGTGCTTTCTTAGGTCACCTCATGTAAAATGGGTCTCCTGCTCCAGTTGCCCCCCACGTAATCCAATTAGGGTAAAGGAGAATGTTGGGGAGGTGTCTCTGCCGGTGTGTTAGAGCCCTGGAAGAAAAGTCCTAATCTCTGCCCCCGTGCTCCTCATTAATTTGCATGGGAGGAAACTGAGAACCCAGGATAATCTTATCTATCACCAGGGGCCATGCTGAATGAATTACAATCAGTGTTTCCTCACTCCTAGCCCAGGACTCTGTCACTTACAGATATTGAAGAAACTTATTTTCTCTGGCACTCAGCACTTTGTCAATTCCAAACAGAGGCGGGCGATGCTGGAGGCATTAAAAACTGCCTTTAAAGTCTGTTGACTCCCGAAGATGAAAACCCGACTAGCAACTTTCTTCAGTTCAAACTCCTCAGGGCATGTTTCTATCTGTAATGCAGGGGTGCTTGAAGTACCTTCTAAGAGGGAGGCAGACAAGACCAAGAACCTCCAGCCTATGCTTGGCTACACAGACTGGCCCGGTAGGAGCAAAGACTCAGATCTCCTTCTCACAGGACAGAAGACACTTCTAAATGACAAGGGCCGCAGGATTCATCAGAAAGGGCGGGACACAATGGAGGGGGGGAAACCCCCTGGTGTCTGTGAGCTGTGGGAGAGCACAGCAGGGGGCAGACACGCGGGATGATTGCTCTTGGTAAGAAGAGGTGAACTGAGCCATGGACAGCTAGGGGAACAATGTGAGCAGGCTTCCCAGAAACTTTCTCCTACCTGCTCTTTCTAAAACACTTTCCCACCTATTGTCTCTTCCAGTTCTCACGAGTTGAGCTGGGCTCTGGTAATTACCTCCGTCTTGCAGATAAGGTTCACAAGGTCACATAGCCAGACGCACAGCCAGGACTGAGGTCATGAAAGACATGAAAGACACTCTTGAAAGAAAGAGTGTCATGAAAGACACTCTTGAAAGGCAAGATCACAGGCTGAAACAGGCTGTCTGTGTGCCATTTGTGGGTGTGGATGGCCACACCTTCAGTAGGTACACAGGCAAGAGCTTGCAAAACCATTTACCGGTGTTTGGGGGCCAAGAATGTTTGCCCTTTGGATAAACAGGCTCAGATCAGATGTGGGAAGTGTCTCGTTTTCCAAAGGAGGCTCAGAATTTCCCTCTCATGCCCCATGCCACCTGTTCAAGGGGCCTCCCCTTTACTTAAGGCAGCCTGTTTTGGTCTAACGTGGGTCTTTTCTACTTTGGTTTTCTATTAAAACATTAAAAGCTGTTTCCATGTATCTATTGGGGGAAGAGTTGGGGAGGGTACTCTCTTATGGGACAGGGATTGAGTCACTTGTTCTTTTAGCACTCACTATGTAAACAGGCTTGAAGAATAAAGAAATGCATGAGGCCCAGGCTCCTGCCCTGAAAGCTCCAAGCATATGGGCAGGGACACACTCGGCCCACATCTATACTCACCCACAGTTTTCAAGTTTCCAAACAGCATAGTTCTATAATAAATAAGGCTGTTTTGAAGGCACTCATAACAAACAAGAGGAGAGACTAACTAGTTATTGAATAGGGGAGGGGGCGTCTCTGGAAAGGCTCAGTGGCATAAAGCAGGGTCTTGAAGAATGAAAGAGTTTGCCCAGCAGATGGAATTCCTACTTAAGAAAAGCGTATGAGCTGGACTGGAGAGATGGCTCAGTGGTTAAGAGCACTGACTGCTCTTCCAGCGATCCTGAGTTCAATTCCCGGCAACCACACGGTGGCTCACAACCATCTGTAATGAGATGCCCTCTTCTGGTGTGTCTGAAGACAGCTACAGTGTACTCATATAAATAAAATAAATAAGTCTTAGAAAAGAAAAGAGTAGAACAAAGGCCAGAGGTGTGGGAGTGCGAGGACTGTCCAGTGAGCTCACGGCCTGGAGCTCACTGTCTGGTCACAGACATGGGGAGAGCCACAGGGAGACAGAGCCAAGTCAGGGTCACATCGAGAGGAGCTCGACAATCTTTAGTTTGTTTTTTTGGTCTGTTTCCAGTTTGCTCAGTAGCTGTTAGTCTGCATTCTAAGTAGCCCATTGTCTATTTCACCCAAAGGCCACTCTACAGCAGGGCTCTGCCTCTTCCATCCTGGAAACTTGATAATCAATGACTCTCCAGGAGGTGGAAACCCAGGGACTCAAGGAAGAGAAGCAAAACCCCCAGTGTTTCTGTCTGTGCCCACTTGGAACAGAGAGGCAGGTCACAGGCAGCCAGTCTGCCTCTTCTTCAGCTCTCTGCTTCTTCCTACCCCAGCAGGGTGCCCAGCACCTGCCACCTTGTCCCCACCCAAACCAGCCCCCAAGGGTATGTACTCTGACCCCTGTGGTCTGAGAGGCCCCGACAGGAAGGTCTGATGGGTGAGAGTTTGTTTGACTCCACTCATGAATCCCACCCTGTCCTTCACTTACCTCTTACCCCAAATTCCCACACAAGCTGTCTCTTCCTCCAGGGCCAGACCACCCCTGCAGAGAAGAGGCTAGGAGGAAAAAGGAGCACGTGGATCAGTTTGGCCCTCAGCTTACCTAGGCTGGAATGTCAGGTGTAAGTCAATCTCCAGACTCAGAAATATCTTAGCCTGCTGGGAAGACTCTATAGCCTTCTCTGTCTTAGGCTTTGAAGTCCTCTCGAAGGCTACCCAAGGGCTACCTCCACCAGCCAACCAGTCTCCCAAGATCTCACAACATGGTTCATAATGGCATAGGATATTTGAGCTGACCATGACCCCTTCATTTTACAAATGCAGATAGAGCTGAGGTTAAAAAAAAAAAAAAAAAAAAAAAGAGGAATCACGTGCCCAGAGTCACACAAGTAGCAGTGGGACCAAGACAGCTGCCTGGGCTTCCATTTCCTTTACTGTACGACTGTAAAATGAGCACATTTAGTCTTGGTGAACTCTGAAGGCACATCCAGCTCCTGTGCTACACAAACCACCACTGCTCCCTGTGGGATTTACAGCCAAACTTTACATAATGCTCTTTAATCTTCATGACAAAGCCATCGTACAGAAAGTTAATTCTAGGACACATTCATTTTAATTATTACATTTATTGGGACATGTGTGCATGTGGAGGTCAGAGGACAGCTTTCAGGAGTTGGCACTCTCCACCTTGCAGACTGCAGGATCAATTCAAGCCATCAAATTTAGCAACAAGTACCTTTATTCACAGAGCCATCTCGACAGCTATCTGGGACACATCCATGTGCTGTGTGTGCAAACTGATTTGATTGGTAATGCGTCATTTCTATGAAACTGCAAGCTGCCATTTTACCTTGGGGTTTTAAAAGACTCCTCCTGAGGTACCAGCACCCTGGAGGAAGAGAAGGGTTTTAGGTTGTTCCATGGTCACAAAGTCAACCGCTTAAAATGTTGTGAGCCTGGAACGTGGAGACAGCAATCAGATGTCCCTTGGCCACTGCATAGTTCTGTAGCTATAACTTAGACTGGCTTGAGCCAGCTGTTGCAGGAAGGGGAGAGGCGCAAGGGTGGGGTCAGAACCCACAGAAAGATGCTTGCGCAGCCCTTAGGAACTGGGTGATCCACCCTTGGTTCTGAGATTTGTGTCTTTGGTTCCTTTCTCTTCCTCTTCTGCCTCCTCCCCAGTTTCTAGCTCTGGGCCTTTCTTATCAACACCAAGACTCTAGCTGCATCCAGATGCACCCTGCAAGGAACTAAGGGGCTGTGGGACATTCACGAAGAGATCCTCAAAGATGTTTCAGAGCCAGCAGAGTCTCCGAACTGTTTGGTGAGTTCTCCAGATCTGTGTTACCCCCCTTGTGTCATACCAAGTAAAAACCTTTCCCAAGGGAAACTGACTGGGAACAGGGAGTTTATTACCTTCATTGTGTGGAAGCTTCTAGTTTCCAACAAGCTGAGTATATGTATTTGCTTCTCAAAATGAAAAGCACATCAATCCTCTCCAATGCAGTAAAAGAGTGCATTCTTCCAGCAAGCTTGGGAAGCAGAGCAGGGATGACAACATTCTTAGTTATAGTTCAAAATGCATAACCCCAAACCTTCCCTCTCAACGGTTTGCCTGCTCCGCCAAGGAGTACTACCCGTCTTCACATTGCCATGGCACAAATCTCTAGAACCTTGAATCTTGCAACAGAAACTTCATACTCATTGTTTAACAACACCCACTGACAATTTCTTTTTGATAGGTAAGGAAGCCACGCCTGTCATGGCTTCTAACTTCCCTCCGAGTCGGCTTTTCTAGATCCATGCTGTTTGTCTGTGTCTGTCTGTAAATTTAGCTGCAGCCTTTCCTCCATCAACCCTCATGTCAATCATTTCCCTCCCAAATCGCTCTCACATCTCAGATCTGTCCCTGCTCCCACTTTGTCATGTCTGTCCTGGTCCGCATCCTGTTCCGAAATGTCTTAAGACCTTTGTCACTGGGCTGCCTCAACTCTTACCCCTTCCAGATCACGCTGTAACTCCATGATTATTTCTAAACACAGGTCTGCCCATTTTACCCTCTTGAAGTGCCACGGCATCTTTAAAGCCGACCACAGGATCAGGTTCCAACACCCAGCATGGCGCTCACAGTCCCTAACACTTGGCCCCACTGGGCTCTTCCATCCCCTATCCTGTCTTCTCCTTCCATCCATCTTATATTCCGACCTCTTTATGATAGCTTCCATTCCTATAGCAGTTTCATGTACTGTCTTGTTTGTGTGCCTTTGCCCATTTCTTTTCCTCCCTTGCCTTCTCTACCTCTTAGAGAACAGCTCAAGGTCAGTTCAAATAACTCCATTCCTGCGAACATTCTCTAAGCCCTGGTCAGTGTTAATCACTTTAAGTAGCTCCTGGGTTGTCGCCTGCATCATAACAGGTTGGCAGTGAACCATTGAGTGTGAGACTGGGTTTGAGCCTCCTCAAGGCGTCAGCACAGACCCTGATCCAAATAATGGCCAGCTAAGGGACTCACTGAGTCATTAATTTCACTGTGGTGTTCTGCTTGCCACTGGCCCATGTAAAGGAAAATTCAGGGTTCTTGCTTCTTACATTTTAATTCAGGAAGTCTGTGTTCTTTCCCCTCTTTGATCCAGACAAGGGCACACGCACTGAATGGTAGAGAACTTCAAAGGCCTTTCATGGAATGTGGGACAGTCTTCGGTGGCAGTAGGGTGCTGCTCTATTATTCTATTCCTCAAATTCTGCATCAAGTCATTATAAGTATTTATCATCATTAGAACTATGGGGGTGACACCTGATAGATAATAAAATCATGTTTGGTATGTATAGGTAATAATAATGATTGTTGACAGTTCTACCCAGGCAAAAGAGATCTTTGGAATCAGCCATTGAATTATGGTTGTTTGGCTTATTAAGGACTCCTGAAAATAGACCCTATTTACTACTTCCTGATCTAGAACAAGCTACTAATTTGTTTGGGGGTCTCAGTTTCCCTGTGTATAAAATGGAAGGAGTTAGATTAAATAATTCCTAAAGTCCTTGTGGCCTAAAATGTAATGAATTTATATAATCCAAGAAAAAAAAGAGAGTAACATGACTTTCAATGGCCAGGAAAGACTATTCCACATGCACTGTGGGAGGCTTCTGGAATTGCTCACATATAGCAGGAGGAAATCCCACTTAGCACTTCCATCACTGAGCCTGAGGCCTCTGGAGAAGACAGACCAGGGAATGGAGAAGAGATGATAGTTTCAGGGCTCTAGCCTAGGTTGCAAAGTGGGGAAGTTGTTCAAGCCGTGGGTAACAGAGCTGCCCTTTCTCTTTTTTCTCTCACCATCAGATCACATTCCAGCTCTTCCCATACCTCAATTTCTGTTGCTATGGAGACTTCTAATGGGACTGAGACCTGGTACAAGAGCCTCCATGCTGTGCTGAAGGCTCTGAACACAACCCTTCACAGTCACTTGCTCTGCCGGCCTGGGTCAGGGCCAGGGCCAGACAATCAAACTGAGGATGGTCGGGCCAGCCTTCCTGGCCGTAATGACAACTCCTACATGTATGTTCTCTTTGTCATGCTCCTATTTGCTGTCACTGTGGGCAGTCTCATCCTGGGGTATACCCGTTCACGCAAAGTGGACAAACGTAGTGACCCCTATCATGTGTACATCAAGAACCGAGTGTCTATGATCTGACGTGAGGTGCCTGAGGGCAATGGAAGATTACGATGTCTGAGGATTGTCTTCTTAGGCCTCCGGAAGTCCTCTCAACCCTGTCAAGCCATGGTGTCTCTATATAAGATCAACAAAAAATTGGTAAGAGAGTTAGGCCATCACTGGGACCAGAGAAGAGGGGCTGATAGGCTCGGTCTTGTGGAAGAGACATTTTTCCAAGCACAGATGTGCATTATAAACTCGAAGCCCATGAACACATATATCAAAGTATGGACAACCAGCAAGTAGAAAAGGAAGCTGTGGTGAGGGAAGTGGGCAGGAAGCTGCTCTGCATACATAATCTTTTAATGTATGATCCTCAACATGAGAAACCTTGATAAAACTGAGAATGCTACTGATTTGTATTGATTCATATTTTATTCTTTAAATACTCTTAACATGTGTGGGTTTTGCTCCATCTGCCAAGAAAACAGAACAAGTCCTGTGACTGGAATCCAGGAACTCTGGTCCTTTCTTCTAGGACCTTTCAACCCCACATGGGGTAAGAAGAACATTCGGCCAAGCACAATAACGAACGCCTATAATCATTGTGCTCAGGGGGCTGAGTGGGGAGGGTCATTTGAGTTCAGGAGTTCAAGACCAGCCTAGGCAAGCCCTATCTTGGTAGGGACTTGGTGGGAGCTATTGAGAAATATCTTACTTTTACAAATATAACCAAAGACATGTCACTGTGTTAATGTGTTGCTTGGGCACTTTCTGGATCTTAAGGCCAACTGCAAAGCAGTCCTGAGCATTACACTCATTAGTGACATGGTCATATGCTGCTTGAGCCATGTCACTGGGCCCTTCCCAGTCATGGCTCCAATCCCAGGGACTTCACTACCTCGGGTGTGGGTAGCTTCTACTCTGAGTTCTGTGAGAGATGTTTTAATAACAACTTGAAACTTGCTTCTAGGAGATTATCATTACACCTAGGAGATGACCTTGTCCGAAGGTACTGTGTGTAAAAGCTCCGGTTCAATGGGAGGACCTGTTGGCATCTTACTTTTAAAGGGGTAGAAACTTTAGCTGGTTATGCTGGTTAGCAGTTGTTTGTTTGTTTTGGCTTTGGTTTTGTCAACTTGACACCCTCTAGAGTCATCTGAGGAGAGGGAACCTTGGCTGAGAAAATGCCCCTATCAGTTTGGCCTGGAGGTAAGCCTGATTGATTCTTGATTGATGATTGATGTGGAAGGACTGAGCCCACCGTGAGTGGTACCTTGGGTAGTAGTCCTTGGGTATATCGGAAAGTGAACTCAACAAGCCAGGAGGAGAAAGCCAGTATATAGTGTTCCCCATAGATTCTGTTTCAGTACCTGATCCCATGTTCCTGACCTGATTTCCCTCAGGTCAGATCGTGACCCAAGAGATGTCAGATGAAATAACCCTGCCCCCCTCCAAGTTTCTTTTGATTGTGATGCTTATCACATCACTAAAAACCCCTAACCAAAACAGCTGAATCCTTTTCTTTTTTTTCTCTTTAGTAAAATGAAGTATTTAAGACTTGAAAATTCTGATCTTACATTCATATACACTCATTAGGCTGAAGCATGTAAAATTGCTATTTGTAGGTCAAAAGCAGGTGAATACCAGGCTTTTTCACATGGTTCTACCTAATTCATATAGCGTGGTGAGTGAGTTCTTTACCAGCTATTTGTTCTAGGTCCCAGACTTGGAGCCACCCACGGCTGTGTCTGATTTCCATCTGAGGGATCTCTGTGTGCTTCCCAGAAGGCCTCAATGAAACATACATATTTGTATTCAGCAATCTTTCAAAGGATTTCCTGACAGCAGTTTTCTTAGTGGCATAAGATTATAGGTGGTCTTCCCTCTCCACTTCAGTAGGGTGTGCCATACTTGACTTTTATGACCCAACATAGCACAGTTGGATTCTAAAGGGCAGGAAAGCTGCTTCTCCCTTGAAACACGAAAACCAAATGCTTCTCAGTTAAAGCACGGGCTGCTCTTGCAGAGGACCCAGGTTTGGGTCCCAGTTCCCATGTAATGGCTCACAACCATCTAACTCCTGTTGTAAGAGATCCAATGTCCTCTTCTGGTCTCTGAGGGCACCAGGCATGCATATAGCACACAGACATACATGCAGGCAAACATCCATACACACGAGACAGAAATAGATAAATATTTAAAAAAACAATAAAATAAATTGTTCTGTGTTTCTTGAAAGCTCAAAAGAGCACATCTTGCCATGAGCAGTCATCTTGATACCTGTGTTCTGTGCTCTTTGTTATCTCTTCTTGAGAGGGAAGAGGTGACTTCCTTAAGGACATAGGAAAAGGCAAGACAACAGACTCCGAGCTCTACAGCCAATGGGATTTTAGAGGCCATCCACTCTAAACATCCAAGTAAAAAGTGCACTGTGATCAAGTGGTCAGGTGAAGAAAGCTGTAAGTGTCTTTGAGAAATGAGATTAACTTGATCAGCAGGGGTCAGAGGATGGTAGAATAGAACGGAGCTTTGAAATGTAGAAGAAACTGGCAGGTTGAATGTGGAGAGAGTAAGACATGGGGAGCTTGGAGCAAAGACATTCAGACACACTGTTCTTGGAACCTGGGGAGAAGGAACAGAACTGGCCTGGTAAGGTTGTTCTGGGACTCCAGTCCACGTTTGTGGAGGAGGCTCAGCACACACTTACACTCAGCAGGAGACTTAGGATAACTCCAGTTCCTTTACTCTCAAGTTACAGAAACTCAATGTATACAAGGACAGGGGAGATTGTGAGTATAGTATATAGCTCATGCCTCAAACAGGCCCTGCAGAGATGAGGGAACTCCAGAGATCTCAGAACCAGGAAGTGTCTGAATTCACAAACTAGGAATGCTGTATGTCTCACTACTGAGGGTCAGATTAGACAAAATTCTAGAATTCTAAGGGGGTAGATTTTACATTCTAATATGCTCTGATGAAGACATTCCTCTCAGCCTCTCTCAAACTGACCCCAGAGAGAGCTGTCTCATAGTAAGACATCACTGAGCCCACCAGATATTTGTCTGCATTCGTTCTGCCCTCTGCTGGCCAAACCTCAGAACATCGTCTTGACTCTCAAAGCAAAATTTGACCAGATATATTTATTGCGTGCATACTTTACAGTAAGCATCACCCAAAGCATGATGTGATACATAAGTAAGTAAGCAATCCCTGAGGGCGTCTGCTACATAGCAGATGCAAGCCTATCAATTTACATGTCTTTAATTCAGGTGTTAATATCTCACAATAGTATAACATAGCAGGTATTTCCTGTAATTATTTCAAAAAAGCTCACTTAAGTTTGACCAAGGGTCTTCAGAACAAATCATTCAATCATCCCGTGGTGTGCCCAGGCCAGATCTGAAATTCCCCAGAACTAATTGAGAAAGTCATTTTGAGAGCAAAGGGTTGAGGCCCATGAGAACCCAAGACAGATGTTTCCTGGTGAGGGATACTTGGCAGGAAAAATGTGCAAGGGGCAGAATGAAGTACACAGGGGAGGAGAAGGACCTAACAAAATGTGTCTCGGGGTGTGTCTAGCCTTGGAACTGTCATAAGTGGCTGGGACATAAAATGTCTGCAAAACACACTCTTTTGAGGTAAGGGAACCTTTTGCGCCCCTACACTCATTAGTTCGTCACCGTAAGTCACTGCTCAGACGGGAAGACTAGAGGAGGAGGTGAGGGGGTTCTGGTCAGCCGAAGCCAGTTCTGTGGAGAAGGCTGGCAGCCATAAGCAGCAGCACAGTGAAAAACAAGCTCACTGGGATGTGCTCTTGGTTGAATTAGCAACAGGGTAGTTCCTAGTGGGTCTGAGGTTTGCCACCAAGTTAGTTCTACCCTTTGTGGCTTTCCCTTTCTATTATGGGGGCCTGCTGGTGATTAGAGGGGTGCTTCCTCCAACACCCAAGCATGTTCATATTTGCTTGAGGGCCAGTCTTTGGGGAAGGGGCAGCACCAAGCTGATGACAGAATCACTCCCCGAAGATGGAGAGTTTTTACAGGACTTCATCAGCATCCACCACAGCTGTGCAAGCTGGGAAATGAGGGCAGAATGTTCCTTTTTTTTTTTTTTTTTTCGAGACAGGGTTTCTCTGTGTAGCCCTGGCTGTTCTGGAACTCATTCTGTAGACCAGGCTGGCCTCGAACTCAGAAATCCACCTGCCTCTGCCTCCTAAGTGCTGGGATTAAAGACGTGCACCACCACTGCCCGGAAGAAATGTTCCATCTTAAGAGCCTTCAAGTTTAAGAGACAAGATGGAAATTGGGTGGCATGGTACATGCTTGCAATCCTAGCACTTGGGAGGATCAGGAGTTCAAGACCATCCACCCACATCTACATAGTGAGTTCAAAGCCAGCCTTGGTTACAGAAACAGGGGTAAGGGGAAGGACACATGAAATAAAAAACAAAAACATGATAGCACTAAATAGAAGCAAATTAACCAAAAAAGTTAAGTACCAGAAAGTAGGAGGGACAGATACTAATGTGAAGGCCAGAAGAAGAAAAGAAGCCGGGAGGTGGTGGCGCATGCCTTTATTCCCAGCACTTGGGAGACAGAGGAAGGTGGATCTCTGTGGGTTCGAGATCAGCCTGATTCACAGAGTGAGTTCCAGGACAGCCAGGACTACACAGAGAAACCAAACAAAATACAAAAAAAAAAAAGAGGACAAAGAATGCTGGTAGATAGCTCAGTCAGTGAAATGCTTGCCTTTGAAGGAGGCTGGGCCTGGCGGCATGTGTTTGCAATCTCAGCCTGCAGAAGTGCAAACAAGTAGATCCCAGGACTCACTGGCCATCTAGTCTAGCCTCCCTGGAAAGCACCAGGCCAATAAGAGATTTAATCTCATAAAACAAGATGGCTGAGAAACAGCAGCCAAAGTTGCCCTCTGGCCTCCACCTGCACACACACAAACATGTGCATGCATAACCACAGGAAGGAAAAGGAAGTATTTGTGGATGTTCCTGGCAGTGGATTAGTTGAAGAGTTAGTAAGACTTGATTAGGAGGTTCAGTCAAGTATGGTCCATGGCTGGTGACCAGCCTAGGCTGACGGTGCCGCTGAGCTCTGTTATTCAGCGACCCAGGACACCCACTCTGACCAGTTTTAGCATGTGTTCCTCAGAGTCTTTCTGACTGCACCTTTTGTGCTTAGTGAGGAGAAACAGAATAGAAGTCCAGGGCCAGAGGTTTACTCTAAAGCACACATGGCAAAAGCTGCATACATTTCTTTTGCTCAGGCCCTTTTATGAGGGCTTATCCTCTAACAGGCTGCAAGGGACGCTGATACAGGAGGTCTGTCTGTCTATTCATGTCCCAGCCACTGTCTACTACTTTTGAATAAGAGAGCATAGCTTGGTGGACAGCTAGTTGTCTTGAGTCTACCCTTTCTTTCTTCCAACACAACTGGTCCAGATCAAAATGCTTACAATGCCGCCAGAAGGAAGAGCTGTTGCTACTTTAATTGGAGCTTCTCAGGAGGGCAACTATGGAACCCTTAGGAACATAAATAAATCTGTCTTGTGAATATGACTTTGAGACTTTTGATCTCCCCCTGACCCCCGCAATGGCACCAATGAGTCTGGTCTCTGTTCTCTTTGGGATCGTAATATTAACATATCAGTGTAAGCCCAGGAGGCGCAGACAAAGCAAGGCTTTCAGAGCCTACCCTGTAGAGAAAAAGATTCTTCTTTCAAGTGCTACTGAGAATTCTGAACATGATCTGCCTGATGAAATCAGAGAAGACGTTTTTGTGGCAGTGGTTAACTCGTGACAGGGAGTGAGCTCCTGGGGGTAAATGAGTCAGAAGTTAATCAAGAGGAAATAAGCGGGTATGTGACGAACAACTGCATCCTTTGGTATACACTGCCATGAGCCAAGGGACACCTTTTCCTGGGGGCAGCTGACAACCAGTGATGACCTAATAGATGAGATGGTCTAACCTCATCACTTCAGCTTGGGATAGCTCTGATCGCACATGTCAGTTCCAGAACTCTAGGGTCAGCCAAGGCTTCCATCACAACCATACTGATGTAGCTTTTGTCATCTGCTCACTCCTTCTTCCTTACTTCTTTAACCCCATCTTCCTAGACTGTTCCCCCCAAAAAACCTTCTGCACATAATTCTCCATTTCCAAGGAGTCAATTTCTCCTCAAGAACTGCATTAACACTGAGATTGTTCCAAAGTTGGTCCATTAGAACAGAAGAATGGGATGATAATAGCGAAGGAGGGAGTTACTGGTTCCAGCAAACTAAAAACAAAAAATCAAAAAGAGACTAGCAAGCTAACAGCCTTGCAGCCACCGAAGAGAAAGAACTAGCCGCTAGATGGCGCAGCCCTATAGAGCAGTGGTTCCTTCACATCACCGAATAGAAAGAACTAACCACTAGATGGCGCAGCCCTATTGAGAGCGGCTCCTTCACATCATAGAATTTTGCCTTAGATAAAGCAGACACACAACACTCTAGATATGGCAGACACTCAGACACTCTAGGAAAGGGGGAAATGTTGGCTCATTATTTAGGTCCTTGTTTTTTCTTTTTACATATTCTAGGGACACAAGTGTCCTAGCCTGTTTCAACGCCTTAGTACCATGCCTTCTGTGTCACTACATATACTCAACTGATGGCTATACAAGATTCTCAAAGTCTGGTTTGTTTTTCTATGTGCCATAGTCGTTGTTGCCAAGGGAATACTAATGATAGGACATGTGGAATTACAAACAGTTGCTATGATTCTCACCTAAAAACTGAAGCAAATGGGTAATGAAATCTGTGGAGCCCCCCTTCTCCCGCCCTTGTTTCCCTGGTTGCATGAGGATCTGACATAACAGCATTAGGTTGTGAAATATAGTGGCTCAGGGAAAGTAGTCATGGGAACCGTCGAAGAAGATGAAGAGATTGAGAAAGATGTATAATTGAGTCAATCAATCAATTCTCTTGTTGTGGAGTTAATAAAAAAGAAATTCCTACTTGGAAAAACATTTAGTCTTTCGAAGGTCAAAGGGTTTTCCTTGCCTCAGGGGGAACATACTTGGAGGTTTCTTTTTCCATTGTATAAATTTCTAAAGGAGAAGAGTTTGTCAAGGGGGGGAGAACACTCCAAGAACGACAGGGAAGAGAGATGGGTTCTATAAAACTTGGAAGATGAATGAGTAAAGGGGACCTGTGGTTGGTCTTCTCCCAGTCCTCTCCAAGTCTCTCTGGCAGTGATGACTGCAAAGTTACCCCGAGGAATGGACACCAAACCAGGGGGTTGGTTCTTCCTTTGCCTGGTCCATACCTGTTGGACGATGAGTATCTTCAATGTAACTTTGGTGGACCAAAGACAGTCCTCCAGGTTTTCCATGGCTTCCAGTGTTCCAAGGTCTGTAACTCTCTGCATTATGTCTGGCTGTGGGTCTCTGTATTTGTCCTCATCTGCTGCGGAAAGAATTCTCTCTGATGATGGCTAAATAAGGCACTGATATATGTATATCTGTATATACATATCTGAGTATAGCAGAATTTATCATTAAGGAGTCATTTTATTGCTATTTTTTGGTTTGGTTTTATGTTTTGTTTTAGAACAGTAGCATTTGATTTACCACTAAGTCCCTGGGCTAGTCTCGAGTTCTTGGTCACCCAAGCTGTGTGAGGTATGGGCTCCATCTTGTGGTGTGGGCCTTAAGTCAAATCAGATATTGGTTGGCTACTCCCACAACCTTTGTACCACCATTGAAGATCAAAAAGTTTGTGCCTGGGCTAGTGTTTGCATTTCTCTTTTTGTAGTCTGCAGAATACCTTCCTGTACCAAAGACACTAGAACGTAGAATATAAGCATCGGCTCAACTGGGTTATTTTTTTTTTCCGTGATATCTAGTTTCTTGAGTTCTTTATATTTTGGATATTAGCCCTCTATTGGATGTGCAGTCGGCAATAATTTTTCCCATTCTGTAGGCTGCCACTTTGTCTGAATGCTTTCCAGAAGCTTCTCAGTATTATGAGACCCCATTTATTAGTTGTTGATCTTAGTGCCTGTGTTAATGGTGGTATGTTCAGAACGTCTTTGCTTGTGCTAATGAGTTCAAGGTTATTCCCCACTTTCTCTTCTATAAGGTTCAGTGTATTCCGCTTTATGCTGAGGTCTTTGATCCTTTTGGAGTTGAGTTCTGTGCAGGGTGATAAGTATGGATCCATTTGGATTTTTCTATATGTAGCCATCCAGTTTGTCCAGCACCATTTGCTGAATATTCTGTCTTTTTCCAGTGTGTATTTCTGGTTTATTTATCAAGAAACAAGTGTGTATGGGTGTGTGGATTTATGTCTAGGTCTTCAATTTGATTCCATTTAACAACATGTCTGCTTTTGTGCCAATACCATACGTAACTGTTATTACTATAGATCTCTAGTACAACTTTGAAACTGAGAATGTTGATTGTAACTGGACTTTTGGCTACTTTATTGGGTTCTTTTTCCTACCACCCTTCTTCACCGTTTCTTTTTTTTTTTTTTTTTTTTTTTTTTTTTTTTTTTTTTTGGTTTTTCAAAACAGGGTTTCTCTATATAGCCCTGGCTGTCCTGGAACTCACTCTGTAGACCAGGCTGGCCTCGAACTCAGAAATCCACCTGCCTCTGCCTCCCAAGTGCTGGGATTAATTCTTCACCCTTTCAAGTCCTCAACACTAGATGGGAGAGAAAAAAAGTTAGAGGGGAAAGGAAGTGTCAATCTCATTAGACTACTTCCTGCTAATTAGGGGCAGGCATCAATTCCTTTGGGCAAGCCCAGTCTTTGCCTTCGGGCTATCCAATTTCTTCTTGTCCATCTCTTTGTTCATGACCAATTGACAAACCACAGCAGCAGGGGGATTAGCAGCTGCCTCAGCCTCTTGGGGCTCTGGCATTTTTATACCCTCTGAAAAGTCCCCAGAATTCCAAACATAAGCTATCTTTAGTTGGCAAAATCACACCCCTGCCAGAGCATGAGACAAATCATAGCTGCTGTGGACAATCTGAAGCATCCCCACATCCCACATCTGGGATTGAAACAAAAATGTAATCACATAACATTTTTGTGTTTTTAAAGAAACCAAACTTCTCACTACAGGTGATACCTCCAGCAGTCTTTTTATTCTTCAGGTTTGTTTCAGCTAGGCTGGGTTTTTGTTTTTCCATATGAAGCTGAAAATTGTCCTTTCGAGATCTGTGAAGAATTGTGTTAAAATTTTGATGGGGATTGCATTGACTTTGACGATTGTTTTTTGGCAGGATGGCCATTTTACTATGTTAATCCTATCGATTCATGAGCATGGGAGATCTTTCCATTTTCTGATATATTTTTCAATGTCTTAAAAAATTTTTTAGCTTACAAATATTTTGCTTGTTTGGTTAGAGTTGCCACAAGATTTTTTTTTTTTTTTTTTTTATGTTATTTGAGGCTTGTTTCCCTGATTTCTTTCTCAGTCCATTTGTCATTTGTACATAGGAGGGCTACTGATTTTTGTGAGTTAATTATCTATCCAGCTACTTTTCTGAAAAGTGTTTATTAGTTGTAAGAGTTTTCCAGTGGAATTTTTTAGAGTCATGTATACACACTACCATATCATCTGCAAATAAAGAAACATTGCTTTCTTTCCAATTTCTATCCCCTTGATTCACTTCAATTGTCTTATATTTTTGGTTGTGAGCCTAGCCTTTAACGGCTGAGCCATCTCTCCAGCCCCACTTCAATTGTCTTATTGCTCCAGCTAAGACTTAAAGTACTATATTAAGTAGATAGAGAATTGTTTAATGTTCCTTCTGTTTCTATTTTGTGGAATAATTTGAGGAATCTTGGCATTAACTCTTCTTTGAAAGTCTGGTAGAATTCTGTGCTAAAACCATCTAGCCCTGGGCTGCTTCTTCTTGCTGTTGTGGTGGTGGTGGTGGTGGTGAGACTTTAATGACTATCTCTATTTCATTAGGAGTTATAGGTCTGTTCAAATTTCTTATCTGATCTTGACTTAACTTTGGTAAGGAAAGTGTATTGATAAAATTATCCATTTCTTTTAAATCCTCAATTTGCTTGAATATAGGTTTGTTTCTTTGTTTTTAACAAATGTCCTTAAGAGTCTCTGGATTTCTTCAGTGTTCATTACTATTTCCCTCTTTTCATCTCTGATTATGTTAATTTGGATATTCTTTCTCTGCCTTTTAGTTAATTCGAATAAGGGCTTGCTAATCTTATTGATTTTCTCAAAGAACCAGCTCTGTTTTATTGATTCGTTGTATTTGTTTGTTTGTTTCTATTTTATCGATTTCAGCCCTAAGTTTGACTATTCCTTGCTGTCTATTTTTTGGGGTGTGATTTCTTCTTGTTCAAGAGCTTTCAGTGTGTAGTGATATTACTAGTATGAGAGCGCTACAACCTTTTTTATGTAGGCACTTAGCACTATGCATTTGCCTCCTTGAACTGCCTTCATTGTGTCCCTTAAGTTTGGGTACTTATTTTCATTTGATTATACAAAGTCTTCATTTTTCTTTATTTCTGTCTTGACCTATTTTTCAGTTAGCAGTCAGTTGTTCAGTTTCTGTGGGTTTGTAAGCTTTCTGTTGTTGATATTCAGCTTTACTCTTTGGCAGTCAGATAGAATGTAAGATGTTATTTTAATTTTCTTGTATCTGTTGAGACTTGCTTTATGTCTGAGTATGTGGTCAGTTTTGGAGAAAATTCTGGGAGGTGCTGAGAAGAAGGTATACTCTTTTGTGTTTGGGTGAAGTGCTCTGTAAATATCTTTTAGGTCCATTTGCTTTATAACGTCAGTTATCTCTAGCATTTCTCTGTTTAGTTTTTTCTGGATGCTGAGAGTGGGGCATTGAAGTCTCCCACTACCAGTGTATAAGGGTTAATATAGTAGTGTTTCTTATGGACTATGTGTCCTTGTGTTTGATGCATAGATGTTAAGAATCACAAGGTCCTCTTGGTGGATTTTTCCTTTGGTGAATGTGTAGTATCCTTCTGTATCTCTTCTGATTAGTTGTAGTTTGAAGTCAATTTTGTCAGATATTAAAATGGCTACACTAGCTTGCTTCTTAGGTCCATTTGCTTGGAATATGTTTTCCATCCTTTTATCTTGAGCTGATGTATCCTTGATGGTAAGATGTGTTTCTTGCATGGAGCAGAAGGACAGACCCTTGTTTTTTATTTGTTCTGTTAGTCTGTGTTTTTTAATTGGGTAAATTGAAGCTATTGATGTTGAGAGATATCAATGAGCAGTGTTTGTTGAGTCCTGTTATTCTGATTAAAAGTTTTTCTGGGTATAGTATTCTGGGATGGCATCTATGGTCTCTTAGAGTTTCCATTAAGAAGTCAGGTGTTATTTACTCTAATAGGTTGCCTTTATATGTTACTTGGTCTTTTTCCCTTGCAGCTTTTAATCTCCTTTCTTTATTCTGTAGGTTTAGCGTTTTAGCTATTATTTACTGTGGAAGTTTTCTTTTCTGATCCAATTTACTTGGTGTTCTGTATACTTCTTGCATTTTGATTGGCATCTTCTTTAGGTTAGGGAAATTTTCTTCTACAATTTTGTTGAAAATGTTTCCTGTGCCCTTGGCCTGGGTCTCTTCTCTGTTCTCTGTTCCTATCATTCTTGGTCTTTCATAGTGTCCCAGATTTCATGAATGTTTCATGCCAGATTTTTTTTTTCATTTCTTCTATTGTGTCTTAGTGAGTCTTTCTTAGGTCTCTTGTATTCCTTTAGTGAAACTTGCCTCTGAGGTTCCTGTTCCAGTTCCTAAATTGTTTATTTCCAGAGTTCCCTCAGTTTGGGTTTTCTTTATAAATAGTTCCATTTTCAGGCCTTAAACTGTTTTGCCATTTTCTTCCACTGTTTGATTTTCATAGATTTCTTTAAGGAATTTAATTTCCTCTAAGGCCATCTATTATACTCAGAAAGGCTATTTTAAGGTCTTTTTCTTGTGCTTCAGAGATGTTGAACTACTCAAGGCCTGCTGTGGTAGGGTTGCTAGACTCTAATGAGGACATATCATCCTGGCTGCTATTGACTATGATTTTACACCGGTGTCAGGCATTTGTGTTGGGGAAGATTTTAATTGTAGGTGCTGATACCTGGTCCTGACTTTGTTGGGTGCCGTTGCCCTTTCT
The DNA here is from genome assembly GCA_028551405.1 of Uromys caudimaculatus. Taxonomy (NCBI): domain Eukaryota; kingdom Metazoa; phylum Chordata; class Mammalia; order Rodentia; family Muridae; genus Uromys; species Uromys caudimaculatus. The sequence goes on along the minus strand of CM052703.1, from coordinate 93,676,265 downwards.
GGTTCTTAGGAGACTGTGGTGGCTGTGTAGTGCCTGGTAGGATTTTCTGGGATCCTGATAGGTGTGGCCACTGCTGGTTTCAGGTAAAATTTGTTTCTAGGTATTGGGAGCTGAAACTTCGGGATGGAGATGGGCCAGGGTGTTGTTGTTGGGGTCCACAGAAGGGAAGAAGCAGGGTGTTTTATCGGGATCTAGGAGTGGTGGTAGAGTGAAGGAAGGCCTCAGCAGGTAGTTTGCTACTGAGCTGAGGGTGAGAGTAGGGGATTGGATTTGGGGGAATGGAAGGAGAGGTAAAGATCTGTAGCTAGCCTACCTGCTTTGTTTGTTTGTTTTTTAAGTGAAGAAGTGTAATTTTCTTGTACTGGTTACCAACAAATCAAATAATTTACAGTAGTTGAAGTTCTAAGCTCATGATAGCAAATCTTGTTTGGCTACATTGATAAAGCACAGTAGTGCTTATTAAGGGATTAAAGTGTATTAGGCAACACATTGTCCTGTTTAATCCTCACAACATACCTCAGAGGAAACACCAAGAATCAAAGAAGTTAATCGGGCTGACCAAGGTCACATGTTAGTAAATGATGTGTGCCGGACTCTGGAGCTTCTAGGCCTATCATGCTTTGATGTTTAGTCTATTATTCGTTAATTCACTTGACCACTATATAGTCTGACAGTAAATGGGATCAATAAAACTATTTTTTCCAACAGTGAGACAGACCAACAGATCTAGTAGTCTGCAGAACAAAAGGTTCTTAGAATTGTAGACGTTTTCACTGGCAGCTGGCATAGTGGAAGTACAGAGGCTTTAGAGACAGAGGGACTGAACTAGAATACCAGGCTCTGCTAATCATTTCTTATGTGATCTTGAGCAATTTATTTAACCAGTCAGATTCTCAACTTCCATATCCATAGGCCACAAATACACACACACCACACACACACACACACACACCACACACACACACACCACACACACACCACACACACACACACCACACCCCACACACACACCCCACACACACACCCCACACACACACACACACACACCCCACACACCCCCCCACACACACACCCCCACACACACACCCACACACACACACATTTTTATTAAACTGATGTAAATATTAGGTATTATGGCACATAGACAAACTATGTAATTTTCATGGCCATGATAAAATAAAAATATGGGGCCCCTTTTTGAAAATCATTAAGAAGATAGTTAACAGCAAAGTACTAAGCCAACTGTAGGGAAGTGGGTGTCCTGGTGGTTAGTGCGTGTCTATAATAGTAGCATTCTGAATGGCAGCAGGAGGAGAGAGGTTGGGGCTAGACTGGGCTATAGAGCAAGACCCCATCTAAAACACAATAATTAAGTGCTCCACAGGTGGCTCCAAGGGTAAAGTGCTTGCTGCATAAACACGAGGGCTTGAGCTCAGATCCTCATCCCCGTGTGCACCTGTAACGCTGAGGTCAAAGACAGGCGGATTCCAGGGCCTCAGTGGCTAGTCAGCCCAGCTGCATCGGTAAGCTCAGTGAGAGGCCCTGTCCCTAAAGGGGGGGGCCGAATTAAGGTGGAGACCGATAGAGGAAGACACCCAGTGCTGATCTCAGGTAGCTACATGCATACTCCAGGCAAGTGCACCTGCACATACGTGCATATCAGCCCACAAAGGTAAAACATATAAAGGAGTGAATAAGTAAGTATGTAAGTAAATAAGTAAATAAATAAATAAATAAAGTATAGGGCTCTTAGAAGTATGGAAACCTGATAGCATAACCATGTCTTACATGGCAGTTATGTATACATTATTATTTCCCCTCTCTAGATCATTGATTCTAATTCTCTTATTTTGCAGATGAGTGACTTGAAGTTCAAAGCAAAAGCAAGCCCACAAATTTTGGCAGAGTCAGGACCACAACCGAGACCTGCTTTGTTCCTGGCATTCCCAAGTGTGTTATGGATGATGGAAATAGATATTCTTTGAACACAAGTGTTTCTATCAACAAGCACGTTTCTAAGCATTGGATAGACGAAATGGACATTTTGAAGGATTTTTCAGAGTTTTTTTTTCTCCTCTGCAGAGACAGATATAATACAGAACACTGCCCAGAAGTATTTGATATGGACTTTTTAAAGGAGCATACTAAATATGTCTTAAAGTCTCTCAGAAGTACTGTCTTGTGGACTGCTTTAGGGCAGTAGAAGCTTCCATGGGCTTTGGTCTGGCTCTGTCTGCTGAGGTTGTTCATATTATAAGTTAGAAGCAAACAGATTGCTTCTATTAGGCAGTTCTCTTGGCATCCTTGTCCTAGCTGACTTGTAAGCCTGAGGATATAAAAATAATGAAACCCAGATTCTGGGAAAAGCACATTTGTTTAGAGTCACCCAGTTGTATCCAAAGACAAATCTAATATGCCATTCCCAGGAGTAAGAATACAGAAACAAAACACGCATCATGACCCCCAAATTCTTTCCACTTTGGATCACTCACAGCCAACACGCTACAGAAGCTAAGGTGTAAAATAAAGCTACACAAGCCAGAAACTCGGATTCTCATCTCGTTCCTCCACTTATCAGCCATTTGACCTACATTAATTCATCTGCCCACCCCTTTACCCTCTGATCAAATTCAATCACCCTCTCCCTTCTTTGAACTACCATACATTTAGGTTTTGCCTGTGACCCTCTGCCCCGGGCACATAAAAACCGCTATGAAACATAGTTTTGCAAACAGATTGGATGATCTCTGTAGCTCCTTTTAGCTCCAGTGGTCTGTGATTCAAAACATCTTCCTGCTGTGCTTTTGTTTTGTGTGTATAGACACAAGTGCATGCGTGTGTGCGCGCGCGTGTGTGCAGGTACTTTCTGAGGCGTCACATTCTCCTGGAACTGGAATTACTGCTGAGCCACCCGACAAGGGTGCCGGGAACCTAACTCCAGTCATCTGCACCGATGTAGCACATGCCCTTAAGTTCTGGGCCGTTTCTCAATCCTGCTATTTATTTAATTTATGTATTTTTATTACATGTGCATTGGTGTTTGCCTGCATTTATGTCTGTGTGAGGCTGCTGGATCCCCTGAACTGGAGTCACAGAGTGTTTATGAGTTGCCATGTGGATGCTGGCAGTTGAACTCTGATCCTCTGGAAGAGCAGCCAGTGCTCTTAAGCCTATCTCTCTGGCCCACCAAGTCTGTTTTTATGTCTTTCTGACACACGGTTTTCAGTAAAACAGGTTTTCTGTATTTCGATGGTGCCTCAGCTGCAGTTCCCTTCCACAAATTCTTAATTGCAAGTCACTGGGGAGATGACGCTACCGCCATGATGAAACCAAAAAACCAAACTTGCGTGCTAACCCTGATGCCTAATTTGAACTCACTCTTTGATCCTGAGGATTCTGTTATTGGACTCACATTGCTTAGCTCCTTACTTCTCTTGAATGAGTCACCCATCCTAGCAGAGGAAGGCCCCCACCAATTCTGTGTGAATTGGGTCTACTATATTGGAGTGCTTATTTGGGTCCTCCAGGAAGCAGACACCCAGATGGAGTCAAAAATGGAGAAATCTCACTGAGGGAAAAAAAATCTGTGAAGGGATGAGATGTCCTGAATAGGTACCTGGGAAAGGTCAAATTGTAATGCAGTCTTGACCCTCATTTTAAAAGGTGGGGGAAGCCGGGCAGTGGTGCGCACGCCTTTAATCCCAGCACTTGGGAGGCAGAGGCAGGTGGATTTCTGAGTTCGAGGCCAGCCTAGTCTACAGAGTGAGTTCCAGGACAGCCAGGGCTACACCGAGAAACCCTGTCTCGAAAAACCGGAAAAAAAAAAAAAAAAAGGTGGGGAAAGGAAAACCGGGTAGTGGGAGTCCAAGTCTTCCATTCGGCTCTAATAAAGACTTAGTTACGATGATAGGGATCAGAGACTGCCCATTTGAGAGCTAGTCAGGAGGGAAAGGCTAGAGAGACCATGATGAGGGTGGGCCGAGGTAACCCTGCAGCAGATTCCAGAAGGCACTGCAACTAGAGGCCGCAGCTAACTACACTCCTCTCAGCAGCCAGAGGGAAGCTGTGAGCTGCCACGCGGGCGGTTGCCACATTGCCCGCGCCTAAATGATGTGAGTCCCAAGAGTGGATGCAGCTGACCTCCAACTGGGGCTTCTTTGTTACCGACAGTTGTTGAGTGTACAAAGTATTGTGTTAGGCACTGCAGCAGCCTGCCCCCTCACCCCCGTCTCCAGGGGAAGCTCATCTGGGCAAGCTTCGGGTAAGAGGGTGAATCTTTTGAGCCTGCCTTGACATTCATGTATATTAGGACTATGTCGGGCTTAGTAAAAAACAAAAAAACAACCCAAACAACCCAAAAGAATCCTTAGGAAACCCAAGGTAAGTTTGGGTAAAATACCCCTCAGTTTGGGGAAGCTTGGAGCAGACTTCTAAAAACTTTATGCAACCACTGGATGTGCCAAAAAAAAAAAAAAAAAAAAAAAAGAAAAAAAAAAAAGGAGTCTTTTACTAGAACTGCCGCTGGAGACACCAGAGAAATCTTGAAATTGCTCTGGTAGCCAACTGAGTGGTGCAAAAGCATGCTCCTCCCCTAGGGCCCCACCAGCCAAGATTCAGGATCTGCTGAGAGGCAAACCCAACACCTGTTGTGGCTCCTGGATTAGATTCAAAATTTGAGACAGAAAATAGAGAAGAAGGTACTGGAAGGGGGTGGTGGTTGTGACTAAAAGCGGGGCGAGGGCAGTCTTTCCAGATTCATACTCTGGCAAAGAAAGGAAACACCTATGGTAGAAAGAACACTGTGTGTGATTTCTAAGCCCCACTTCTTATTCAAGGGCTGCCTGACATTTCTCGTGCCTCTCCAGGGCTGTCTGTACCTCTTGGTTATAATCTGCAGTACTACAACAGACAACAAACACCTTTTACAGTTCTTCCATAGAGCAGCCCAGGATTTTTTTTTTTTGTTTTTTTTTTTCTATTTTTGAAGTCTCCATGTAGCCCAGACGGGCCTTGAACTCCTGATCTTCCTGCCTGTACTTCCTGAGTGGTAGGATTACATATGTGTGCCACCATGCCCCACCAACAGTATAAGACCAGACAGCTTCTTAAAATAAGATTAGATAGATAGATAGATAGATAGAGAATAGAATGAAAAGACTATTCTGTAAAATCAGAGTCATATATCATACACTGTATAATGTCACATCACAACCTAACATTCTCAGGACAGCATTTTATCTAACAAGGCACCTGACCTAACAGGAATTGTGGGAGGTGGTATAGTCTGGGAATGAGGGACAGTAACATCTCTGAAGGGGAACTAATTTTGTGATCAAGGTACACAGGCATTGAAACATGACTCTGTCCTCTCTTTATACCCAGGTGCAGATGCTGAGAGGAGAATAATCCACTTGACAGTCAGTTCTAGGGAGTCTGCTATCCACAAGCGCGAATGCCCGAAACGTGACAAAGACCTCTTAAAGAACAAGAAACTGTTCTCGTCTTCACCAACACACTCTGGTTTTCCCTCTGAAAAGTAAACCACAGATACTCCCCTTTAAATCTGCACCTGGTGTTTGCAGAAAGTATGCCATGGGTCCCCCAGGCTTAATATCTTAGGATTTAGAAAACAAAAGGAGTTTATTCTCCCTTCTTTCTCCCACTGAGAAAAAAGCCACAAAACAAAAGACTTCAGTCAAGAGCATAAAATAATTAGTAGCCAATCATGAAAAGGCTATAGGATCCTCAGGTTTCAGATACTCTCAGCCTTCCAGGTGAGGCCCTCCCAGAGTGGATCAGGTGTTCTCCTGTTTTGAATTAAACATCATTGAGGTCTACAGTTGAAAATGCAAACACTTGATCTAGTCCTAGATAGATAAACCTCAAAGGGAGTAAAAGACCAGCAGGGAGAGAGTGATCTGGGCTCCATGGGAGGCCAGACTGGAGAGACAGGAGAAGGGATTGTGGTGTGGAGGACACCAGAGCAGCCACAGAGGGCTGTGTCCTCATCAATAATGGCAGATTGGCCAGCTCGCCTACTTCTTAGACATGCCTGGGGTCTACAGGCTGCAGTCTGCTAACTCATGCCAGCTTTTGGGTCTCAATCTAAATGCTGTTTCCTTTGGAAGGCAGAGTGAGCAAGCACACAGCTATGCTGGCTACAGGCTGCACACTCTGAGGATGGACTGAGCACATCATAGTTGCAGCAGATTTTTACACTTAACATTTCTTATCTTATTTTATAAGTGTTTTATCGCATGTATGTCTGTGCACAATGTGTATGATAGGCACAGTTTCCAGAAGAGGTCATCGAGTCCCCTGGATCTGGAGTTACAATGATTGTGAGCCACCATGTGGGTGCTGGGATCCAATCTTAGACCTCTGGAAGGGCAGCCAGCATTCTTAACTCCAGCCCCAAATTCATACATTAAAAGAAAAAACAATTTAGATAGTTGGACCTCAAGAATTACAAGGAGAGGCAGTGTTCCTGCTGAGAATCCTTTCCTATTACATTAGTGATCTCTCCCAACTTGCTTCAAAAGGATTCTATAACTTCCTAGAAATTGCCTGTCTACTAGTCTGTTACACATGATAGATTGTCAGCTTTGGGAAAACTATTCCATTCAACACTACCTAAAATGGCATTTGGCCCTAGCACAGACACAGTGGTATTCTGGTGACTAAATGAGCAAAATATTCTAAGCCACTTCAGTACTGGGGTGGACAAAGAACTCTGGATCATGGAAACAGTAATAGCCACATGCTGTGTTCAAGATCTTGCTTTACCCATTGTGTGACTTTGGGCCCTAGTAATTTGAAGATTTTTTATTTTTTTACATTTATTTCCTTTGAGGATGGGTGTGGTATGCACAAGCCATGACACCTGTGTGGAAGTTAGAAGATAACTCTCCAGAGTCAATTCTCGTCCTCCTGCCATAGGCTCCAGGGATGGAACTCAGGCCATTAATGCTCACAAGGAGAGCATGTCACCTAATGAGCCATCTTGTCTCTAGTACTCTGGATATATAACAGAAATAACCCTGCCTTGTCTACCTCAGAAGGTCCCATGAGAAGCACCTCAGAGGAACCAGCAGATAAGTTACCCCCAGCAGAAAATAAAGGACTCTGGTTCAGGCAATGCTTTGGGGTGGGAGCATTCTAGAGACAAAAACTTCAAAATGTAAAAGAGAAACTTATTTTTCACATCAATTTCACAAGGTAAATTTTTAGTTGCTGTTGGTTTTGAGATAAGAGCCTGATATAGCCCAGGCTGGCCTCAAACTTGTATGTAGTTAAGGCTGGCTTGAACTCCTGATCCTCCTGCCTTGCTTCCTGAGGACTGGGGCTATGGACCACTCTCAACTTGTATTCTTCTTCGTGCTTCGTCCTCACGCGTCTGCCTCTCTTTTCTGAGTCTCAGCCTGCAATCATGGACTGACTTCTTCAGCACAAAAAGGGATATGACTACCGGCAGCTTCTGGTTTTGTCTTGAAGTTTTGCCATCCGAGAGAGACTGGCCCTTTTATTTCTAATGGACAAAAGTCTCTCTTCCTCCTGGTTTGAAGTGTTCATCCTCTTGCCAAGGGTGAGGAATGACAAGATTAGTGTGAGGGAATTGGTGTTATAAATGAAGGTGGGGGCACTACTGGAGGCAGACAGCATGGGCATTATGATTAATGTTCACTACAGTGTTCTGAAGAGCGCTCTCCACCTGCTTACTGAAATAGCACTATTTACAACCAACTATCTTCCATTTATGCCCTGCTTCTACATGGTCATCCTCCCTGGCCCCCATGTCTTCCCAGAGTTCCTTATGACAGAAGGGCAGAAGGCAGGTAGGCAATCACATGAAATCACACCATGCTGTTGTCTGCAAGCCTTCACTAAGGTTTGAGCCATACATCTAGAAAAGGTATCTCCCGTTCTAGAATCAGTAGCTAGAGAGTTGCTATGCTCAACATTGGATACTTCATTCCTCTGGGCTTTGGTCGGTCTGTGGCTCAAGTGCCAATGTTGCTGAACCATAGGCCTAGGCTGTTTGGTGCTGTGCGTCTGCCTGCTTTGATCCCCAGGCCATAGCAGCCCTTTCTTGACTTCTTTCCAACAGTTTAACCCACACAGCTTACAGTTGGAGAGACTAGAGTCTCCAAAAGGGAAATTCTTATTCCAAATCACAAAATCAAAAGGAGCTTGTGGCAAAGCTAAGATTAGATGCTACATTACAGAGAACCTGATTCTCCCCTTACCCTGCCCTTTGTTCTGCACGTTTATGAACTGAGAGATGAACGCTCCCTTAACCTCACAGCTTCCCGTTCCTTTGTCTCTCTGGGTCACTTCATGGTGTTACTGTTCATTCTCCCTGGGCCTCTGGATCACTAGCCTTTGTCTTTTTTTTTTTTTTTTTTTTTTTTTTTTTTTTTTTTTTTTTTTTTTTTTTTTTTTTGGTTTTTCGAGACAGGGTTTCTCTGTGTAGCCCTGGCTGTCCTGGAACTCACTCTGTAGACCAGGCTGGCCTCGAACTCAGAAATCCGCCTGCCTCTGCCTCCCAAGTGCTGGGATTAAAGGCATGTGCCACCACTGCCCAGCTTACCTTTGTCTTACTTTTTGTTGACATGAATGAAATTCCAATACCAGAGGCACTGTTCTACTTCTGTAGAGTTAAAGATAGCCATTACTCTGTAGCAAGAGCTCACTAAGAGAGCTAGTCTTGACTTATAAATAATTTCAGGCACAATCCTGACTAACTCCTACTTACTTCTTAGATATTTTACAGTACTTTATTTCAGGAGGACAACAATATTTGATTTGGTCTGGTTTCTCACTTAGAGTCAAGTATACTTCCTTAAATAAGCCGACAATGCCCTATACGCCCCCAACAAGAACTTTTCCTTGCTTTATGATTACCGCCCTTTTGCCTTGTCTCTTTTCTTCACATGGCTGAAACTTCTATTTGCTCTTACCATGATTTCCTCCAGGGCCCAGCAAAAAGCCCAGCACATGACAAACATTACATAACTATTTGTTGAATGAAAGACAAAGTCTCCCTGGCTTTTGATTATTTACAATAGTGAATCACGAGAGTACTCAAATAACAATTAAAAAACGTGAAATACTTTATTAGTGAACGCATAATGTGTTAAAGACTTTTTATCCTAAAAGCACTGTAAAATAAACCTTCTCTGCTTCTGACACAAAGATGGAAGAAAATGTTGTAGTGTGTAGAGGGAAGGGAGCCATGAATGACTAAAATCCTGAATGAATGTGTGGCTGTAGACGTGGGCATTGCCATGTTAAGGACCCCAAAGCCTCAGTCCCATGAGGGAATGGCAAAACCTTCCCCTTCAGGTGCAGTTCAGAGGGAAATGGCAAAGCCTTCCTTTGGCTCATGTATGGATATTGATTGTGTGTGTGTGTGCATGTGGGTGTATGTGTGTGTGTATGCAGAAAATGTCCACCCTTGCTTTCTGTCTCTGACCACCATCATGTTTATGGCCTGAAGACTGCTCACCTGCAGAAACTGTTCCCATCCATATTAGCTTAACCTTCCTTCCCAATCCAGCTGTGCACCATAATCCTGCCTCCTTGTTTACTTGTAAAACCGGCATCCTTATTCAGCCGGGTGCAATAACCCTGCCTCCCTGATCGACTCTATATAATAAGCATACTGTACTTTCAGAGTGCTTTGGCTCCTCCAGCAGCTGACCCAGTTTTTCAGTGTGCCCATGTGTCCATCTGTCTATCTATTCTTTTTTCCCTCACCACCCCAGTCAAGTCGAGTCACTGGAGGCCACACACGGATGTAACATAACAGTCTACCCACAAAGTTTCCCCACACTGTTATATATTCGTAAGATTTGTGCTTCTGCCACAAGTAAGCATCATCAGAAGAAATGAATGGTGTCTTGGGATGTTACCTCCTCTAAGGGAGGCTAGATTCTCTAGCTGCTCTTGCCCTATGTGGTGCCCATGTCTTGAGTAATTGTCAGCCTCCGTGCTAAGTTTTACTTGTATTACCTCATCTATAACCAATCTTTATGGAAGGTGCTTACTGTTGTTTCTTTTGAGACAGGGCTTCTCTGTGTAGCCCTGGCTGTCCTGGAACTCACTCTCTAGACAGGGCTGACCTCAAACTCAGAGATCTGCCTGCCTCAGCCTACTAAGTGCTGTGATTAAAGGCGTGCATCACCAGCACGAAACTTGGAAAAATCTATTTTTTATTACCATTTAGCAGATGGCAATAACAAGGTTCATGAGGCTCTATGACTTGCCCAAAGTCACAGAGCTACCAAGTGAGTGCTGGGGTAGGGCTCAAAGCTGGCTCTTTCTCTGAGTCACTATGCTGCATGACTCTTCTTTTGACTATTATTCATAGAAAAACCTGCGAAGAGCTAACTGTCCCGTCCTTCCCGGGGGGGCCCTCCCGGGTGGGACTGTCAGCCAGGGTCTGAAGTGTCCTGCCTGCAGGACTTTCAGCCGCTGAGGAGGGAACTGCGGATAATGGAAAAACGACAGGAAACAAAGAATACCTGGGAGCAAGTCGAAATGTCCGATCAAGCTCCCACCAGCCTTTATTCCAAGTCCGTATATAAGCACTTAGGGAGGGAAGTGGCAGAGGAAGGGGGATTCCTGAGGCAACCAAATGTCACACATAGCTATAAAACAGAATGACAGTCATTGCTGTCTTGAAGCTGCAAGCTACTTCAAACAGGATGTCTTATCACTTGCTGGAGGCAGTGGGAATGGGAAGTAATCAAAGGAATGCCTGCTGTGGAGCCCCGGACACTTTGACTTGCTAATTAAGTCAAGGCCCTAAGCCAAGGCCTTTTGATCTCCGACAAAAACCCTTTACCTTGCTTGGGCCAGCCTACTGTTTTCCAGACATATCTTGGGACTTTTCCATTTCATGTATATTTTATCAGGAATTCAAGGAGTCAGGTATAGTGGTGTATATCTCTAATCCCAGAATGTAGGAGGCAGAGGCACACAGATCCCAGTGAGTTTATGGTCCATACGTTGAGTTCCAGGACAGTCAGGACTATACAGTGAGACTCTGTCTTTAAAAAAAAAAAAAAAAAAAAAAAAAGAATTTTAAAGGAGACTTAACTATCTTATCACATTTCTTACATATGTAATTTTTTCCAGCTGCACATATGTGTACCACATGCATGCTGGTGCCAGAAGAGGGAATCAGATCCCCTGAACCCGGAGTCACAGATGGTTGTGAGCCACCATATGGGTGCTGAGAACTCAACCTGGGTCCTCGACCAGAAGTGCTTTCACTTTAGAATTACAGGATCCAAGCTTATTTACTGGTTCTGAAGCTGTAGATGGAGATATACTTACCCTGTAATTTTTTGGTTCTATGGGATAAGGCATTGCATAAGAATAATGGGAGCTGCTAGGTACTCAAGTGGGTTAACCTAGGACAGTAGGTAAAAAACTCTGTGTGTGTGTGTGTGTGTGTGTGTGTGCACATGCGTGTGTGTGTGTGTGCGTGTGTGTGTGTGTGTGTGTGTGTGTGTGTGTGTGTGTGTCCCTACCTTCCTTTACTCATTGATCAACTGAAGAATGGCCCAGGGCTAAGAGAGAAGTATTTGGAAAATGCCCCCGAGAGAATCCCACAGCTTTAGACTCTGGGATTATTTGGTATAACCTGCAGCTGTGCACAGCCACAGGGAGGAAGCATCATTATCCATGTTTCCTATTTATTCTGATTACTGGAGCTTATTTTTATTAAATTAAAACTGCTTAGCATTTTCTTAAGTGAACTATTCTTTTCCAGGTGACATCAAAGTTCAAACATGTCCCAAGCTCTCTACAGTCTAATAAAAATCCCACCTTGACAACTTTCCCAATATTAGCATTTTCTTCAAGACCTTTATCCTTATTGTAGCCAAGTGATAGAAGTCCTTCACATTGGTAGGTGTGTGTACAATGTCTTAAACTTTGCATGATATATGTTGCAACCTATAGTTGCACAGAAGCTCAATATACCTGTGATAATGTACACTAATGGTTTATTTGTATCTGGAACCAAAAAGTTCTCACCAAAAGTACCTATGAAGTACTTCTGACTAACTATTAGAACGATTGTGCTTTTGGTTCTTTGCCAGGGGAGTGGAGAAAAGCTTCAAGCCACTGTAACTCTGGCTCTTAGCAGCTCAGAGGGAAATCTTTTAAGAAAAGCAAAGAGGCTAACACCTTAGGGAGGTTGTTAGCAATCTAGTATTTTCAAACCAGCTGGGGATATTTAATTTGTTCACTAAAAGGAGCAAAACCGTCTCCAGAGTATGGTCACAACAATGCTGCTGTGTCTATAGGCAACAATACTGTATCGAATACTTAAAATCTAAAGTGTTCTTAGCCCAGTAAAATAAGGGGGTCAGGAAGAGCATCCGAAGGCGAGGGAGATAGTCTAGTCAGTAACGTGCCTACTAGCCAAGGATGGGGATGTGGGTTTCTTCCCTAGATCCTCGATAGAAAAGCTGGGCATGCTGGCTCATGTTTGTACTCTCAGTGCTAGGGAGGCACTGCGATCACTAGGGTTTGCTGCCTGGCCAGTCAGCCTAGTTTACTTGGTTAGCTTCAGGCCAATAGGGAACCCTGTTTTAAAAGTCAAGGTGAACAGCTTCTGAAGAAAAATACCTGAGGTGTTCCTCTGACCTCCACACATGCACCCGCATACATGAACACTCATGTACACATGAGTACACACACATACACGTGCACACAGATATGAACACATGCACACATAAACCATTTATGTTACTCCTTATGGTTTACAAAATGTTTTCTTGTCTCCCACCTCATTTGAGCCTCCCAGTAATTTTGTCAGGTAGACAAATAGTATTAGCACTAATTTTACAGAAGCTAAGTGGTAACTGGATTCAGTTTCATAAAAATAGCTTTCAGTAATCAGAATTGTACACATGTCCAGGGTCACACAGATAATCAGTGCAGAGCTATTGTGATTAATCCCATGATCCTCCTAGAGAAGAAGGAAACATTACATAACTCGTTTAAGCAGGAAATGATCTATTGGCTTATGTAGCTGGTAAGCTATACAAGACAGGGTCATCTCCCTAACATCCGTTCCATTTCCTGTTGGTAGTTCTCCTGATTTTTATTATCATCCCCCCAGGTGCTTCTGGAGACGATAACTTCACCCCTGACTGGAGCTCCGGATCTTATGGCTCAGACTTATATTAATTAGCGCAGTCCTACCTCCTTGTCTTGGCTACTCACTCAAGGACAGGCATGCGATGTGATCTATGCCAATGAGGCGCAAGGGTGCTGGGGAAAACATCCTGACAGAGCACTTGGAAATAAATATGTTTTCCACTAAATGTACAACTGCTTTTTTATACCTTTTATGGTGGTTTGGACAGGCTTGTCCCCCATAGACTCAAGTGTTTGAATGCTTGGCCCATGGGAAGTGAAGCTATTAGGAGGTGTGGCCTTGTTGGAGTAGGTGTGGCCTTGTTGGAGTAGGTGTGGCCTTGTTGAAGGAAGTGTGTTGAGGGTGGGCTTTGAGGTCTTCTCAATGAGGAGTCCTCCTTCTGGCTGCCTGTGGAAAACAGTCTCCTCCTAGCTGCCTTCGGAACAAGATGTAGAAATCTCTTGGCTCTTCTAGTACCACGCCTGCCTGGATGCTGCCATGATTCCCACCATGATAATGGACTGAATCTCTGAAACTGTAAGCCAGTCCCAGTTAAATGTTTCAAGAGTTGCCTTGGTCATAGTGTCTCTTCACAGCAATAAAACCCTAACTAAGACAGTTTGATAGAAAATACCTTTACTGTGAAGTCTTTGATGGCACTAACTAAACAAACTCTGAAGTCAGCCTGTCTCTGGAGGCTTCTTTTCCTTCAGACTTCCAGTAGGGGTGGAGGGAAGGAAGCCTGGGGATGGGTTCTACACAGTTCAATGGTCTCTGACAATGACATCCAAAACCCTATCCGCCATCTCAGGAGCTAGTCATAGTCTATCTTCTGTAGTTTTATACGGCATGAAATGACTCTAGCACAGGTTTCCGTCAAGTAACAGAAAACTCGACTCAAATATTAATGGGCCTCCTGTGACTTGCCTGTATGCCACAGAGCATACAGCTCACAGTAAGAAGATGATGCCAAAATCTAATAATAACTCCATGGAGTGGAAGGGAAAGGTTGCAGACACCAGGTCCCTGGGGACTGGTATCAGGTCCCCCTGATAACGGACCTGTTAACTCTTTTCATCCCGCTCTCTTGTCATTGTCCTCGACCTTTTTTATTATCTGCAGGAATCTGACCATCTGCCCCTTCAAAATACTGATGTGGTCTCAATAGGAAAGAGAAGCCTTTCCGACTGGATTATATGAGGAGAGTCTAATAAAGAGACTATCTTCATATAAGATACCATAAAGATCTGGGCACTGTTCTAAGACTAGAAAGAGCTTGGTGGGGAGACATGACCATTCATGAACCTGAAGAGATGAGGGATGAGCAGTAGCTGGAACTACAGATGGACAAGGCTGTGTAAAGAGGGTCACCAGACAAGGGATAAATGAGGTGACAATCCGCCTCTGCATACACCTCACTCCCGTTATTACTGGTGTTCTCCATGGCTCCACCACCACTGAATGCCTGAAGGGAAGGAAGTCTGTGTGGAATTCTACACTGGCCAACCTTCTGAGGCACAGAGTGGGCTGGAGGATGGGTATAAAGGTGCAAGTGGAAGGCAGCCGGTATACTAAAGACTAGCAACCTCTGTCAAAAGAGAGCATTTCTTTTCCAGAGCAATTGAAGTATCAACTCATAAAAGGATGCTGGCCCTGTCTGGAGCAGTGAATCACTTCTTAAACCAACTATATACACATATAAGAAACTTCTTACTTTCAACAAGTAGTCTATAGGATTGATCTGTGAAGTGTCTACTGCATGGAGGTTTATTATATAGCACATGGATCTCATCAAAGAACAGGCTGAATATTTAGATATTACCTAGCTTTCCACTGACCCTTTAAACTTACAAATATAACACTAGGGCTACCAAAAAGCATAAGAGGTCAGTTGGGCAGTGTTATAATGCAGACATTTGATGTTTAAAATTAAATTATAAGTGCCTTATATTTATTGTAATAAATGTTAGATTATATAATTATTTTACTAAATGAAAAGAGTGTTACAGTGCAGAACCCTTGGAGATACAATTTCCCTTCTTTTCTGGAGGTTTTCTGTGGCTAATTGTGGAGAACTGTAGCCATCTGTTCATTCAATGACATTTTCAAGCTATTTTTTGCAGACTTTATTCATTACTATGTATGGTCAGAGAAGCCTCTGCTTGGTTACTTAAGTGCTTGACCTAATGGAGAAGTCCTTAGATGCCTGTAGCCAAATGGAAAGAAATGAAGCACTCAAAGCACCCTTCTCCCATCTAAACTAAAACACAAACACTCAGTGCAGCCAAAGGCAGCCTCATAATATTTTGAAGCAAGATCTTCCTACTTTGCCAAGGGTAGTCTTGATCTCATGGCCCTCCTGCCTCTGCTTCTCAGGCTACTGGGATTGTAGTTTGCTGCGTAGTTTGCCCCACTTCTCTGGCTCACTCATAAATTTAAAAATACAAATTAAAATGAAAAACTTTTTAAAAGGTTGATTTTTAATCATACATACACACATACCCCCATATATATACATATATATATGTATGTATATACATATTATATATATATATGTGTGTGTGTGTGTGTGTGTGTGTGTGTGTGTATGCATCTATGTGGTGGCAGGGAGAGGGAGGAGCTACACACACGAGTGCCTACAGAGTCCAGAGACATCTGATCTCCCCTGGAGCCAGAGTTAAAGGCAGTTGTGAGCGAACTGATTGTGGGTGTTTGGGACTGAACTGGGAGCCTCTGCAAGAACCGTACATATTTTTAAGCAGCTGAGCTATACCTCTAGCTCCATTAATAACCATTTGATAACAAACTGCACTGGTCAAGACTTGAGGTGGGAGGAGGGATAAGCTATCTAACAGAGCCCAGAGACACCAATCCTTACAGGTAATTAATTGTGAGGCTCACAATCGTTTGGGCAAAAGAGGGACACACGGTAGGAAAAGCCTTGGACGGAGGGAAGATAACATGGGGGACAAGGACGAACGTTGCCTAGGACATATCTGTGTTTATAAAAATCTCCTTCTTCCCAATTGTCTCCAATAAACACCCTGTCTGTTATTGCCAGGCCCCATCTCCTCCCTGTCTACTTCCCACCTCCTCCACATGGTACAAAATGCTTTAAGATGATCAAATATCATATGGTATGCTTTTAAAAAAATGTCTTACAGCAGATACTGCACAACTTTACCTTGGACATTTCAGATGTTTGGTCAATAAGTGAGTTTCTGTGAAAAACAGCATGTAAATTATGTAACCAGTATTTCTACAAAATACAACAGATGGGCTATGGGGGAGGGGACAGGGCAACAGATGACCCGTCACTGCTCCAAGACTTAAATATTTGCATATTTAGTTGCAACAAAAGTGCATCTTCATTACTAATTCAGCAGATATAAAATAATTTTAAATAGGCCATAATATAGTAAAAAGAAACAATGAAATATCATGAAGACAATCATACATGCAGATCCACTTTTGCTTGACTAAAAGGAAATAATATGTAAAGTCATCAACACAGTAAAAGTATATTGAATTATTACCTGAATAAAAATACTGTAGAATCAAAAAGCACTCATTGGTTTTTTTGTTTTTTGGTTTTTTTTGTTTGTTTGTTTGTTTGGCTTTTTTTTTTTTTTTTTGGTGTCCTAAATTTAATTATTGAAGCTGCTTCTAAGTGAAATGCATTCAGTCTTTTTGAAATAAAAACCAAGGCTACTATTATAAATTGGAACACAACATCCTTTCCTTAGTATGTCATAAAAAACAGCTTCTTTTGTGTATCCTTGCCATTCAAGCATTATAAAGACAGATTATGGAACAGTCAAATGAAAAAAACTGAGAACAAGTAGAAAAGAATAAAAGTCAAGGATCACAGCGCTCAAATTACACGCTGCCGGGGCTGCGGAATGGATGTGCTCGCCAAGGGTTCCACATCACTGCATTTCCTTTCCGCCAATATGAGACTAGGGAAATAAAGGGAAACAAGACAAAAGGGCAGATTTATAATAAATAAGTGACACAATCAGTCAGTGATTCACGGGCAACCAGTTTCCAAGCTTCAGTGAGTCAGCAGCAGCTTTGAGGAGGAGACATTTCCAGTTCTTTTTTTTTTTTTCAGGAACCAAGAATGCTGCTATCCCTCCACTCAAGTCAGTACTGTAATCAATAATATGGAACAAGAACGTATTTTGAAAACTACAGGATGGCAAGATGGCTCAGTGAGTAACAGTGCTGGTTGCCGAGTGGACAACCTGAGTGCCATCTCTGAGATTCACATGGACAGTGAGAAGTGACTCACAAAAGTTGTCCTCTGGCCTCCACACACATGCTGGGGCATTCGGCTCCCCACTTCCACAACAAAAAAAAAATTAAAAATAGTTTTCAAAATGTAAAATGAAGACTGGATCTTCTTCTGTGTGGTGGGCACAAGCCAGAATTAATTCTAAAACCGCACGGGTGGCAGCGGGACCCCAGGAGGTGGCTGTGCCCAAGGTAGAAATGAATAGAATAAACTGCTAAGTGGGTATTCTGTCTGTCTGTATGTCTGTGTGAGGGTGTCAGATCTCTGTGGGACAGTTACAAACAGTTGTGGGTTGCCAGGTAGGTGCTGGGAATTGAACCCAGCATCCTCCGGAAGAGCAGCCAGTGCTCTTAACTACTAAGCCATCTCAGCCCACCCAGCATAGCCCTCTTCTAAGGGAGTCTCTTGGCAGTTATTGCTTATCTTAGGGCTGTAGGAGTGAAGCTAGCCTCCATGACTACTCGGCAAGTTGGAGACTGCAACATCCCTTCCAGGAGTGTAAATCCTGAAGCAGTCATGTCCCTGTAGGGAGCAGGGCGCGATGATGGAAGTGCTGAATCCCACCGTTCACGTTCAACAGACTAAAGACACCACAGCAGTGGTGCAGGGAAAACAACACTGTGGCCACACAGAACTTACCTGCTCCACCAAGCATTAGGTTCTCGGTGTCATGCTATATTTCTTACCATAATGCCTGTCTTTTCTACTTTTCTACAAAATAATGTGAAATGCTTAGCACAGACTCACCCACATTGACCCCAGCTCTCATTGTCTCCTTGACTAAAACCACTTCCTACACCTGTACCCAAATCTTCCTCTTGCTTAGTCCAGTATTCAAAACAATCTCTTCTCCCTAAGACCTCTAGTTCCCATGGAAACCAAAAGACGTGTACAAAGGGCCGGGGTAGGGCAGGGGAGGAAATATGGCAAGGCTAGCTACAGAATCTGAGCTATCCTCAGCTGACTTGCTGAGACTATATCCCCTTTCATCTTGAATACATGTAATAAATAAACCACAATCTTTGCGGTTGGTTTTAACTATTTAATACTTTAGTTTACAAGGGGAAGAAGGGAACTGGCTCAACCAGTTTTAAAGGCATATTGCCAACTTATAGGGTCATTTGCTTTCATTGCTTCAGGTTTTTAAAGATTTCATGGAAAATATTTCCAAAATGATACGTGAAAGTTTTAAAGAAGATATCAAGCACTCTAGACAAATATCACATTTTGTTTTTGACCACGAGAATACTTTAAATAAAATTAGGTAGTCCACAGAACCAACTTGGCTTACTCTGGCCCTGACTGAGATCAAACATCGAAATAATTTCTCCAAGTGTTTGGTAGGCACATAGCATAGAAGAAATGGGCTATTCTTGGGACAATGTTTATAACAGTAATTTGATACTTCATGAGGCCAAATTACTATTTCCTCTGATGTCAGGTCTATGCACTCAACCATGAGAATTAAGTACCTGCTACCCTTTGCATGAACTCATTTCCTCTTCAGTTTCCCAGG